>VZTB01003924.1:677559-704161 GCA_013397245.1 Thryothorus ludovicianus | reverse complement strand
ACACACAGAGACACACACCCGACACACAGAGACACACACCCAACACACAGGGACACACAGAGACACACACCCTACACACAGAGACACACACCCGACACACAGAGACACACACACTACACACAGACACACACACTACACACAGACACACACACACTACACACAGGGACACACACCTGACACACAAAGACACACACCCNCACAGGGACACACACCCTACACAGCCGCAGACACCTCACACACCAAGACACGCACCCCACACAGCAACACACACACCCTGCACTCCAACACAGACTATACACAGCGAGACACCCACACACACACGTACAACCCCCCCAATACACACCCCACTCAAGTGTGGGTACAGCCACCCCACACACAGACACACACACACTACACACAGGGACACACACCCTACACAGCCGCAGACACCTCACACACCAAGACACGCACCCCACACAGCAACACACACACCCTGCACTCCAACACAGACTATACACAGCGAGACACCCACACACACACGTACAACCCCCCCAATATACACCCTACTCAAGTGAATGTACAGCCACCCCCCCCCACACACACACATACAGACAAACACACACATACACAGTCCCATGCACAAACACACCTTCACACCCACACCCACACTGGTTTGGGCTGGGGACGGAGTTAATTCTCAGCCCAGTGTCTGGTGCCGGCTGTGAGTTGGGTTCAGTGTGAGGATGGTGGTGCTCACACCGTGGTGTTGTGGCTGTTGCTGAGCAGGGCTCACCCCAAGCCAAGACTGTGCAGTGTCCCGAGCTCTGCCAGTGAGCAGGGAGCTGGGACAGAGCACAGCCAGGACAGCCAGCCTGAACTGGCCAAAGAGATACCAGTGTCCTGCCCAGGGTAGGAACTGGGGGAACTGGTCAGGGTCACTGAGCACTGCTGGGGACAGGCTGGACATATGTAAGCAAGTGATCCATGTCTGTATTGTGTGTGCATCACTTGTCCTTCTTAGAGTTTATTCCTGTCTCTCTTTTGTTATCTGCCTTTTCATTACAGTTGGATGATGATGATGATGGTGATGACAGTATTTTATTTCAGTTATTGAGCTGGTTTTGTTTCAACCCACAGGTCTTTCCAATCTTTCATCCCAATCCTTTTCTGGAATGTGTATAAGTGAATGGTCTGCACTGTACTTAGTTGCTGGCTGGGCTTAAACCCCAACACTTGCACACCCACACCCACACACATCCACCCACAGTTCCCTCACACCCGTCAGAGGCTGGCCTGGTCCCCCACCAGCCTGGTCCTGTCACAGGGACTTTGAACCATGAGTGTCCCAGAGCCATCTGTACCTCCCAGTACAGCACCAGGTGACACCTTGTGCAGGGACCAGCTCTTGACCTGAGCTCTGCATCTCAGGGCTCTGAGTCCACATCTCCTCCTCATTTCCCAGCCACTTTGTCTCATGGATGTCAAAGTCTATTGGGCAACGGAGCAAGGCTCCTAACTCCTTTCAAGGCAGACTGAATCCGGTGAATTCCAGCTTTCCTGGCCAGGATAGCTTGCTATGTCCAGACAAAGGAACTTTTTCTCCTTCCCTTTCCCACTGACCCTGCCAGGATACCCTGGGATCCACTTCTCCCCTTTCTGCACCTCACACTGAATGCAGGACTTAGACCAGGAGAGAGGAACTGACCTCTGAAAGGAACTAACCAGGAGAGAGGTCACACTGATCCTGCCTCCACTGTCACACTGTGACACTCCCACAGCCAGGTGGGAATTCAACATCATGGACTCAACATCACAGCATTAAATTCTTTTTCTTTGTAAGCACCATAACTGTTAAAATGAGCCTTCCTTACACTTCATGTTCTGAGTCTTGATGCTCAAGAAGAGCCTGTAATTTACCTTATGAACACATCAAACCCATGTCCTGCCCTTTTAATGATCAAAATCTTTTCCAAACTCCCCTAAATTTTGCTGTGATATAGTTAAAAGATGAATAATACATGCTCACACTCTGAATTTGCTGTACCTCACTCATGCCTCCCTTGAGGAAGGAGTTTGCTTGCTACAGTCTGTGTACAGGGACCACTTTGTGTATGACAGAGATGCAGCCATCTATGAGGAGAAATGCTACCACAGTTTTAATGGGGCACAAAACCATGACACAGACAATGCCAGGCTCCATGGCTCAAAGTTCCAGAGCCCACCAGTAGCCCTGCCAGGGAGGCATCACCTAAATTGGTCACAGCATTGGGACAAATTCTTTTACCCCTGCAAGCAGCACTGGAGTCCACTCAATATTTTATGGTGCAAATGCTGAGCTGCCCTCCCTGTCCTCTGAGGTTCTGAGCAGCACTGAGTAAATAATTCACAGCAAATAATTTATTCAAAACTTCTGCCTGTGTTTTGTGTCAGTCCAAGAACACGAAATTATGTTCTCCCTCTTCAGGTTCAGTCAAACTGTGTTTTAGGGTTTGGATTTGAGTTCCAAGGGTTGGGACACGTGAGGGGCTGCTGCAGGGATGTACATCCTGAGTGGGTGCAGCTGACTTTGTAAATGACATCCATTTGTCCCTGTTCCAGTGGGATGAGCTGAATTTACTGCCAGGGAACAGCCTTGAGCCCAAGGAGAGAGTCCATTTAGCAGCCAAGATTAGCTTCAGATTACAGACAGAAAATAGTTCTAGTGGGACAAAAAATTAAAGCAAAAGCTTCTGGTTATTGTGTAGAGGAAACAAAGGAGGGGCTTCTCCAGCCTTCCCTTCTGAGTGGGAACAGGGCAAGTTATAGCAGGGAAACTTCACTCAAAAAGCAATGCAAAATACCCCCAAAAATCCCACAAATGTAGGAGTTTAAAAAGCAGTGTCATTTTTGAAGCACCACGCCAAACCAAACTCCATTTTAAAAGGCTATACATGTCTATCCCGTTTGGGAATTCATTCCTCTGGAGCCACCTGAACTCAATTAACCATCGAGGACCAGATTCCCACGTACACCAAGCTCTGGCAGTGCCGAGTGGCACTGGTGTCAATCAGAATCAGGCCCACAAAAGCTGTCTGTGGTGCCAGTAATCTCAACAACAGTAACAAGTAAAGTGGACAAAATTATTTATTTCCCATTTCTTTACCAAAACATGGACAGTTGCCGAGCCCTAAAAACAGAAAGGGGAGTAGTCAGTTATCCTCAGAAATAAAGCCTCTGGAAAAATGTCTTTTATCTCACTGAAAAAATGTGTTTTCCTTCATTGTGCAGAATGGCAGATTTTGCATATTTTAATTAGATCAGTTGAAAACTCAGGAAAAAGAGAAAAAAGAGAACCTGCTTTGCTGTCAAGCTCCTTAGTGAAGAAAAGTTCTGAAAGTTCAGGAACTTGGAGAGAACTTTAAATCTCCATGGCTAAAAATAATCCNTTTTTTTTTTTTTTTTATCATTGCTGCCTTAGATGACTTCAGGTCATCCGAACATGGAAATTAAAGTAGGAAACTGGAAATCTTTTTCTTTTCAACTTTCTGGTTCTTTTCAGAACCTTTTTGCTGCTAACTGGGCAGCGGGTAATCCCTGCAGGGCTGCCATTCCACTTGGATTTGCAAGAAGTGGTGCAGCTTGATGAAATACAGCTTGACAAGATGTTTGGAGGTACAGCTGGTGGTGCAGGCATGAGCAGGAGGTCTCTACATCTCCTCTTCAGTAGTTTTAATTTTTGTCTGGATTACCTTTATTAGCATTATTTTATATTCTGCCTTTTTTTTGCTCCACTGAACACACACTGAGCAAACACCCCAGGCTCTGCTGGTGGCAGAAGGGACAGCTCAGCCCATGACCGTGGCAGAGCCTCGATTCACATCAGGGGAAGATCAGGCTCCAGGACTTACACCTGCTGCTCCCACTGAACTGAACAGGCAAATTAGTATAATTCCTGTTGTCACAATGTTCCTTCCATTCTGCAATGGATCATAGAGTCATAGAATCAGCAAGGCTGGAGAAGACCTCCAAGATCATCAAGTCCAACCATTAAACCAGCACCATGTTCACCACTAACCCCTATCCCCATACCTTGGGCACTCTTCCAGGGATGGTGATTCCAGCACTCCAGTGCATGATCACCCTTTTGATGAAGGAATTTTTCATAATATCCAGTCTAAACCTCTCCTGATGTGACTTTAGGCCGTTTCCTCTTGTCCTGTCACAGAGCCCGACCCCCCTGGCTGTCCCCTCATGTAAGGGAGTGGTGCAGAGCCAGAAGGGCCCCCCTGAGCTTCCTTTTGTCCAGGCTGACCCCCCTTCCAGCTCCCTCAGCTGCTCCTGGGGCTCCAGACCTGCTGCCCAAGGGGTTTGTCTCCATTTCCTCGTTAGGTCCTTTTTCCCGTTTGCTAACACAGCATCCCCATCTCTGCCTCCCTCCTGCAGACAGACACACCCCGGGGCTGTTTGGCTGCCCACACCAAGCCGGGTGTTTGCTGGCAGGGCTGACACTGAGCTGCACCATCTCACAGGTGCTGGCTCCTGCAGGAGCCAGGAGGGGACAGGTGACTTCGAGCAGCGGTCACACGGCTCACTGACAGCCCCCTGCTCATTTCTGCCATTTGCTCCTCCTGGGACAGTGCCCCTCTCCCTCTCTGCACACACAGAGGGTGAGGTGTCTGTTCATGGTCCCTGCAGGGAGCTCTTCAGGACACACTGACCCCCAGGGATGCCTGCATCCAGTGTGAGTCCCCACAAACGTCCCTGCAATTCCCCCCCAGACACACACGTGGGTTCGGTACACTTTGGAATTGTCAGAAAAGGATGCAAAGACCTTAACCTGGCAATAAATCTGGGAAGATCATGGTGTAATGGCACACAGTGCCAGGGAGCTGTGCAGGCAGCCAGGAGCACTCAGGAATGTGAGAATCTTTGTATGAGACCGAAAGAGTTTAATTCCTATCTTCTCACAATTCACCTCTAATTTTAGCCTTTAGGACAAATGCCTTTGAAGTGTCACCTTCGTGCTCTCTTGCCCTGGATATCTGTCTTCAAACCTGGCCTTTTCCTGAGTGTGCAAATACTAATTCTCTTTAAATGAGAATTTTGGGTATTAGAAAGAGATCCTTTAACTCTCAGGGTGGTAAGGCCTGGCAGAGGTTTCCCAGCTGTGGCTGCCCCTGGATCCCTGGCAGTGTCCCAGGCCAGGTTGGACATTGGGGCTTGGAGCATCCTGGGATAGTGGGAGCTGTCCCTGCCCATGGCAGGGGTGGGGCTGGATGGGCTTTAAGGTCTCTTCCAACCCAAACCATTCCATGATTCTGTGATTCCATCTATAATTATTCCAGAGCTGGGCATGGTTACTTTGTATTAAGTGACTGGAACTATTTTACATTCCATCACTGCCTCATATTATTTTTGCTATGTTTAGTCCTTGGTTCACTTCCTTCCCCGCCAGGCTCCGAGCCACCCTGCATTTCAAGAAAAGCACTGAGATCTATAGACAGGACTGGAAACTCAGTGGCAAAGTCACTGCTTTCACCCCATGCCAGCTGGGCAAATGCTGTCAAAGGCACATCTGAAAGGACAAAAAGAAAGGTTTACTCTCAGCTAGACCTGCAAAGCTGCAGAGTGTTTGCTTTCCCCAGCATCATATTCCCCATCCACAGCTCCAGGGTGAATCCGGGCGAGACACCAGGGGCAGGACAGGAGTGGGGATTTGGGGTGCAAACAGCTTGAAATGCTAAGAAGGAAGGGGATCCCTTCTGTGCTGAGTGGTCTGTGCCCAGTGCTTTAGAAATAGGGGTCAAAGCAAAATCCAGTTGGCTTCAGATGCTCAGCACTGTCAAAGCAAAGGTATTTTTGAAGGAGATCTGCTGTGAGGGGTGGCTGCCAGGTAATGTGCATTGGAGAGTTCAGCCAAAACTTCCCAGACAATATTTGAAAATGCTGTGGAAGCACATAGCTCTATATTGTTCTTGTCTCAATATCATTTATATATATATATATATATATTTTATGCTGCAAGTAGATGCAGCCTACACTAATCTGTATTCAATTAGGATTTGCATACAAGGGCATCAAATCCTGTGCCCTATTCTTCTCAAGGCTCTGTTCTGGTTGAACCACAGAAAAAAAAAGCAGAATAGCACATTGTGGATGCAAGGGGAATAAATGTCGTGGAGAAAATCTCCCAATCTCTGCTGGCAATCAGCTTCTGTGCTGAAGCAGAAGGGATTAGATCCCTCAGAGAAAGATAAACTTCTCCTATCTGACTTGGTGGAGAAAACTCTCACTTTACAGATAAATCTCCCTGTGTGCCATCTTCAGGGCAGTTTATCCTCCATGCATCTCCCAGGCTAATTACAGGCAGTGGCTTTCGTTGTGTGCAGTGTCCTGCAGTTCTGAGCATTGTACTCTTGGATTTTATGGGCCATGAAAATCAGGCACTCAGGAGAAGTCTGCAAACGCTGAATATGCAATAAATGTCTCATGTGTCCATCCTTCTTTCTGTGAATCTGTTTCATGTCCCCAGACTGAATATTTTCTCTCTCCCCCTCAGCAAGGACATCTATTTTAATGCAGGATTTTGTCTTTTCATCTCTTGAACCCTCAAGTCTCTCATACTGAAGCAGCATGGTGGTTTTCCAGGTCCCCACCAGGAAGCCTGGTGTTCCCCTGCAGTTCTCAACTACAGCCAGATCCTGGTATCATTTATGCATTGAACCTAAGCAAAATATTGATTTCAGTGGTGTTTCTCATGATTTACATTTGTGTAACAAAATCATTTCTGCTACAAATATCCATTTTCTCTCCAGTTTAATGGAAATATGATTCTTCATGTGGGAATAATTCTGCTTGGCTTTTAAAACTGGCTGCACTGGGGACTGAGTTTATCAAGTAAAAAAACTCATGACTTTGCATAGTCCAGACTATAAATTATTCTTTGGGAATAGGAACCTCTTACTTTCCTGCAGCAAACTTTTCCAAAAGGAGCCCATTCAGTCATGTTGTCACACCCTACACAGTTATTAATGAGCTCAGGGATGGAGACACAGTAGAGGGGTAATACATTAATGATCCTTTATTGATTTAATTGCAAACCTGCAGGTGTCATGGGATTTAAAATTGCATTTGAGGACAAAACTAACTATTTTTGTAAGGAATCAGCATCTAGCTGCAATTTCAAACCATAGTATCAAAACAGATCCTTTAGTAGGGGCCTTTAAAGTAATTTCCTTTGCTTGTGCAAAGCCTCTACTACTTTGCTCTTAGTATTTTTACCCATTATATTTTACTGCCTTCTTTCCTTTTTATGACCCCATTTTTATTTACAGTACAGCCCTTAATTTAGTAGTGCTGACACAGTTACATTTGCAGCAATAGCTTAATTACCATATATTCATGAATAGGGTGGTTAGGGATAGTAGCTACAAAACATGACAGCTTCATTTGCATTATTATCATTAGCATGCTGCAGAAACGAGTTTATGTTTGGGAAGGAGCTGTTTAATGGGGCTATATTGGTTCCATAAGAACCCAAGTCTGGAGGAGAAGACTGAGCTGCCACTAGCTCCATGTTGGCCTGAAACCTCTGCAAATTGCACTGTGATCATGCTGACAGATGGTAGGCAATGCCATTTTCCTACTCAGCAGAAAATGGAAAAATATAATAAAGACACGACAGAGATTAGAGTCTTTATCAATGAGACTTGAAATCTAGTGCACCATATGCTTAGTATAAAAAGAAACATTCATCTGAAAAAATTAAAGCAGAGCATAGGCTGAATTTATCTGTTACTCTTTGTAGACTCCGTGGTTCAGTTTTAATCCATAATTTTAAACATAAGTGTAACTGCAGTGAGCGATAACGTGGTGCTCCAACATCTTCCTTGCTCTCTAGTAGCAAGTCCTTCCCTCACTGCTCTCCAAACGAGACTCTCTCTGTGCTGAGGTGATTTTGCCAGCAGGAAATGGGCTGGTGCTCCCAGGCCAGCTCCCCACCCCGTTTGTTGGTGGCAGACCTGACCCAATGCCCAGGGCACAGAGATCTGAGCCAGCAGAGCCTGACCTGTCCTTTGGCAAAGGCCAAGAGATGCATCTTCAAACCTCCACAGCCAAGGCTGGTGTTTCTGCCAGGATTATCCTCACTGGATGTTCCTTAGTGGTGACAGATGAGGCTTGCTGAATGCTTGAAATGTAGGCTCCCAAACTCGGTTGATAATAAACACATTCCTTTCAGTGCCATGCAGGAATGGCCATCATTCCTGGTAAAATGCCAATGGCCAGTTCAGGTGTGTGGGAATTTCTGGACCACCACTGACTGCATGTGATCCATCCCTGGGCACACAGAATGCTGCACAAAGACAGAGTTGCAGTGCTTGAATCACTGGGGTACTCAGGTGAGTGCCTGATGCTTGGCACAGGAAAAGTCCCACTGGAGTTACTGCACTTGCTGAAAATCAGGTGTTTACTGAAGTGCATACCCTAATCTGGAGCAGGGATCAGGTTTGAGGGAGCAGGAAGCCAAAATGCTGCTGTGATTTCCCTTGAGGATGTGAACTCTGTTTATGCCGTGAGATAAAACTGTCTGGGAAGGCTGAGGACACAGACAAGACTGATGACTCTGCTCCAGCTGGGACAAGGGGAGATTTCCCAGCCTTAGTGATGAATTTGCAGTACACAAAACCTGTGATTTGGAAATGTAACCATTTCCCCCATTAACCCTACCTGTTAACTTGTTCTTTGGGCTAGGCACTAGTCTGAACAGCAGCTTCTTTCAATCATGCTCATATGAGAGAACAAGAATTTGTTTGGAACAGGCAGAGGCCATTCAGCCCATTTTCATTCTCTTCTGACATTCTAGAATAAGACAAGAGAAGAGATATGTTCAGTTTTCTTATTCATCCTGATGAGATTGCTGAGACAGCAGGGCCATAAAACCCAAAAATTTTACCTGGCTGAGCCCTAGGAAAGATTCATCACATACAATGAATATAAAGACACTTACAGTACAGCTTTGTGTGGAAAATGGGTGTGGGGGGAAGATTTTTTGGCTAAAAACTGAGCTCATCTGTGTTAAGAAACACTGAGGTGCTGGGTCCGTACCTTTTCAAAGATCATAAGTCACTATCATCTCCAAGGCCTCCGTGTTTGTAGTCAAATCCTGCTCACACCTGGTTTCTGTGGCATCATATTAAGGATATTAGTGCCTTATCTGCGTCAGGAGTCTTATCAGTTTAACCCAAATTCCCTTGTTTTTTTGTCCCTGAATCAGAAACACCTAAACACTTAGAGCCCAGAAATCCCATAATTTCTTGCTGGTTTAGGTCCAAATTGGTTACGTGCAGCACGGGTGAGAGAGGCTGTGGATAAATCCTTCACTCAGAAGTTGTCAGTGTCCATGCTGGATCATGCTGGAGATCACTCTAGCAGCCAGGAGAGACTGCAAAGGGGGCAAGCAGACAGCAACACTCTCCTAGGAAATGCTCCCAGGCTCTCACATGCAGCCCTGGCACTTCCCAGCCCAGAGATTCTGTCCTGGTATTGAGACCCCTCTGTGATGTTTCCTTCCAAAACTTTCCCCCACTTGTTTTTGAGCCTTGTAATATTCTGGCACCCATAGCATCCTGTGGCGAAGAGTTCCAATAATAATTCACATCTTGTCTTAAAAACTCCATTTTTAACTGATTTCTGCTTGTTGTCTTCCTTTCCTGGAGTCTTGATTGACTTCCCACAGGCAATTCCATGACCCTGGATGTTCCTGGCTTTAGGATATGTCAGCAGGATGTGCTTGTCAGGGTTGCAAAAGAGTTCCATTGGAATAAGGCTTGATCTCTGTGTTCCTAAGCAGCAAAACCCCACTATATTACTCAGCAGTATATTCATGCTATAAATACACTTTTTTTTTTTTTTGCATTAATTCATCCTTATTTACCACAGCAGATAACAGAACTCCGGGCTCAGATCCATGCAGCAATAAAAAACGACAGAAATTTCTCCCAGATTATAAAGATTTGTCATGTTGTCACTGCGTTTATTTTCTCCATCTATTTCTCTCCTTTCTGTGCATTGCTTTATGCTCTGCAGGGCCCTCAGGGGAGGCAAAGAGGGTATTGTTTTGAAAAATATAAGGGTTTTTTGATTAAAGGATACAAAATTAATTTGCTTCACAGAGCCTGGAAGCATATTATTTGACAACTGTACTTCACTGAACAAACACAGCACACATGGCCAAATTCATCATGTTGATCACCAGACCCTGGCCATTTGTTCTCCAGACTGGGGCGTCTCTTTTGCAATTAGAGAATGTGAGTTTGGTAAAACACATGGAAACACAGGTTGTTTTCTTCAGTAGCTTGCACAAGGTAGGAGGAATGACCTGGCTTCAGCTCCCACTGGACTGGGAAGAGCGTTGGAGCACACTGGGGATCCTGGACACCACAAGGACCAGTGCTGGAGACTGAACCACCCCCACTGGTAACCCCAAATTAGGTTTATTAGCAGGGTTTAGTTTAGGGTTAGGTCCTAATGAGCCAGCAGAGATAGAAGTGTCAGAGTAGCTCTCTCTGAAGGGTAGACTTTTCCCATTTGAAGGGTTGGGAACTGAGGTACAGAGTCACATCTGCATGGACACCAGAGCACCATCACTGCCCTCATGCTAGAGCCAGTTACCAGGCACTACACTCTGAGGTTATTTTGGTTATGTGATGCTCTCAAAACAGAGACACCATTCCAGATGGGAAACAAAGCTGAAGACAATTTGCTTTTTTGGGTATTTATACAGCAGAAGATGGGGGAGATAAATCTGTATGGCTGCCCTGCCCATTCCTGGGAATGCACATCTGTGCTGTGCTGTCCCTGTGGATGCAGCTCCATTGGGACATCCCCTTGATGCACAACAGTCACATTGCCTGCTAAGCCTCTGTTTTGCTTTGTGTTTTTGAGTGGAACAAAGAAGAGCCCAAAATTACTCACACAGGCAGAAATGTCACTATGGAAACAAGGAGACAGGTTAGCCTAGTTTGGCCAGTATTGACAGAGCTGCTCTAATAACCCAGAAGATGGTGTGACCCTGGCTGTCTGCAGAGAGCTCCTGAGAAGCACAAATCCTTAAATCTTCTAAAATGTCTTTACGTTGGGCCTAACAGGCAGTATCAACTCTTTCCTGATCTCACAGTACCTTCCCATATCTAAAGCACTTTGGGAGTGCACAGATGGGATGGGACCTGAGCAAACCTTGTGAAGACACCCTGTTTTCCCATCCCAGCCTTCCCACTGGATCAGATATGTCTCTCCATCTGTGTGTTTTTACAAATCACAGGATGTTTACATGCACAGAGCTGTTCAGGTGTGTTTTCCGTAGCCCCAGCCTGGGCTCAGGATGGAGAGTGTCCCATGGCACCTGTAAGCACAAAGCAGACTCTGGTGGAGCACCAGCAGTGACTCCTGCCACAGCAAGCACATCCTGTGTGTACAGCACAATCAGTTCTGTCACCCCTAGTGAAAATAATGTTATAAAAACAAGTTGGATGAAATCCTGCTGCTTGTGAGCCCTGGAGAAAGTGCACATCCCCATCTCCCTTCTCCCTGTGATTTATTTGCCTCCTTTTGCCTCAGTCCATGCAGAGAGCTTTCAGGAAGCTGCTGCTGGAACCATTTTTCTCTGCAGATGTGTTCTCTGTGGGGTCTTACCCCGTAACCACTTTTCTGAAAGATGAACATGAGGAATAAATACATGGAGATGAGACCCTTCCTGCAGATCAGCACCAGCTCTCCCTGCCAGCACAGACTCTCACACCTCCTGTGGTATGAAACTAATTTAAGTTGAAAATACAATTAGAAGCAGTAATTCTGTAATTCTGTGTTTTATATACCTTTCAGACAGCTCTGTACCGAGAGAGAAATTCAATGTAGCTTCCAAGTGGATGGTCCCCAAAAAAAGGCTGAGTGAGAATAAGCTCCTACTGACCCCCTTAGGGAAAATTTGGATCTTTATTCCTGCCCAAGGTGGGGAACATGCTTGGGGCTCCCACCAATCCCAGAGTGCAGCTCGAGCCAGTTTCCCTGAGGCAAACAAAGTAATGAGTCTGATTGGGATGACTTTGCTGATTTTATTGCTTTTTGCAGCAAATTATTGGTGAAGAAGGAAAAGAGAAGAAAAGATAGCTTGTAACCATCCTGGGCACATCAAACCTCTGTCCTAGAATACCAGGAGTGCTTGGTGGCCTCAGAGCTCCTGCAGGGAACTGGGCCCAGACCTGCAGCCTGGGAAGAGTTTCCAGCCATGCTGGGAGCTGCAGGGCAGAGCTTCAGGGGAGGTGCTCTCACCTTTATCCACGAGCTACGCTCAGCTTTAGCTCAGCCTTTGAACACAGAACTTGCTCCAGTGCTGTCAGTCACCATCCACCCCTGGAACAGCAAGAGAAAGCAAAACCCTTCTGTCTTTTCAAGCCTTCCCCCAGCTCAGGTCAAAGTTGACTTGCAGGGATGATTTTTGTCCTTCTCTCCATGGATGCAGCTAAGCCAGAGCAGGGGTGGGAGCTGACTTTGGGGAGAGGAGTAAGAGACACACACAGACACATTCACACCTGAATTTCCTTAGCATGCATTAGAGGATGCTTTCAGTACAGCCTGGGAGCTGTGACCAAAGGTTGGCACCATTTCAGCAAGGCATGATTTCCTCAAAAAAAAAAAAATAGTTTTAAAGATAATTAATTGACCCATTTCAGCTTTTGCTTTTATTCTTTTTTCTTTTATCTGCCATTTCCTCAGCCCATCATTTCTAATCTGTAACTGTGTCATCTTTTACACAATCACATTTCTTACAATAGGCAGCTTAAAAGAAAATTAATCCTAAAGAGTCAAATCTATCCTGGTCCTTTCTGGGCTCGTGTTTCTGGTCTGTTTCATTTTTTCCATGCTGCTCAAAAGCAGTGGAAACAAATCTTCCTGCAAATCACTGCCTCCTTCAGCCTGTGATTCCTCTTATATGATTCATTTAGTTCTGTATAGGAAATAAAACGAGGCAAGATGATAATTTTTTTCCCACTGAGGCAAGTTTATATTGGGACTTCCTGGAGTCCAGCACTTCTTACTCTCCTTACTCTCACTGTGGTACTACTAAAAACACACAGGAAAGTGAGCTGGTGAAGATGAGCTGTGAAAAATGCGAGGGATCTGCCAGATTTCTCCATGTTAGGAAACACAAGGGTTTTGTCTCAGGCTGCTCTAGTAAACAGAATGTGAAAATGCAGAGTGAGAGATAGAATGATCTCCCATACACAATATAATTTCTGTGGGAGGGAGAAGACGTCTGCACCATTAGTTATATTGAACATGTTCTCCTTTGCCTGCATTGTGCTTTCGAGTCTTGAGTCTCAGAAAGATTCCCCTTGGAGAACGTTGAAAGACTGAATCAAGAATGAATTAATTGTGCTCAGTAATTGTAATGCTCACATTACCTGGTCCTTTGGAGCAGTGGGAAGAGCAGCTGCTCCTCTGCCCTTGCAGGTTCTGCTCCCTGCAGCCAGGGAAGAGCTGAATGTTGGATTTTAATGCTTCTTTCAGTCCCCAGCATCCCGGGGAGCACGTGAAACATTTGCTGATGCCAAAGTGGTCCCTGCCCAGGGATGAGCCTGGGCAAAATGCAAGGTCCTGCTGAGCTTTGCCAAGGTCTTCTCTACTGCAGAGGCACTTCACATTTAGCCAGGAAGGCTCTGGTGAAGGAGCATCACGTACAAACTGGTATTTCAGCACTGACATGTCAGCCTTCAGCCCTTTTCAGCTCTCCAAGTCCCTCTACGGACTGGAGGTCACCCTGCAGGATGACCAGGATTGCCACCAGTGACCTGATCAAGCTTTTCTCTGGTGACCCCTCCCATGCCAGCCTACCATGGCAGTGAAAGTTGGTGGCTTTTACTTAAGACCCAAATAGTGCAGTGACAGCTCCACTCTTCCACTATCATCCTTCCCAAGCCCAAGTTGCTTGCCACCAACTGGGGAAATCATTCACCTCTGTTAGACACTTTGATGTGAGGCATGGATGCTGTGGCAGGCAGCTTCTCCTCTTGCAGCACTGTTTGGCTTCACACACAGCATTCTCTGGGCCTGGTTTGTGGCCAAGAAGCCACTGGAAATGTCCTGGGGGCATGGTGAGCCCTCAGCGTGCCTCACCCTGGGGAGAGACTGCAGTATCCCTTGTCATCAGATGTGGTGGGGAGCACTCTGTAAAACTGGATATGAAAATAAGAATAGTCCCAAAAGGCATGTGTCAGTCATTACTGCCCACTGAACTCACCTACTTCTAATTTTGGAAGTGTTTCTGCTGTGCTGCTCTGAGCTTATCAGATCCTTCATTCAGCACAGGCTGTCTTTGACTAGTCCAGAGGTTACTGAGCACTCAGGATGTGCAGCGGGGGAGAAGGAGAGAGAAAAGACATCTGGAACTTGAATATTCCCTGCAAAGAGGTGCTGTTTCTCACTCACAAATCAAGTGCTCTTTGAATTTCCAAGGCTCATCTCCTCTTCCAAAGTGGCACAGGAAAGTCCCCAACCCCTCAGAAGAGTCTTATGCCTGTTGACTTTACAGTACATTGGAGAACAATCCATAATGAATGCAGATTATCAAACAAGTCACAGAGATCAGCCTGAGTGAACATTTTGGCTCTGGATGCAGCAGTGCCAAATCTGAAGACAAGCAGACACACACAGCTCAACTTTTTTCATAAGAGCACACTTTAAATGGATGTCATGCCTATATATTTTTAGCTTTTAATGTGAAGTTTCACTACATTAAAATTAACTTCACTTCTGACATATAATGATGTGATTGTTCATCACATCTTTGATTCTGCATTAGCTGTTGGAATTCAAGACCCTTTCTTCCACTTTTTTGAGTATGTCTTAATAACAAAGTTCAGTTTAAAAAAGAAGTTTGTCTTCATATGCATTTCCCATGCATGTGTAAAACTCACAGGCAGCTTCAGAGCTGCCTCCTGATCTGAACGCCCTCCATGAGCTTTTATAAACTCTACAATATATCGCTGTCATTTCGGATCTAACAGCAGGTGCTATTAAAGGACATAAAATATGTCAACGTAACCCTGGAGGAAATGGGAGAGGAGCGTTGTGGTTGCAGAGCTTTGTGTGCAGCAGGAGAGTGACAAGTGGTGGGTGTTTGGTTCTGGCACGTTCCCCTGGCAGGCTCCTTGCCTTGAGGGGTGCAGAGTTAGGCACCAGCTCTTTACATATGAATTGCAAATTTAGATCCTCCCTTTTTTGGGGGGGTGTTTTTATCGAGGAAAAAGGCAGGGCACTACTTCTTGTTTAGCAAACAGATCTCCTGATGTTCCCCAAGGGGGAGGGAAAGGAAATCCCTAATGATACAGGAGTCATCAGTCATTGTCACACAGCATCAGCTGGGGTGTAAAGGCATCATTATCTTATCAGTGTCGTCCCTGGGCTCCGGGGAGAGGGTGCTGACAGACACTGGGACACAGTCAGAGAATCCCAGAAGGGTTTGTGTTGGAAGGGACCTTAAATCTCACCTCATTCCAACCCCCCTGCCATGGGCAGGCTCCCCTCCCACTAGACCAGGTAGAAGGTCTTGGAAGTGAGACCGATGACTTTTACTGCAACCTGCAAGACTTTTTCTCAAGTAGTAAACTGGGAACAGAAAGAAGCAAGAAAAATTCTGAATTTAGATCCCATCTCTGAATTTCACTGGAGCTGATATATCCCTGAGGCTCTGGGCTTGGCAGAGCAGAGGGTGCTGATATTACCTGCATTTCCTAAGTGAGGGATCTCTCCTCTGCAGTTGCATTTCAGACATTTGATGAGATAAAAAAATTCTCAGTGGTTCTCTACGCATGTATGTGTGTATTTATATACAAATTCATCCCTACTATGAATCTAGAGCACAATGTCCCTCTAGACCAAATTTAGATAAAGGACAAAAACCTGGTTTTTCTAGAATGGTTTGGATTGGAAAAGACCTGAAAGATCTACTTCCAAATCCCCTGCCATGGGCAGGAACACCTTCCACTAGACCAGGTTGCTCAGAACTCCATCCAACCAGGCCTTGAACACCTCCAGGGATGGGGAATGTTCAAGTTTTTCATCCTGGCAGCATCCAACACCGGAGGCTTTGTGCCTTTAGGAATTTTCTGCTACAGCTGGGCTCTTGCTTGTACAGCACATGGAATGCAAGCTACAACCTAAAATACTCAGAGGAATTAAAAGCATAAAGGCTGTGGAGTTGTAAAGTGAAGGAAGGAAAACATTGGTTCACTGGTAAAAAGAGAGGATTTATTTCCTATTTCATTCTTGTTATATCGTGGATAATGTCAGGAAAGGCTAAAGCAAATGGCACCAGGAAGAACAGAAATTTCCCCTAAATCAAGGTTCCTCAGTCTCTAATGGGAGGGCAGTTCCCTAAATGAAACCTGTCATGATTTTGGTATAAGAACAAGAAAGTGCAAAGGATGGCAAGAGTGTAAGTGGGGCGTGGGGTGTTCTGAAGCTCGGGAGAGGATGTGGCTCTCAAGCCAAAAGGTTGTCAGGAGACAGGGATGGGGCTCAGAGCTGCTGGAAACTGCTCAGGGCTGCAGGAGGACACTGCCTGCTGTGAATCCTGTCTCCTGTGCACAGTTTGAAGTAGTACAAAGGAGCTCTGGGGGAGATAAATTACATTATTAGCTGTTCCTGCCTTACTACCTCTCTCTGCCTGGAGATTGCCCTATTCCAAGGACAGGGATTGGGAAGCTTCACCCTAAAGATGTTGGGACCACAGAGGGTCTGTGGGGTGTGGGTGGTGAAACCCACCCAACCTCAATGTAACAGCAGTGTAAATGTATATACACACACAGAGGTATATATGTGCACTGGGGCCTGTTAACATGCAAAAAGCAAATGCTGTTACAGAGCCACGTTTTCGTGCTGTCTTATGATCTCAGTATTATATAGAGAACAACAACAAAAACAGGGAAGGAAGCAGTGTTTCTTCCTCCAAGCAAAATAAGTGCAGCTTTTGACATATATTTAGCTGGGAAAAGGCAGAATGATATTTAAAAAATAATAAGAACAGAAAAGCAAAAGCCCATTTTTCAAGTTAATTAAACAACCGTAGCAGCCCAACTTTTGGTAGAGTCCTTTGAAATGCACAGTTATCACTCTTGCTTTAAAGCTGACTGCAAAGCACATCCTTTATCTTTACTCTCCCAGCCACCTGCTCTCTGTAGATGAGTCCAGCTGCAGTCCAAGGAATTGCAATAAAACATTGCAAGTGGAGCAAGGCAGAGGAAAGAGGATGACTCCGTGTCACATGTCCAAGGATCTGCTGGCACAATATAAGGAGTCAGTCACGGGGTACCCTGGGTGTTGGGTGCAGCTGTGTCCTCGGAAAACCCCTAATATCTCCAGCGAATGTGGCCCTCAAATAAAAACTGCCCCACTGTGCTGGGATGGGTCCAGAGCCTGCTGGGGTGTTCACAGGGGAAAAAATGGCATTTTCACTGTCATTTACCAGAGCGATCCATTTACCGCAGTCTGCTTCATCTGAGGCTTTCCAGATGCTCCTGCTGTGCATTAATCACTGAGAGAAACCCTGAGGATGGTTGGAGGAGCTGTGTGCTGCTCAGGCAGGCAAAGAGAAAGAGCTGGTGCAGACAACTGGAAGGTTTTTGCAACACGGCTTGACTGCAGCCACGCTGCAATTTTTAATGTGCCTGTGATTTAAGGTCACAGAATTACAGAATTGTATGAGTTGGAAGGGACCTTAAAGATCATCTGGTTTCACCCCATGGGCAGGGACACCTTCCACTATCCCACACTGCTCCAACCCTGTCCTACCTGACCTTGGGCACATCCAGGGGCAGCCACAGCTGCTCTGGGCACCCTGTGCCAGGGCCTGCCCACCCTCCCAGGGGAGAATCTCTTCCTAATATCCCATCTAAACCTGCTGTGTGGTTTGTTTGCAGCAGTTTGCCTCAGAGAGCAGTGGGTGACACTGAGGTGAGGGTGTTGGTGGGTGCCCATGTCTGGGCGCTGCAGAGCAGCGTTTGAGGCAGCAGATTTTGGGGTGCCAAAGGGAGCAGGGGAGCACAGGCCAGGAGCTCCCTTCTCCTCACTGAAAAACGAGAGATCTTCATAAAGACAGAGATTTCTTTCCCTTCCTCACAGCACTGGCAGGCAGGGCAGGGGGCTGGAAACAGGGAGATCATTTGGGAGCTGGAGGATGCCCAGGGCAAGGCTGGCAAGGGGAGGGGATGGGGCTGGGACAGGGCTGGGGCTGGGACAGGGCTCAGGGCACCCTTGCAAACCCTGCCCTTTATCCAGGTGGCTGAAACTGCAGCTTGGCAAGGCAAAATCTTCATCATCCAACTCCACCGAGCTCCTTGGAAGGAGGCCAGAGGCTTTCTGGCTGAGTGGATGCACATTCCTGGCCCGTAAAATGTTTTGGGGGAAGATGGGCTTGAAAGTGGTTTTTATGCATGCTGGCAACAGGTTTTTTAATAGGGTCACTACCCAGAATGGCTGTGATGGTATTTATATTGTAATGTATATTCTGAAGGTATAATTTGCTGGAGTTGTCACATTTATGGGAAAATCAATAACGTTTTGAAAATTCTTTAATGTTTTATGTCACATGTACTGCTTAAGTGAAATAATGGGCTTCATCCTCATTTACCAAGAATGATACCTTTGTATTGAAAACCAATGTTTTAAAAAATTAATTTCCACATCAGATTTGAAGCTGTCTATTTAACATATAGATATTAGTGCTTTTGATTAATATCTTAGTTCCTCTGTTCATAGAGCAGTGTTATTAATAACAGCAAGAAAAACTGAGGCATTTTTCATGCAGGTTTTTAATGGAAAATTGTATTTGAAAGTTTATCTTGGAACAACAGGAATTTCATACAAGGGAAAAAAATATTGGTTAGCTTGCAGCCAGTTAACCTACCAAAAATCTCTTGCTCAGAAAGGTTTTGCTGAGCTAAGGGCTATTTCCTTCATCATTTCTCCAAGGAGGCAAGGGCATCTCAGCAAATTCTGCTGAATAGAGCATTGACAAGAGATGCAGATTGACATTACAGCCCAGAAAACGTCTACAAGCAGCTGTCACAGCATGTTCTTATTATCAAATCTCACATTTTATTGTCACCAAAACTGAGATGAAATCTTTGTGGCTCTCCCTGACAACATTTTTGTATCAAATGGGAGGTTCCTATTCCCAGACCTAATGAGCCCAAAAACCTGCCAATGGCCCCAGGCAGAACGTGGCCCAAGCTGGATTACAACAACATGGAATTTTGATAGAAATTTTGCTTTTTAGGTAGGAAGAAGGGCACATTTCTGTGAAAAGTGTCTTTGCAGAGCTGGGGAGGGAGCTGGGAGTGCTGGGCTACGTGCTGCTCTGGTGGTCAGAGGTGCATCAGGCACACAGCTGAGCACATGGCTCTTTAATTGACTGCATAAATAACAATATAGGAGGATCTGAGAATGCAACCAGCCCAGCTGTGATTTGTGTCTCCCACAGAGCCCATCTACCAGCCCACCACTCCCCAGACACCTCTTTTAAAGGTGGCAGAGTCCAAAACCCTCACTTGCCAAAAAAGTTTGAAACTGGCAGGAACATCTTTCAAATCCCTTCTCCACAGCTGAATTCCCATATCCTCCCAAGCAAGTGCCTCATGTGCTGTGAACATTTTATTGGCTCATTCCCTGGAGCAACCTACACACCCATCCCTGCTGGCTCCTGTGCCCTGGGGATATGAGCCTGGAAACTCAGGAAAACCCAGACGAGCTCTCAGTCAAGCCACAACAGCAGTGTCCTGTCCAGTAAAGCAGATAAGCAGAGGAAAGCAAACTTCCATGTGAGCAGAATGGAAAAGCAGGAGAAAATTGCAAAGAAATTTTTTTTTTTTTTCTTAAAAGACATTTCCAGGGTATACTGATTTCTTAAAATGTTTCTCTCTCAGATTTTGTCTTGCTGGACCATCCTGGCTTGCTGGATGCTGGACATGCTGCTTGAGCATCTTCTTCACAGGGTGATGCAAGCCCAAATCCCCCCAGCCCATCCTTTCCCTCCCTGGGGAGGGAGGGAGTCAGGCTTGGCAGCAGAATTCAGTAAAATGAGGATTTTCAGCCACACTGAGGTGATTGCAGCCAGGAAGACTAGAGCATAGATTTAATCAGGGCAATGTGCTTTTAATTTGCTTTTTTTTCCTCTTTGTAACAGGCCCACTGAACAGCCTGGGAAGAGGAATAATTAATACATGAGGCCTGAGAGCAGCCTGGATAGCAACTGCAAAAATTTCATTGAAAGCCAGGTTTAATTGTGCCTGCCAGCTCCCTTCCAGCAAACTGCTGCCACACCAAGTGCTTTGGAGGAAAAAGGAGACCATTTGCTGAAGAGCTTTGATGTTCTGGGCTTGCTCAGGCTGTCCTGGAGGGCATTTCATAGAATCACAGAATGGTTTGGGTTGGAAGGAACCTTAAAGATGATCTCATTCCACCCCTTGCCTTGGGCAGGGATGCCTTCCACTGTCCGAGGTTGCTCCAAGCTCCATCCAGCCTGGCCTTGGGCACTGCCAGGGATCCAGGGGCAGCCACAGCTGCTCTGGGCACCCTGTGCCAGGCCTGCCCACCCTTCCAGGGAGGAATTTCTTGCTGATATCTGATTTAATTGGTGGGTTTCTCTCTGCTGGGGAGCCACAGAGCTTCTCTGCCTCAGTGTCTGAGATGAAAACTGGGATGAGATGCTGGGGAAGCATCCATGTGACCTGAACCCAGGGCAGCATAGAACTTTAAAGCACAAAGAAAATAATGACCCAAGGTCTTGCTACACTCTTAGAGGAAAAAGCTGATGTTATTCTCTTCAGTCCTTTTGAAAACTAAACAGGGTCATTTTTCTGTAGAGCAGTGGGGGGTTTTTGTTGATGAAAATTTAGAAGGTTCTGAACTCCTTGAAAAAATACAAAATTCCCCTTCTCCCTTTTTGCAAGCCAAAGTTACTGGAGGCTCTAAAATGAGATTCACCAACATCAGTCCTCTGATCTGTATTTTATGAAGAATAAACTCACCTTCAAAACGCTCCTGGCTCTAGGGAAACCTATAGGAAGCAAACAAGTGAGAAATTCTTTCCTTCTGATAGTTATGCCATCATCGACATGATATTTTATTAAAATTATGACCTGTCATAACTACAGATTGCCCTCCACCTCCCCACAACAGTCCCTTTCCAGATCGTGTTGTCAGAGCCCATAGGAAGGGATCTCCCATTGCCCTGCCCACTCTGCATTTACCCTTCAAATTTTGTAAGTTTTTGGAGCATTTAAATCATGAAAGAGAAGAAGGAGGCCAGGAGCTTGTTGTGCTGCACAGAGAATATTGTTTTTCTTTGCACCATTTTCCTCAGATGCCAGGGAAGGCAGTTTTGCTCCCCCTTCAATCTTTGTGTTTCATAAACTCTCTGCAGTTCTGCTGGAACAGAAATGAGCTCCCAGAAGACATTTTAAGAGTAAATGGTCACAAATTTCCTGGCAGGAGCCTGATACCTGTAACAGAGCAGCTTTTAAGGCCCCAGTGCAGGGTTGCAGCTTTGGCTCAGGATGAAGCAGTGGTAGCGTGTGAGTGATTGCAACAGCAGCTCCATGGCTGTGTGAACACTGCCAGGAGGCACTGCAGGAGCTGCATTTCCCTCAGATCCCAGAGGAGAAGCAGTAGCTTCCCCCCAAGTCTTTAATTATCACTTGGGTAATGAGAAATCGCAGTGTGGAAACATTCCAGTAGCACAGGGCAGAGTGAATGCTCATCTCCCAGTGTTGGCTTCTGCCAGTGCTGGATCCTCCCAGCTGCACAAGCCCCACCACTGCCTGTTCCTAAAACATCACAAGAATTGGCACGTTGGAATTCCCAGTCAGGGCATCCCCACTGGCCATGCTGGCACCGTGCTGGTGCTTGGCTCAGGCTCCAAAACTCAAACTGGGAGGGAAGACCAGGACAGAGAGCACCAACTGTGCTGGCAACCTGGAGGCAGATGCATCAGCCAGGGAGGAAATAACATTCAGTGGTTTGTCTGGGGACATGGTTCCAAATTCCTCTGAGCTGCCTGAGCTCAGTAACTGACTGTGACAAATATTCCTGGGTGGAATCAGTTCTTCCCGGCATCCTTAAGCCACTTTGTGAAGCACACCCTGCTCCAGATGGGCATCAAACCCCAGAGCAAGGCTGGCTATTTGAAGATTCGTGTCTGGGAAATTATAACAGCAAAGGGAATTACAGCAGAGCCAAAAAATTGCAATTTTTGAGAAAGACACTGTTACCTGCAAAACTCAGGTGGGCCCTTCCCTCTCCCACCCCTCCCACTGCAGTGTAGAGTCTCCTGCTGTAGCAGTAATATGATCCTGTGTTCAAACAGACCTTTTCAAAGGAGGAAATAGCTGCTTTCCACCTTCAGGAGAAAATGGAGGTCAGTTGTCCAGGGTCACACGGTGAGGCTTGGCAGGGACAGCAGCAGATGAGGGACACAGGCTCCCAGGTCCTGAGCCAGACTTGTCTCTCCTAGCCAAATTGCTGGTGACTCAGGAGTTCTTTTCCATTTTCTTCTCAAGGTCTAGCACTTGTGAGCTGTGGGGCTAAGGGCAGTGTGATCCCCAGACCCAGTGTCTAAGCAGGCTTTTCAGTTCCTAAATTCTGGGGTAGATTAGAAAGTCATTTTTGTTATCATATTTAGGCTCATTAGTAGCCTGTCAGATAAATTATCTCTGATCTTGCTGATGACACTTGGTTGGGCTCCAGCTCCAAGCAAACCACAGCACTGCTGGTGGCTGACTGTGTTATTCCCAGCCAGTTGTCAGCAGGAAAAGAAAAATCATTACAAATTTTGTCACTTTCATTTGGTCCAGATTGGACAAACTATGATGGAAACTTTAATGCCTCATGAAAACAGAGCCATTGACTGTAAGTGGCATTTGCTGTCTTTTCCTCTCTGTGCTCTTTGGAGCCATCTCTGAGTTGTGTCTGAGCAGCAAGGGCTGGAGTTGGAAGGGCTGTCTGCTGGCAGACATGATCACCCTTCACCTGGCTGTAGGGGTTCCTAAAAGAGACTGGATTTAAACTAAAAGAAAAGAGATTTCAATTAGATATGAGGAAGGAATTGTTCCCTGTGAGGGTGGGGAGGCTCTGGGACAGCTGTGGCAGGAGCTATGGCTGCCCCTGGATCCCTGGCAGTGTCCAGGCTGGACAGGGCTTGGAGCAGCCTGGGACAGTGGGAGGTGTCTTTAGAAGAGGAGATGAACTTTAGAGTCCCTGCCAACCCAAACCATTCCATGATTATATAATTTAACCATCAATATGTAGTTACAGGCAGACAAAATGAGAGTCAGAAATAATCACCCACAAAGTCTTCTGCCTTTTAATTTATTTGTGACCAATGAGTAGCTCGTCATTACAACCCACTCCCATTTTAAAGAGTGTTTTGGCAGGTTTCCACCCCCTAATACCATATAGATAATTCTCTCACAATGTACCATAGAAAATGCAATTAGTCTAGAGTTTCCATAGACATGTTTTATATTATCTACTTAAAATAATCCTGTTTCCGTGCTGTAATCTAATCCAGCTGTGACTTGGTGTGTCCTAAACAAGATATATGGTTGAAGACAAGATAGAAATAATAAACAAGAGGAGGACAGGTGCTGAACTCTTGTTTTTCAGTTGAGACCCTAAGGATTCAGAGTAGATTCAAAGTTACATCTGCCTTGGGTGGTACATTTGTGTGACAGTGAATATTTTGAAGGCATTGCTGATCCCAGAATCACAGGAACATTGATGTTGGAAAAGGCTCTGTGATCATGGAGTCCAACCATTAAGCTGACACTGCCAGCCCAGCACTAAACCATGTCCCCAAGCACCACATCCACACGTTGCTTGAACACTTCCAGTGATTCAACCACCTCCCTGAGCATGTCCCAATGCCTGACCACCCTCTCAGGTGAAGAAATTTTTCTTCTTTGAACTCGGGAAGATCAAAGCACGCTGCTGGTTGAGTGTGAGTGAGCCCTTTAGTCAGTGTAGCAACTCGTGGCTTTGGGAAGAGGGCAGTGGAATCTGTGGACCTGAAGGGTTATTCCTGCTTCAGAGGCATGCAGGACCTGCCAAAATCTGTGAGAAATGGTGGTGAATCAACGTTCATGGTCTCAACCTCCACTTCTGCCTTCCCTGGCAGAAGCTGAGCCTGCTGATGTCCAGGGCGTGCAGAGGGGTGAGTGCTCCAAGGAGAATCCTTCAGCAGCTCCTTGGCACTGCCAGAGCACAGCTTTCCCTTCAGCTCAGCTGGCACCACGATAAACACAGCCCCAGCACCCCCAAAGTGCAGGAAGGGTCCAGTGCAAAGCAAAACATGAACAGTTATTAGGATTGGAATAAGATTTGATGATATGGCTAACAGGTTAAATAAGGACTGGGGCTTAGCTGCCAAGACAGATGTGTTTGCAGTGGGAAACACATTCCCCACATTTCATGCACTGGAAATCTGAGTGATCATGGGAAACATCCTGTGCTGTACCCAGGCATTCCCAAGTGATGTGAAAAATTCCCCCATCTGCAGCACAAAATAGGTTGGAGGGGTTTTCTTCCTGTATCATCCTCTAATGATCTGTGTGCTGCAAAATTAATTTATACTTGGCTGAAAACCTGGATGGGCCTTCAGTATCTATCAAAACTTCCCAGTCCAACATCTGCCCTCCTCAACACAGGCATCCACCAGTTTTTTTCCCCCGTCTTCAAAGCATCTTGTCATGGATGGGCAGGAAGTTAGGAAATTCAAATTTTCAGTTGGAAATTTATATGGAAAAAAAGAAAAACCCTTGTTTACATGTCAGACCAGATTCTGCCTTGCATTTTCATGCACCCTGGCTTACACATCTGGTGGGATCTCAGCTCAAATGCCCTCAGGTGGGGTGAGTGACACAACTCCGGTCCCCAAGGCAGGGATTCATTTTTGTGCCCAGGGCACTGAGCCCTGTCAGTCAAAGTCCTGGGAATGGGCACTCATTCCTCCTGCCCTGAGCCACACAACCCACAAATGAGCTTTCCTTGTAGACATGTATATTTTATAGGCAAACATTTAGCCTGCAAACTCCAAACATCCTTTAGAGCTGTTGTTACAGCTGAAAAATCTGATGGATGTGGGAGGGCTCACGGGTATAACACAAGCAGTGGTTTTGCCACAGTTTAAAGCTGGATTAGTCAATATGAATGGAGGGCCTGGTTGTGCTTGTAGCATCAGGGATGCATCATCTATTCAAGCTTCTGAGGGCCCTGTTCAGCAAGGCACTGGAGCATGTGCTCAGCTGTAGGAGCATGAATCCCAGCCCTGCACCCTGTGGGATTCCTGGCTGTGCTTAGAGATAAAAACACCTCCAAGGTGACTTAAATACTCCATGAGCAGAGATGGACTGGCTCTTGAAACAGGTTTAAGTTCCGAGATGTTCGTGTTTGTGTAGAGCAGGCTGAGTACCCAACCCTGCTGTCACCTTGCTGTCTCCAAAAGCCACATTTATCCCCATCTGCACAGGCCAATACCTGCCTTGGACCACGATTTCCATTCACTGGTTTGGCTTCCCTAGGCTTCAGTGTCCCAGTCCAAATACACAATTAGTTCAGCTCCCCTTGATTAGAAAGCTTGTTTTCTCCATTTGTCTATCTCATGGAGATAAATGAATGTATACCATAAAAATTATTCCAGATTTAAACTCCTGTATTTATGACATTTCCCATCTCCCTCTCTTTTTTTTTTTTTTTTTTTAAATTACTCCATCACCACTGAACTGCAGTGTGTCTAATTCGTGTTCAGAAGAGAATGCAGGAAATCCAAAGCACCTTATTAATATACAGTAATTTCCAAAGTGTTAAAAGCAGACACACATTATGGCAGATCCTGTAAAGCAGCAGAAAAATCTAATAGCATGTCAAGGAAGAGAAAATCGTACTCCAGAAAGCTTTTTACGAGTTGAAGGATGATGTAAAATCCAGTGGGCAGGAGCATCTGGAGCTGAAGTGACTGGGCCCATGGAAATGCCGTACAGAAATGCCGAGCGCATCCCTCGCACGGCTCATCACCAGTTAATTACTGGGGAAGGGGCCGCTTTGTTCTGCGAGAGGGTCGCAGCCGTTCTCCGCGTCGCAGGCAGCAGCGATGTCCCGAAGGCAGGCGCTAATGGCAGGATTTATCTCTGCCATCACACTCCATTACCGCGATCCGGAGTTTAATGGAGCGAGCGGAGGCTCCGCGCTGCCTCGGCCCCCGGCTGCTGCTCCCGGGCTCGGGATGGGCGGATTGAAGGGTTAATTTACTGAGCCCGGCAGCGTGACAGCGCTGCTTGGCCTCACTCATCGGGAAATCAGAGCCGGGGCAGCCCCGGGTGGGATGCCCCGAGCCCCAGGGTGATGAAGAACCCCAGGCAGGACGGGCAGAGCCCCAGGGCAATGGCAGCCCCAAGTGGGATGTGCAGAACTCTGAAGGGGTGGCAGCTCCGGGTGGGATGTGCCGAGCCCCCCACAATGACAGAATCTCAGCCCCAGATGGGATGCCCAGAGCTCCAGAGTGATGGCAGAACCCCAGGTGGGATGTGCAGAGCCC
>VZTB01003924.1:597380-677365 GCA_013397245.1 Thryothorus ludovicianus | reverse complement strand
CCCGGGTGGGATGTGCAGAATCCAGGTGGGATGGGCAGAACCCCAGGGGGGATGTGCAGAGCCCAGATGGGATGTGCAGAACCCCAGATGGGATGTGCAGAACCCCAGGTGGGACATGCAGAACCCCAGGTGGGATGTGCAGGATCTAGGTGGGATGTGCAGAGCTCAGGTGGGACATGCAGGATCCAGGTGGGATGTGCAGAGCTCGGGTGGGATGTGCAGAATCCAGATGGGATGTGCAGGATCCAGATGGGATGTGCAGAGCCCAGGTGGGATGTGCAGGATCCAGGTGGGATGTGCAGAGCTCGGGTGGGATGTGCAGAATCCAGATGGGATGTGCAGGATCTAGGTGGGGTGTGCAGGATCCAGATGGGGTGTGCAGAACCTGGGCTGGGATGTGCAGGACCTCAGTTGGGATGTGCAGAGCCCATTGTGACATCTCGTGGCACAAAGGAGATAAAATCTGACCCCAGTAAAGGGGAGCAGGAGCCAGGCACAGCACTCCCAGCCCCAAGGACCAGCACAGAGCTCATCCTGCAGGTCTCTCTCTGCCCCAGCACGAGGGATTGAATGATTTATGGCTTTTGCAAGTTCTCTCTGATCAGGCCACGTTTATGAGAGTGCATATAAACATGAACACTCCGTGATGAGCAAATAATGAAAGTATCTCCATGAGAACGGAGAAGAATGTACAAATGGTTGAGCAAGCAATGAGCAGTTTGAAAAAGTAGAAGCAGCAGCCAAAAATCCCGCTGCATGATGGTGTTTGGGATGCTGTTTGTCACACACAGCAAACCAGCCAGGTAATTTGCTGCCTTTAGAACTGAAACAACTTCATTTTTCTTGCTTGAAGTGTTATCTTGGTGCCAACTGCTCTTGTTCTGCCTCTGTTGTGCCCTGCCTCCCGCCAACCACACTGCTCTGCTGTGGGGAAATGTCATTTTGAGAGATCCCACAATCTATTACTGCCCCAATTCGTCCAAATTCTTCCAGCTACTTCAGTTATAGGATCAAAAAGGGCATAGAGAGCCTCAAATTTGGTATCCAAGTCACATAACACATGTTAAAGAGCTTGGAGAGTTAAGCTAGCTTCAGCTACTCTGCTTTAATTTTTTAAATGCCAAAGCTCCCCAGAAAGAATCTTTCAGAGGAGGATACCTACTTAAATCCTAAACACTCTGATAAAAATGCTATTTAAAACTTTGGGATATATGGAAAAGAGGCACTTGAAAGTGAATAAAACATTCAGCAAAGTAATTGTGCACACACATAAAACACTCACCCCGTGCACACTCCACTGGTTTTGCATTCTGAGCTTCAAATGATGGCCCATGAATTAATGCTGAATATAATGTGAAGGTTATGGAATGAAATAAGTACAGTAGCAAAAAAAGCCCCCAAACTCTATAAATAAACCCTGCCTGCTGGCCTGAGCTGTCCCCCCAAACACACGTTCTTGCTCTGCCCATGAATTGTATTGCCTGGTATACTGTCCATCAGGGATTTAATTTCATTATTTCATCAAGGGAAGATCATAAAACCTGATTTTACAGCTACTGTAGAGAGGCTGAAAAGTGCCCAGAGAAGGAGATGGAGTACATTGTTATTCCTGATTGACTCCAGCCAGTTAGATTGATTTCATCACAAGGGGAATATTTATTAATGTCTTCTCAGCCACTAAGTAACCAGAATGATTTAGAGTCCGTGCCTGTGATGCAGGAAGTCACCCCCACCCTCACCAGCAAGGGTGAGATTTTCATTTGCAGCATATTTAGCATAAAATGTTGCTGTATTTCCTGCCTCATCTTTACACTCAGCCTCTTTTGGAGGCCACCTTTGATGTAAAATTAACTTCTATCCCATCTGCACCTTCAAACTTAGTGGAAAAGGCTGGGTGAATTGCCCCAGATCTCATTTCCAAGGCATTTTCATAAAGACACTGAAAGAAATTATGAAATAAAAGCTAGCCCAAACCAGCCCTAAATCCAGCTGTTGTTAAACTGCTTGGGAAATGTAACTTAGGAACCTTTATTTCGAAGTAAAATCTGACTTTTGACTTTTCTCTTCTTAATTTAAGCCTCATGGCCATCCCTTGTGCTTCCTGCAGGCACCCAGCTCGGATCCCAGAGGTGATGGATTGTCTGTCCCTGCTGTGGAGGGCAGCTCTGCTGCTCTAAACTAGAACTGTCCAACAGGTTTAAGCTGAACCTTTTTTCCTTCCACCTTTGAAAATATGAAGTCAAATATTAATTCAACGCCTAATTTTTAAGCTTCTTGTTCCCTGCTTCCCCAGTGCAAAGCAGGCTGGATGACAGCTGGGGTCAGAGGGGCAGAGCTCAGCTTTCTCTCCTCTTTCAGTCTCCATAGTCTCTCAATTTTTCCAGTCTGGATTTTATTCCTTGCCCGTTGGCACGTGACAGTCTGGCTTCTGCAGGGAAATGGTGAGGGAATATCTTTCTCAGGCACACAGAGGATTTTGCCCTGCCCAGGATCATTCAGTGCCCCAGCATTGTCCCCTGCTCCTTCCTGTGCTCCCATTCCTGCACTGAAGGATGAGTTTCTCTGCTGGAATGGCAGGAGAGGGTTACAAAGACCACTGGCTGGTTTGATTTCCTTAAGGACCTCTTTAGGGTGACACTGAGAAGGCAGCAGGGCCACCCCAAGTCCTTCAGCTCCAAGCCAAGCCCAGGCACTGCCAGTCCCTGGGATTTTTGTGATGATTTGCTTGACTCACAGACAGAAGCTCTGCCAGAAATCCTATTGAAATCACTACTTTTGTGTTGAGAATTGGAGGCTCAGGGCAGTGTTACCAACCCAGTTTTAATTTAGAACCTTCTGATAAGCTGGTGCCACTTAAGTGACTAAGTTGGACCCAGGCTCTGATGAGGTTCCATTGCTGTCTGCCCCTGCAGTTAATCTTTCCAAATATTTCTATATTTCTGTCAATCATTGCGAGACTTCTTGTTCCTCTTAGCATGCCATGTGCTGGAAGCATCCCCTCAAAGGGCTGCCAGGGCAAATTCAGAACCTAATCTTGTAATGAAAAAACTCCAAAATGGTCCCAGGTTTGAATACATTAAAAATGAAGAAAAAATTCCCATTGGCTGTTGAAAGTGCTAAGTTGCTCCCTGGGCCACACTGTACCCACATCTTGTCTTGGAACTTCTCCTTTATTATGGAATCATGGAATGGTTTGGGTTGGAAGGGATCATAAAGATCATCCCATTTCATCCCTCCTGTCATGGACAGGGACACCTTCCACTATCCCAGGTGGCTCCAAATCCCATCCAGCCTGGCCTTGGACACTCCCAGGGATCCAGGGGCAGCCACAGCTTCTCTGTGCCAGGGCCTCTCCACCCTCACAGGGAAGGATTTCTTCTTAAAATCTAATCTAAATCTGCCCTTTGCCATTCCCCTTTGTCCTGCCCTTCCATCCCTTGGCCCCAGTCCCTCTGCAGCTCTCCTGAGCCCCTTCAGGCCCTGCAAGGGGCTCTGAGCTCTCCCTGGAGCCTTTTCTTCTCCAGGTGAGCCCTCCCAGCTCTCCCAGGCTGGCTCCAGAGCAGAGGGGCTCCAGCCCTCAAAGCAGCTCTGTGGAGGTGCAGATTATGGGGTGTAACACTCAAATGAACCCTGAGCTCTAAACATGGATCAGGACCCCCAAAGCAAAGTTTCTTATCTGGCTTTGGTGATTGGCAGCCCAAACTGCCTCTGCTCTGAAGAGACCAAAGCTGAAAGAAACGAAGCTGTCAAATCATTGAACCAGATCAGGCTTTGATTCAGGTTTCCAGCCCACCCAAGCCTGTGCATCCTAACTCTGCTGTGGATTCACTGTCCTGGTGGAGGAGATGTATTTTTTTCGGGAATTAACAGTACTTTGGTACTAAAATCTGGCACAGCCCTTCCCTCTAAGGGATGTGCTGCCCTTAGCAGCAGCCCTACACAAAGAAAAGGGATCTCTGAAGAGAGCTATCAAAACCAAGAGGTCAGAAGGGAAGCAGAAGAGCTCAGGTACCCAAAATCAGCCCAGGGCAAGGCTTGCATTGCATCACAGCTGGTAAGATTAAATTGCTCAGAGAAGAACAGCAAAAGCTTTTCCTTGTCTTTTTGTTGTTCTCCTCCCAGTTCTATTTTAATCAGTTTGGCAGGAGAAATGACTGCAAGGCATCTCTCACCAGTTTATTTCTTTTACTGGTAAACATGTATGAAATGACAGATGTTCCTACAGAAACTTGAATCCTGCGGCCACTTGACAAGTCATAGAAAATGGGGCCAGGGTCTTGTAACAAAGATATGCTCATTACCTTGCCTGTGCTGAGATGGCAGGAAATACCCATCTGGCTTTGTGAGAGAATTTCTGAGGACAGATGTGTTGGTGTCTGCAAAGCACTTGGAGACCCAGCATGGAGCAGCAGTGCCAGTGTGTTGTTTGGAGCTGGGCCCTGCTCCCCACGAGGGCAGCAGCAAAGCTGGGGCACAAAGGTGCTTTTCAAGATTTCCAAGTGCCTGACCTTCCTATTGCAGCAATACTTAACATTGCACTCACACACACACACACACACATATACAAAAACCAATAAATAAGATTTAATCATTTTTTCCTGGTACTCATACAGCTGCACTATTCTGGGAATCATTTTATTGCAGCATTCAGGGGCAAATTAGTGTTGCCAATAATTGCTGAGTGACAAGTGTGCTGTGTTTTCTCCTCCTGGATGTTTCCATCTCTCCCTCCCCTGTATTTAAGCACAGACCAGCACTTTTCTCTTGCTGTTCCTCTGCACTAAAGAGCAGAGCTGTAACTCTTGTCTGGTACTGTCAGGGGAGGTGGACACCCAGGCTCTCTTCCCAAGTGGGTTTCTGCCAGATTAGAGGATCCCATGCCTTGGGATCTGGTTGTTCTGGGACGAGCCTGGTGCCACCCTGCCAGCCCTGGGGATGGTTAGCCCAGAACTGGGATGTTTATGTCATCAGATTGGGTCTCCCAGTCCTCAGAGTTCAACCTTTCCCCCTGTACAGATTCTGAGGCACCCAGCCATCCCTGGAGCTGGTGCCCTCTTTCCTGGTCACTGCAATCCTCCCACACCACATGAAAGTCAGCACTGGACTGTGGAGTTTGCATCCCCCCCGTGCCTCTGACATGCTCAGGGTGCTGTGATGCCTCAGGGTTGGGTGTCTGGCCATGCCTGGGCTGGGAAATGTGCAAAGTTCACAGAATCACAGAATGCCCTGAGCTGGAGGGATCCACAAGGATCATAAAAGTACACAACTCCTAAGTCTAGTGCTTCTTCCAAAATCTGAGCCGTGAAAACTGAGTGATAAGGGTAAAAAACCTTTGGCCTGTAACCAGGAGCATGTTTGATACCTGTGGGATTAATGAATTGATGGTTTTCTGCTCCTGAAGATGGAACCCCAGTGCCTGCAGCCACTGCCCTGCCTGGGGCAGCTGGGTCAGGGCCTCTCTCCCCTGCTTTTATTCCCTCCCTAATGAAGTCAGAGCAAACTTTTCCCTTCATTCTCTCTCTCTTTCTCATCATGCAGGGCTGCAGAGATTCAGGCTTTACTTCTAGGCACAGGCAAGTGGTTTATACCAGAAAGCTCAATATTCCCTGGAGCCTCATCCCTCCAAATCAAATTTTGCTCCTCACCAAGGTCTCACTCCACTCCCTGTGTGCTGTCCTGCATTACAGGCAATCCCCTCAGGGCTCTTGGTCAGACCTGCAGCTGAAATAAAATGCTTCTTTGTACAGAAAACACTTTTCCCAAAGCTGGTCACAGCACCCACAATAGAAGCAGTGGATATCTGTGGCTACCTCTCCCTGGTGAACCATGGCCACTCTCCCTCAGCCCCCCCTGGGGCTGGGCAGTGTTGGGTGGGGACCAAACCTCTGCTAGAGCTGCTGGAAAATGCCTTTTTCGATGTCAGGGCTCAATCTGTTGGGGAGAAAAGCTCTTCGATCCATTTTCCTGGCATTTGCAACAGAAATGCAGCACAAACCTGTTCCTGTGGGAATTGTCTACTCTGGATACCAGGCTGTTTAAGATGAGCTGGAGATCTGCATGACAGAGGCATCTTAGCTCTTCTTTGGGTCGTAAAAATATTGTCAGGTGTGATTCTGGGTCAGGAAAAGGTGTGGTGGGGCAGGCAAAGCCTTCAGCTTCTCTGTCCTGCTTGGAGGGGCCGTGGGGTGCGCTGTGCTGGAGGTATTAAAAACCACCCCAAAAAAACCATATTGCAGTCCACAATATTTTGGCTCCAGCTCTGACAGCAGAGGCTGGCACACCTCACACCTCATCCATCCTTTCCAGCAGTCCCTGCCGGCCATGAGAACAGCACCAATTGAATCCCATTGCTCTTTAGTCTCTTGACCAACATTATTCCCAAATTACAGCTCTGGAAAAGATTTTGACCTCCTCAGCAGGAGTGGAGGGGAATGAGGAGGAGATTGTGAGCCCAGCCCCACAGAGCTGTAAATAGTTAATGAGGAACCTGCTAACTGAGGTTAAATCTGGGTGAGTTACTCTGAGCATTGAACTCCAGGGTCTGGGAAAACTCATTTTTGGGCTTCATGGACTGTTTCCTCTGGAAAGGAGTTTTATAGTGTCTAAAAGCCTAACTGTTATGCTGGAGTGTATGAAACTACCATGTCTGCTTATCAAACCCAGGAAACTGTGGTCCTTTAGGAGCAATCCAGCCTCCCCAGTGCCACTCACTGCCACACCAGCATCCCCGTGGGTTTATTGAGGTGCCAGGTAGTGTGCAGCCCCTCTCAGAAAGAACCAGTGTCCCCTCTGAGTCCCAGCAGGGACAGCCCAGGTGAGGCACTGGAAGTTGTGTGGGATCTCCCCCAGGGGAAGGTGACCCCCTGGAGGGAGCAGTGATGGATGTGGCAAAACTAAATCCACTCCTCATCATTTATTGTGAAGATTCATCTCCCCTAAGGAGATGAATGGCTCCTCCAGGTGTCCCTCTGCTCTGGGGGACACAGCTAAGGGACCCCAGGGTGACACAGTCCCTTTCCACCTTCCTCTCACACCTAAAATCCTTCCTCTCACCCAGCCAGGTTAACATTGCGCAGCTGAGAGAGCTCAGTTCCTGAATAATTAATGTAGCTGAAAAATACAAGTTGTAGGTGTTTCTTTTCCTTCCCAAGGCAATGTTGTTGTTTCTTGTCATGGCTTTTCCCCCAAGCTCTTTGTAAATGCCCCCCTGCACATCCCTGAGGGACTGCTGGGGTGCTCAGGTGCCTCATTAGGGGCTTAATTACCTTGAATTGAAACCTGGCCTCCTATTTTTAACAGTAGCCCAAAATAAAGGCATGACTTAAGGAAAACACAAAAAAAAAAAAAAAAACATTTTCATTTCCTACTTGAAACTGGAGCGGGATTGGCTGAAACTAGCTGCTGAAGTTGGGGCTCAAAATTAGGGATAACTCATCTGTAGTGTCATTCCCTGCCCCATGGAGAGCAGCACAAATCCACCAGCCCCAGTCCTGCTCCAGCACCGAGATCAAGCAGGAAACTGCACTGGCAGCAAGGCAGGTCTGGAGGGCAAGCATCACTGTTCCCCGGGAAGTGAAACCCTTCCCAATCACTCCTAACAGCCAAATCACTCCTAAAAAGACTTCAGTGCTTCCTGGAGCAGAGCTGGAGCTGTATTTCTGTGTCATCTTCTCTGGTAATTGTCACTTGTTTGGGCCTGTGGCGGCTTGGCAGCAAGGATGGGTAGGCAATAATGTAGCAGGTTATTAATTATGCTGCTTTATAAACTCTCCATCTTATCTACAAGCAGATCTTTACTCTGACAAGGAGCCTGAGCACGCAGGCACAGCCAGCTACAAGGTGTTATTAATTGTAGCACATGGCTGTTTACAGAGACACAGCCCCGCTCCCACCTGCAAACGGATTAAAGGAGACCTCTCCAGAAACGCGGGTGAAAAATGGACCTAAAATGAAATTCCTCACCACGATGCTATTTTTAAGCCAGAATTGCATTTTTGCTCTACAGGCACATCAGCCCCGCAGCAGGGGCGTTAGATTAAACTGCAAAATTTAAATAAATGACACTTTAAAAATGCCCTGGAGTCAGGCAGCTCCCGGAGATGAGATGTGTGCAGGGAGAGAGCGGCAGCGTGGTGGAGGTGTGGGCATCTCTCCTGCCTGGGGAAGCTGCTCTGCCCCCAGAGCCCTCCTCACTCGGAACAAAGCCCCTTCCCTCCCTGCTCAGATAATCCTTGCACATCTCAGAGCAGCTGGAAGAGTTGGAAATTCACCTTTAAGGTGACCATGGCCCACATCCCTCTGGTCAGAAAGGACCAAGAGTGGGCACAGCTCCCTCTGTCCCATTCCATTCTGGGAGCCCCCTGCCATTGTTTTCCCAAAAATCCACAGGGGTTTTACTTCTACTCTCTTCCATCGGCTGGGCTTTGCACAGGCTCAGAAATTCGGCTTGAAATTCCTCAAGACTCAGAGAATATAATATTCATAAACTTCTTTTGTTTTATTAGCATTTTCCTAAGAAATGTTTCATCCTCTCTGGTAGGCAAAGGGTCCCTATTTCCCTGAAATATCGAAGCTGCCCTCAGCCCCATCCTCCCCTCCTCGAGCTGTTGTGACAACACAGACACCCATTTTTACAGAACAACTCACCCTTACTGATGTCAAATGTTGTTGAAATAATCTTCTTAGAAAGCTGCTTGATTTATGGCTACTTTTTACTGCTGGGCTTTTTTTTTCTTTAAAGAAAATCAATCCTTTTATATTTTCACCTTTGAAAAATTCCTCCAGTAAATTTCCTCCTCTGAACTGCTGTGACAGAAATCACTTCCCTGCCCTTTCTGTTTTTTAAGAAATTGGAAAATCGGAGGCAAAAAAAGACAAACCTCTGAGCTTCATTCACAGAAATGGGATGGTTCGGGGGAAAAAAAAAAATAATATTTATAGTTATCACTGTTTTCCTAGTTTGTTGCTGTTTTTCAGCCATGTCTCCTAAGCTGTGCTACGTCTCTGGGATGGCACTTTTGGCTTTTTTCCTCCTGCTGTTGGCAGTGACACAGGGTGACATCCCATGTCCCTGTGATGGTGTGGCAGCTGAAATCTCTGTTTACTGGAGTGCACCAGGGGCTGCTGGGGGAACAGGCTGGTGGTTAACTGGGATCCCCAGCTGCTCTGGAGGCTGGAGCACGGCTCAGTGCTCACACCAGGCTGGGAGAGTTCAGTTGCTTTGGTCCTTGCAGGGAGCCGGCGTTATCAGCCCGCCCGCTGCACACGACGAGCAGCTCCTCAACCATCTCATGCAGAAGTTCACAGTAGGACAGTTTTATTTTTGGATATGGCAATGAGTGGAAGTTTGGCAGAAAGAGGCAGGATTTGGATGGAGGAAATCAGACAGGGCTCCACCCCACATCTCTCCGGCTTGGGGAATTTTGGATTTGAGCACTGACTCCTGTTTTCTTTGCACGCAGCAGAGCTTTGGGACTGAAGCTCCAAAAAAGACATCAATAAAAACAACACTTAAGAGCCATATTTTTTCCAAAACCCCCTTTAACGCCTCCCTGGGTGTCACTGGGGAGGGACACCAAGTGACCCCACCTGGAGGGACACCAAGGACCCCACCTTGTCCCTCCCAGCTCACACCAAGTGTGAGGTCAGCCCAAATCCCACCAAGAAAACACTCCTGCAGGAAGATGATTGCAAAACCTCAATCCAACCAGGAGCTCTGCTGTCACCTCTACATCCATCAGATGCTCCTTGTAGGAGGGGAGAAGGCCTGAGATTAGATTGCACTGCAATCTTCAAGAAAAACTGCTTTTTGATGACAAAAGTGATGAATTGCTGTCCATTCTGGGAAGATCATATCTGTGTGTGGCAGTCAGAGCCATTCAGTCTCTGAGGCTGAGGGTGATGAATCAGTAGAGAGGGGCCTGGAACTCACCCAAGGGAGGAAAAAAACTCTATTTTTGTATATATACACATACCTCCACACATGGGTATCTTGAGTCTGAAATCCATTTTCTACTGCCCCAAAGAGCAGCTGTTTTCCCTTAAAAACCCCAAGATTTCAGCCACTCCTGCTCATGCCTTTGTTTGCAGCTAGGACAGGATGGGATGAGGATGAGGAGGGAAGTTAATGATGGTTTTATTAATAAACTGTTTATGTCAGTGACACATTTTTTCCCAGACTGTGACTGGTCTAGGTTGGACAGGGCTTGGAGCAACCTGGTGTGGTGGAATGTGCCCATGGCAGGGGCTTGGAACAACGTGGGCTTTAAGGCCCCTTATGATTTTGTGATTCTCTCATTCTATATTTGTATGATTTTACAAAAGGTATAAAGCACACAACCCCTTCCCCAGGCAGCACTGTGGTTGAGACATTAATGGAGAAGAAATTGCCAATCTATTAAAAGACATCTGCTTTTAAAGATAAACCCAGCTCACGTTGCTCTTTCCAAGGTGAATCTTTTATTCTCAAGCCACCAGTTGAAAACTGCTTGGAAGGAGGCTGGGGGGGAAGCAGGGGAGGTCATTCCTCCTCTGCCCCAGCCCTGTGTAGCTGCTCCCCTGGCCTGGGAGGAAAAGCTGCAGCTCTGGCATCTGCTAAAGCCTGGGCAGGTTTTAGAGCTGCTCCTCATTTGTGGTGGCAGCTCCAGGAGTGGCTCTGGCCATGTGGCCTCTTTGTTGACTGGGCAGGCTGCTGTGAAGGGGTCAGGATATGCAAAATCTCCTCCAGCATGGTCACAACAGGCTGTAAAATACAGCACCTGCAAGCCATGCAAGCCTGGCATCTGGCACAACATTGGCTTTTCTCTTCCTCAAAGAGAGGAAAAAAGCAGCATTTAAAACACTCAGAGGCTGTTAAGGTCTGCTGTCAGGGCCAAATTTCAGGTTTCTAAACACCTTTACAAAGGCCTCCAGTGTTGCCTGGAGGTTTTGGGGGTTTTTAAGCCCATCTTTGATCCCTTGGACAGAAATGATCAGGAACATCCCCTGGAGGCACAGCAGCCTGTGGCACTGGGCTGGGGGCACCTTGCACCCAACTCATGAATAGGATCCTAGAATGGTTTGTGCTTGGAGGGACCTTAAAGTTCATCTTGTTCCACCCCCTGCCACAGGCAGGGACACCTTCCACTGTCCCAGGTTGCCCCAAGCCCCGTCCAACCTGGCCTTGGACACTTGCAGGGATGGCACAGCCTTTCCCTTCAGTACCCCAGGAAATTCACTGTCTTTGGAATGTTGTAAATCTGGGCTGTCTTTATAAGACAGAGGTCTGGGTGCATAATTTATAAAGGATGGTAATAAAACAGACTGCACATTTTAGATCTTAATAAAACTGCGATGCCTTTTCATGATTTTATGGACAAATTTTGTTAACTTAATACCTTTGTATCAGAGAGGTCTGACAAGTTTCTTATGGCTGAGAGCTCTCCTGAGCAGCAGCAGCAGCAGAAGATCAGAAATATTTAGTGCCCAGCAGTAGGAGATCACAAACCCCTTGCAAATCCATCCTCCTCAGGTGGATCAGGGCTGGGATGGAGCTGCAGGAGAGGGGGAATCACAGAATTACGGAATGGTTTGGGAGGGACCTTCAAGGCCATCCTGTTCCACCTCCTGCCATGGGCAGGGACACCTTCTACACCCCCAGACTGGTCCAAGCCCCATCCAACCTGGCCTTGGACACTGCCAGTGATCCAGGGGCAGCCACAGCTTCTCTGGAGGAGCTGCTGGCCTGGAGCCACCCCGGCTGGCAGCCAGGGCTGGCAGCACTCAGGGACAGCTGGTGCCTGGGAGCGCCGGGAATTAGGAGCGGTTTGCTAACAAATCTCATTCCAAGTCATAATCAGCAGTGCTGAAGCACCCATCCACAGCCTGCCCGTGTCCCACCCCCAGCCCTCACACCAGAGAGTGGTACCCAAAAAGATGGGGATGAGTCCTGGCTGCGTGGCTGCAGCAGAGGGATATCCCAGCTGGAGGATTTTGGGGATGGGTGTGGGATGAGACCATGGCAGCCGTGGGTGGGAGGCCCTTGGGGACAGCCCAAAACCAGCTCTGCTTGCCCTGCCCATCCCAGCTTCTCCCTCCAAGGCAGAAAAAGCCAGGTGAGAGCAACAGGTTCCGGTGCACTGCCCTTCCTCATCCCAGTCGGTTCATGGATGTGTTTATGTCCTACTAATTATCCAAATTATTTGCATCTTCTCTAGGACTAGGCCCAGAACCCCTTTGTGATCCACCACCCATTTATGCCTGCCTTGTTAAGTTAATTTAAGTGAATTTCTGAGGTGCTGATTATGCCACTTGTGTGCAAGACTTTGTACCCTCCACCATGGCCATGGGGGTAGGAGAAATGGCCCTGGGGAGCTTCCACACCAGGAACAGCCATGGGATTTATGCTGTTTTCCTTGGAGAGCTTCAGCCCCATGCATGACACAGCCCACATAGAGATCATCTGTGTTTGTTCTCTGCTCTTTCCTGCAGGCAGGACAATGCCAGCAGACATGGGAGCATGGTGGGATTTGATTGGGACCCAAACCCCATCCCAAAGTATCCACACTGCTGAAGGACACAGCCAATATCCTCCTCCCTTGTACTCCAGGGTTAAAAAAAGGGAGGGAAAAAAAAGGGAAGAGAGAGCAGCAGCATTCTCGTTTTGTTGCCATAGCAGCCTTCTGGATTATTTAGACTGATAGCATTTGTAAAAATTCAACAAAGGGTAAAGGATCACTTGGAAATGGGAGCAGATGTAACAGTGCGTGCCATATGCCACTGGGAAAAAAATCTATTGGCAAAGGCAGCATCATCAGAACGAAAGCCTAACCCATATTGTGCCTCGGAAAATGTCACTTTCTCTAGATTACAGGGTAGAGCTATGAAGCAGAGAGATTCTGCTCACATGTGTAATTCCTGAAAGCCATCCCCAGCACAGAGCTGCGGGGAGGTGGGCTCGCCTCCCCTCCAGGACTTGATGAACTGCCATGTGACACAAAGGAAAGGTTGTTAACATTAAAAATTAATTAACCTCGCACGCAGCTTAATGGAACTCACTCCTGAGAAATCCTGCCTGCACAGTGGCTGAATTAGAAGGGGCTCTGTGAGTAACAGAGCCCGTGGAAAGCTGCTGGCTTTGCACCCTGAGCTGCTGCTGCAGCAAACCCTGCAATAATGATGGAGCCTCTCGGAGCACCAGATCAAACCAAAGAGCTGCTGGAGGCTCCAGAACACCTCATGGTGCTCAGAGGAGTTGTCCTGGGCAGGCATCAAGGCAAAAGCCCCCCAGCTCCAGGGAGGGAGAGGACTGGAGGTGAGAGGCTGGAGAGGAGTGGGGAGGCTGTGGGTGAGGGGGAGCTGCTCCGCAGCATCAGCCTCATCCCACTGCTCCTGAAAAGCACAGCCCAGTGCTCCTCAGGAATCCAGCTAACTCCAGAGCCCTGCCAGAAAGGCACAGGAGGGATGAACAGAGGGCAGCACATCCATTACCATGGATGAGGTTGGACAGGGCTTGGAGCAACTGGGATAGTGGAAAATGTCATTGCCCTTGCAGGGGGTTGAAATGAGACGAGTTTTAAGGTTCTTTCCAACCCAAACTATTCTGTGATTCTCTGATAACACTTGGGAGGATGAAGCCTGGCCAGGGAAAGCTCTGGTCTCACCTCCAGAACCCTTCTCTGAAGCTCCCTACAATGGGAGGCAGATAACCAAGACCTGCCATTGCCGCACAGCCGAGAGTGCATGGGGCTTAAAATGCTCTTATTTATCAGATCCTCATTATGAAAGGGGTTATTAAATGCCCAGACCTTCCTACAGCAGCCTGGGAATCAATCCTGACCATGCCCCCTTGCTTGCCTCTGCTGCTGCAATTTTAAAATAAATAAATCAGAATGGCCATGTAATTATAGGAAATGAAGACATTCATTAGGCTGGAGCAGCAGGGACTGATGATCTGCTGTCCTTCAGCACCCCAAAGCAAACAGGAGTGGAGGGAAGGCTTCATGTTCCCTGCCAAGGCCAGGGCCAGGAAGCAGACACTGGGGATGGGTGCTTTGGCACAATCATGAAAGCCAAAACTACTTGCAGAAGGGAGGGAAGGACATGGCTAGGGGCACAGCAGAGGTGGAGATGGGGGATGGAGCAGAAATATTCCAAACTGGAGCACACAGAACCCCTGAGTCAGCCCGAGCAGGGAGCTCTCAGCCCAAGGGCAGCGAGACTCCAGGGCCAGCCCCCGCAGCTCCTCGGGTGTCCATGGGGTGGGACAGCACCAAAGCCAGCCCTGAGGCCAGCAAAACTCACCTCCTCTGCAATTTCCAAAGAAAAAAGTTGCTTTATTAAATTACCAGCCTGTGGAAAATGTATATCCTGTTCCTCTTGAGAGGAGAGAGACACATAAAATTTGGGCTCGTTTTGACGAGATACCTTCAGTGAGTGTAAATCACTCATGGGTTGATTAACTTCTCTTCTTAGGCAATTCTGCAAGTTAAATGACAAAGCTTCCTCTCCTCCTGAAGGCTTTTACTGAACTTGTAATGAATCCAGGTATACTAATGCCTTTCTTTTTTATTATTATTATTACAGAGCCAAGGCAGCACAGCAGTGTTACTGCCTGGGAGCTGTTTGTCATTGTACAGGACACCACTCGCTGTTTACCTTGTTTTCTCCTCAAATACCAGCAAATTTTAAAAAATGGAAAGAGAATTTCATCAACCATGACAAACGATGCCATTTTTTGATGCATATGCAAAACAGCAAATTAGGAATTTGCTGATGCTCTTCCATTTACGACACAGAAGGGATGGATGCTGGATATGGCCTCTGGGAGCAGCACAGGAGGGAGGGGTGGATGGGGCTGCCAGAACCAAAATATGATAAAAATATTGTAAATATCCAGAAAAGTCAGAAATTCCCCAAACTGGCCACAGACAGTTTATATCTGTGAGAACCCTCCACCCATGGGATATTCATCTCCTGGCCCATCTTGGCTCAAACCCACACAGCTCGTCCCTGCTGAGATGCTGAGGCACTGAAGATTTAGATTTCAGGCTGCTCAGGAACTATTTTGATTCAGGGCGTAATTATTTGAAACAGCATTTTATGTGCTTGGTGAAATTCAGCCAGAGACACCTCCCAGATCCTGTCTGCAGGGAGCACTGAGCACCCCGGGTTATACCTGTGGCATTCGTGCCCCCCTGATGGCTGGGGGAGTTTTGTTCCCTTCATGACTGAGGGAGGAGGATGAACATCCCTGTTCCTGGTTCATCCCAACTGCTAAACCAGTGTTTTCCCCTGGGAAGCTGCCTCCAGGGTGGAGAAACTCATTTTATCCCCTCAGCTTCACCTGCAGCCTTTTGCCTGTGAAAACATTGTGGCAAAACAAACAAACAAAAAAAATCTTTATGTGTGTGTTCTACTCATGTGTGAAGGTCTGCAATGTAAAATATAATAATTTTTAAGCCCACTTGCAGCAACGTTTCTCTCATGCAGGGCAAAGAGCTGGGGCTGGGGTTGCTCCCCTGCTCCTCCTCCCTGCAGAAATTCAGATAAAAGAGGGAAAAAAAAGTTCTTCATCTTCCTACACCAGGCTCAGGCAAAGCAGGGATGCGCTGTTAACATACAGGAGTGATCCTGAGAGCTGCTGGAATGTTTTCTTGGATTGACACATAATAAATGCTGATTTCTCTGGGCTCTAGTAAGAGGGATGCAGTGAGGAGGGAGGGATGGGCACCCACCCTGACAAGGGCAGCTCCTCAGCGAGCCTGGCAAAGCCTCTCACACCTCGAACAGAAAGTCCAAGTATCTCTGTGATAAGTTTGATAAATGATGGAATACGTCCTCAAAAATAAACTCTGTCAAGGAAAGCTGATAGTAATAAAGGAGTTATGAGAGGAGAGGAAATTTGCCATTCAGAGAGAGATAACCTTGCAAATATTCTGTATTCCTGACACAGAAAGAACTGACACGCTCCCTGCTCTCCCGCCTATTCCAAAGAATCCGAGCTTTTCCACAAGCTGTGAAAAGGATCGTGCTTTATCTGCTCCTTCCCAGGTTCAGCTGAGGTTTCAGCAGGAGCCTGCTGAACCATCAGTGCCTGCAATTAACACTTGCAGTTATTTTTACAGCGGGATCTGGGCTGGGTGTTGGCGAGCCCCCGGAGAGGCTCAGGCGCGCACTGCGGCGGGCGCGGCTCCGGGAGCAGCATCACCCTGATTCCACAGGCTGCTCCCGCCCTTCCATCCCCACAGCGCTCCTGGGGGAGCCCTGAAAACCTCGAATCTCAGCCTAACCCTTAGAGGGACCCTACTGGGGACCCTAAACCCGGGGCTCAGTGTGGTCCTCACTCGCTGCTGAGAGCACGGCCAAGTGCTGCTGCCCTCTGAGCATCATCACCAAACACGGCTTGGGACATCCAGAGCCCTGTGGTTGGAAATTTGTCCCAAAAAAAGGTTCCAGGTGTTATTTGGGCTGCAAGGCAGCCAGCCTAGAAAGAATGGGCTGGAGCCTGAGGGCTCTGCTGCAAGCTGGGGTGGGGGGAAGGCTCTGGGCTGAGCTCTCCTAGCAGGGAGCTTGGGAGCAAGAGAAGATTGAGCACAGGACTGCAGAGGGAGGCTGTGAGAAACTGTCCCAAGGATGAGGGGCTGGTTTGTTTTGTAACAGAGCAAACCTAGTGTGGCCTCATGGAGCTCTCCAGTTTTACTGCAGATCCCCCAGCCAGGACATGCTGCACACTGCAGGTACAAATGTGTCCTCTCATGATGTGTCAGACACTTTCCACGAGCAGAAGCAACAGTCTGGACCTGGAAGCAGTGGATGGTTAAGTCTGAAATTGATACAAAACCCGAGGCCACCTCTGGGGTACCCCAAGTCTCTGGTGCCATGGGGGTGATGTCCAGTGCTGTTACCCAGGCTGAGCATGTGAAAAACATTTTATTATTCAGTTCCTGGAGTGATCCAAGTGCAGATAGCAGATACTGCTGTGCATCACTCACAGCCACAACAACGACATTTTTTGCCTCTTTCTTTTTTGCAGGCTCTGCAGAGCCAGTGACCATTCACTCTGCCCCAAAGGGCACTTGCTGGAAAGCCCAAGGCCTAGCAGGAATTAGCAAAAGTTTTCAAAACAGTTTTCTCTTTGGTATAAACCCAAGAGAAGCTCCACTGTGAGTGGAAGGAGGCAGGATGGGAGGCATGGAATGGGAAGAAGGTTTCAGGGCTGCCATGGGCATCACTGTCCCACAGGAAAGCTGCAGGCACCACCTCCAACTAATTTAATTTGGGGAGGGAAGGGGCTTTATTTGTATTTGTGGCAGTATTTCACACCCCTTCCGTGGCAAGAAGGGGCTTCTTCTCCTCCCTCAGCAGCCTTATTCCCTGGCAGCCACGATCCAATGATTCTGCTTTTTAATCTGCCTGGGAGAAGGGGGATAATTAGTAAAGAAGCACACGTGCTAAGAACATGCAATTATAACCATTGGGTTATAATTTATGTCTTATGCTTCTGTGCAAAGCAATTAGTATAGTAAAAGATTATTTATACCTAAGTGAGTAGAAGGCAAAGTTAGCTCTGCTCAGCAATGGGACCCAGCTGAACAACCGTGCCCAAAAGTGGCTGGAGGCTGGAAACCCAGGGAAAGGCAGAGAAATTCCTGTGGGAACAGGAAGTGGAGTTTGGGAAAGCCTCCTCTTCTGGGCACCTTACAGTGGTGGAAAAGAGAGATCTGGCTGGTCCTGCTCTGCCTTTCCTCTGCTCCCACTGCAGCTCCTCTTTGGGGCAGGGTCTGCCTTGTGGGGTGGATCTGACCCTGATGAGGTTTTGGGCTATATTTTGGGTTTAAGATTTATTAAAGAATAATTTAGAGTCTTTGTTGCCCACCCAGTAGCCTGTTCTCATTGTTTTCTGGCCATGAGCCTGCAGCAAGCAAGGCAAGGGCTGGCCCATCCCCAGGCTTCCAGCTAGGATAGGCAAAAATGTGGGGCAGCAGGGACAGGGAATCTCAACCAGGCACCAGTGCCACTGGGAAAGGAAACTGGGACCAGGAACCAGCTCTAAATACACTCATGCCCATGCAACAGTTGGAGCAAATTAGCAGGGACTAGTTTTTTTCTGACGTGCACAAGCAGTCAGGACTTTGCAGTTTAATGAGTTTTTCCCCCTCAGCTCTGGCCTGCTGGTCCCCACCAGCATCAGTTCAACATGTACATTTTTATTAAAAATCACTGCAAACTCCTTCCAGGTCACAGAAATAGGGAACTATGAACCCTCAGTGTCCCAAGGAAAGCTGGAACATGCTCAAGCAGCCCCGGGATGAGGTTTCTTTGCCCTGTCCCTGGAACATGCCCAAGCAGCCCTGGGATGAGGTTTCTTTGCCCTGTCCTTGCTGTTTCTGGAGCTAAAAGCCCCAGGGGCAGAGGATGAAGGCAGCAGGGATGAACAAAGCCCCTCCCTTGGCAGAACCCCCTTGGTCCAGGCTCAGAGGCAGATTTTGTGTGCCTTGGCTCTGTTTCCATGGCAATTTGCTTGGGAGCACCACTGCAGAGGGAGCATCCCCAGGGGATGGAGCTGGGAGCAGAATGGGCTGCAGGGCTGGGCACAGGGCAAGGGTGGTGCTGCTGGTGGACTTGTGGAAAATGGAAAATGTGGGGGAAGAGCAGGCACTTGGGCTTCCACTTCAATTCTTTACTTCAATTCAGCTTCCAAACTGCTGCTTTTCTCCCGAGCTGGTGGGATTTACAGCCTGTGTTCACTCCAGCTCCTACCCAGCTGCTGTCTCCTCTGTGTCCCACCAGGGCACGGAGGAGCTGCTTTAGCCAGGAAGTCCCAAAATAAAGATCCAAACACTGCTGCCAGCCCATGACACGAACAAATCAGCCAGGCAGGAGCCTGAAGACATTGGCTTGGGCACCATAATAGCTGAGGGGGGTCACCACTGTCATAAAGCATGGCAAAACCTGGATGCAAAACAAAGGTGTGCTGTGAAACAAACCTCACCAGCAGAAGCCACGTTTTAGAGCCACCAGAGCAGCCAGCAGTGGTGCAGCTGTGAGGACAGAGCCTCCACCTGAGAGAAAACTCCCCCAGTGCAAGGGGTGGTAGGGTTTAGCCCAGTTTGAGAAGGGGTGGAGTTTTGGGAGTGGTTCTGGTGTTCCGTGCCTGCCCTCCAGCAGCTCCAGCTGCTTCCTGACCCACTCAAGCCCCTCTGGTGCAGGGGTTCTGCCAGCCCCAGATGGGACTCTGCAGGGATAAAGAAGAAAAGAGGGGCCAAAGGGCGTGTGCTGAGGCAGCTGGATCTGTGCTGAGTGGCCCAGGGGAGGTCATGGTCCCATGCAGGCAACAGGTCCCTCATGCCCTGGCCATGCAGGAGCCTCCCCAGCCTCTCCAGGAGTGGGATGCTGCTGCTGGAGTCACCCTGGGGCAGGGCCCACAGTCAGAGCCTGAGTCCTGGTTTCTGCGGCTGGACCAGGACTGAGAATTTCATCCCCGGAGCAAAGTCAGGTGTGAGAAAGCAAAAATAACTTGGGGCAGGTGGCTGAGGAACAGATAGGCTTTGCTTTCTTTTTTTCTGGCCCAGCCTGCTTCCAGAGTAATTTGCAAGAACCCTTTGACAGACATTCTCCCTGCAAGAAGAATTGGCTTTTTTATAGATTATTTAAGGATTATTGCTGTCTGACAGTGCTGTAGACACGCAGGTATCGTGGTGGAAGTGCAGATAAACAGTTGAGTCCATTTGGCTGTGGGTCTGCCTTGGCTTGACCAGCCCTGGGGTGTGACATTGGGCTGATGATGACGATGAGTGTGAACATCATCATCTCCTGGAACAGCACTTGCCCCTCAGCTTTGTCCATCGTGCTCTGGAGCTCATCAGCACCATGGTGGCACTCAGTTTGTGTCCTTGGCACCAAGTCCTCACACTCACATCACTCCTAGGGCACTTGTCCTCCTCCTAAAGGTCACTGCCATGAGTCCGGGTGATTTCTCCTCCCTCTAGGCCTCTTGAAATCTGTGAAGCTCATTCAGCAGGGAGAGATGAGCATTAAGGATTGCAAAAGGATGTGCCAAGCACTAGCAGAGAAATGTATATTTAAAATTCTTTCCTGCACAATGAAGATGGGAAATTCAGCAGCAGGATCTCAGGGGCCCTGGCTGGTAGTGGGGTTTGCTGCTCTGTGGTGGGGTTTGCTGCTCTGTGATGCACTGGGATTTGCAGAAACACAGCCACTCCCTTCTCCCCCTTCAGTGGGAAAGGATGAAGCAATGAAAGCCACCCAGCTCTGTGCAGTTCCTCTGCTCAGCTGCTGCCCTGGGCTCGAGTGCTTCTTGACAGTTCTGGTGGCCATGGGAGGTACTTGTCAGCAGATGCTCCTCACTTCTGCTTCCAGAAAATGTGCTATAAAGCACTGTAATGAAAAATTGATAGAGAGAGGCCTCCAAACACTGCTTTGCCAGCAAATACCTGCTCTGGGTTTCCTTCCCTCAGCTTCTTTTCAGAGCAGGCATATGGGACAGTGGTGATGCTGCAGAGCATCAACCCCTTGAAGGACCATCCAATGTCCCAAGAGCAGACCTGGGCTGAGTTCTGCTGCTTTGCCTCTGAGTCCAGCACAGGATAAGGTTAAACCTGTGGTGAGAAAGCCCATTTTCATTCACAGCCCTGCTAGGAAGCTCATTAGTCTGCATTCTCCTGGAACAGACCCGTGGTGCAGCCTGTGGGCTGTGGTGTGTGCTCCCAGGGATGAGCAGGGAGTAAATGACTCCATGGTGCTCCTGCTGAGCAGCATCTTCCTCTCCATCATCCCCAACTGGGCTTTTCCCATGTGGAAACTGGGGCAGAGCAATCAGCAAGCCTGGGATGGAGGGCAGAGAAGCAGAAACAACTGATGTGCCCAGGATAGCATGTCATTCCTGGTGATCACTACACTGATAAACACTTGGTGAATTGATCCAGAGGGAGAAGAAACCTCCTTAGGTCTGTGGTTGAATGGCGCTGTTTTCACAGCTATGCTGAGATTGCTCTGACCCCAGAGGAGCTGCTCCCCTCACTGCCCAGAACCACCCTGCAGGACCCACTCCTCACCAGGGCAGGACCCAGGGCACGTGTGGATTGGTGGCTGGGCCCCATCTCAGATGGGGTTTGGCACCCAGCCACAGCCTCTGCTGCTGCATCCTCTGCTCTGACCAACACATCCCTGAGCCCAAACATCCAGAAAACCACCAGGAAGGGAAGGATTTTGGAAAACAGCCGTAGCTGGGAGCGCTGGTGGCACGGTGCCTTTGCAGCACTGCTGTTTGTCCTCCTGCCAGCGGCACCAAAAGCCTCCAAGAGGATTCTCCAAGGCCAGTGGCTGCAGATGCAAGGGCAAAAGCCAAGCAGCACTCAGAGCTGACAGCTTTGCATCTGGCTTCTTCTCTGAAGGAAGTAATTAACAGGAATAATCACCCAGGAGCAGCAGCACGCCTGGGAGGGGAGCAGAGTTCGTCATCACCAGCTGATGCTGGACAGGGGGATGGTACCACCTTCTCTAGGGGCAGCAACAGCAAAAGGGAGATGAATGCAAAAGGCTCTGGAAAAGGAGAGAAAAGGAGGCTCCAGGGAGAGCCTGAGGAGTTTCTCTCCACACCAGGCACTGGGCAGATTTTTCTGAAGAGATTAAATAATTCAGTGGTGAGGAAGCAGCGCCATCATGTTCTGAATCTTTCGTCTTGCAGAGCAGAGACAACTGCCCCAGCTCCTGATGTGGTGATCGGGGCACTAAGAGTGAGATAAGGGGGAGGAAAAGTTCCCCTGTGGGATTGCTGGCTGTCCCCATCACTGGAACCCCTGAAAGGGAGCAGGGCCAGGCCTGGCACTTGTTACCTCCTGTCCCATTTGCTCTGCAGCACGGTGGCACCTCCCACTGCACCAGCCTTGCTATGTGGTCACAAAACTCCTCCTCACCTGGCTGACACCTGCAACCCCCACAGGGGAGCATAATAATCCTAATAAAATTAAATGAAAGTGCTTAAAGCATTCCTGGGAGCTTGCAGGCACCCATCTTCCTTGCTGCCAGCCACACTGGGGATAGGGTGTGCTCCCCAGATGCCACCCCATGGTGGGACAGCATCAGGTACTAGCAGCAGGATCCAGGCTGCTGTGTGGGGACATGGAGCCTTGCAAGGCCCAGTGGGGAGTGGCAGCTGCTCTGCCTCTTCAGCCTTGCCAGAAGATTTGCAGATGGATGTTAAAGGCATTGAAGTTTTAATTTTTTATGGTGTCTGACAGTTTATTTTTTAATTAAAGCTGTGCCTGTGTGGGGAGGGCTGGAGCTGTTGCTGCTGTGGCTGTGCTGCCCTGGCAGATGCTGGTGGTTGTGTTTCACCCACAGGTTTGGGAAAAGGAGCAGGATGACCTCTGGGGGCACAGCCCTTTCCAATTTATTTCAATAAAAACGCTCAGAGTGCCATCTGTACTGAGTCCATTTCCTAAGAAAGAAGAACTGAAGAAACTCCTCCGGGCTCCATCACCTCCAAAATACCACATACAGCAAGTCATTAAAACCCATCTTTTGCACTTACAAATGACATTACACATGGTGCAGCCCTGGAATGGCCTTTCCAGTGCTTCTGGGGGGAAGTAGGATGAAAACTCAGCCTGGGAGCTGCTGGCCCATTTCTGGGAAAGAAAAGCTCCTGTTTTGGGTGCACCAGCACAAGGCAGTGGGGTCTGCTGGAGCAGTCACCCCTTGCTTTGCCTTTCACACCAGCCCTGCTCTCAGCCAGTCGCTAAAACCAGGCATGAAACAGACTTAATTACGTTAGCAAATGGCTCCCAGGAAATAATTAACTCTTTTATGGAAGTGACCTCATTAGGCACCATTACATCGGGCAGAAAGGAGCCATCTGGTGCCTCTGACATCACTGCTCCAGCAAGGGCTGGGATGCATCCACGTCCGCCTGGTACTCCCAGGGTTCACTCGGGGGTGATTCTCCTGTCCCCACAGCCTGACCCCAACATACGTGTCCACCTCAGTGCTGAAGGACACCTGAGTGACCAGCATAGGCCAGCCTGTGCCAGGGAAGCTCACAACCAGTTCCTGATCCAGGAGATGCAAGTCCTGCATGGACCCGCAGCACAGTGCCTTTGACAGAGGGAGGGTAGAAGGACACCGATGGAATCCTGAAGGAATCAGGGCTGCCTAGGCTGGGAACACATCTAAATCAATATCCAGGCAGCCCAGAATAAATGGAGATAATTAATTACCTCTTACTGCATTATTTATTATTGCAGAGATTCATCGCTTTCTATAATGATTCATTATTTTCTGCTTGCTCCCTTCTGCAGCTCCTAATCCCTGGTGCTGAGTCAACTCCAGCCCTGGGCAAATGTCTCACCAGGGAAAAGCAGCCCTGCAAAGCTTCTGGGAAAGCAGGCTGGTGTCCAGCATGCCTGCAGGTCATCCTGTTCCTGAGCCAGGGAAAATGAGCAGCGCCTCTTTTGGAGGGGGATTTACTGATGGTTGTGTCCAGCCACCCTGGGAGTGCACAGGGCTGGATGTGCTGCACCTTCACCTGTGAGTGGCTCTCATGGGGTGAGAAGAGGGGCTGCACTGGGGGGCAGAAAGAGACTGGGCACCTTCAAAAAATTGGAACCTGTACTTGTGGAAAAGTTATTGAAACTGGAGGAGGAGGGTGGGCAGTGGGATAGGATGGGGCTGGGGGATGAGCCGGGACTGCGGGATGAGCCGAGCCTGGTCCTTAGCTGGAGGCAGGAGGGAGCAGACGGAGCAAATCGAGGGCTTTGATGCCTCTGCCTGGCTGCCAGCTCCCCCAGCAGCCCGGGAACCTGCAGGTGGAAATTAGGGAGCAGCAGTGCCTAAGCGTGAGCATGAAGGAACAGAGCTGGAAGGTGACCCTTGTTTTTCCCCGTCTCCCATCACTGAGGCCGAAGTTGGCCGTGATTGCATTTTACCAGAGAAAACAGCAATATTTGACCCATTACCTGCCTGGCAGCTGCAGCCAACAGCCCCGGGGCTGGGACCACTCTCCTTTTAACACAATAAATGCCATTTACTGCACCCATTGCCGGGGACAGCCAGGGACAGACGATATTTGCAGTTTCCCGGCTTGAAGCTGCTCCAGTCTCAGCTTCCACAGCAGGACCCAGCTGGCCTCTGTCCCCCACGGCCCCACAGGCAGCACCCAGCGAGTGGGGTTGGCCAAATCTGGGGTGCCCTGGGCTCAGCCCACTTTTGGCACCCACGGCAGCAAGACAGCCTTGCAAAACCTTCTTACCTGGCCAGTCACAGTGCACTTAAAAAGACACTTTTCAGTTTGGATATAAGGAGAAGATCTTTTGTAGACAGCTGGGAATAAACTGGGCGACTTGATAATTTTTCTCCAGGTGTTATGGGCCCCTGTGAGACACAGGAGCTGTTGTCAGGGCTGGTGGCTCGTCCTGCTTATGGCTCCCAAAGCCCCGTGTCGGGAGCAGGGAGATCGGGAGAAGGGCTGGAGCCTCGGGGAGCTGCACGGCGACCCAGCAGGGAGCTGACAAATGACACCGGGCTCAGAGCATCCATTCCCCAGCAGGCAGGCAGGAGCCAGGGTGGCCGGCAGGAAGCGGGTGGCTCCACAGCCGGGGCTCCCGGCCAGCTCCGGGGACAGGCTCGGCAGCGCTGCGAGCGATTGCCATCTAGAGGTTTTTGGGAAAGCAGCGTCCTCGACGCTACAAACTCAGCACCGAGCCGTCAGCACCAGCCCAGGGGACACGAGGGGCTCCTCCGGGACTGGAGGTGGCCGTGATGTCCCAGGACACCGCCCCCGCCCCTGCACGGCGGCGCCGGGACGGCTGTGTCAGTCAGAACACGAAAGAAAAGCTGATTATGGCTGGGTTTGGCAGCCCCGGGGAGAGAATCATGGAATGGCCGGCATTGGAAGGGGATCTTGAAGATCATCTAGTCCTAAATCCCCCTGCCATGGGCAGGGACACCTTCCACTGTCCCAGGATGCTCCAAGCCCCAGTGTCCAGCCTGGCCTTGGGCACTGCCAGGGATCCAGGGGCAGCCACAGCTGCTCTGGGCACCTTGTGCCAGGGCCTGCCCACCCTCACAGGGGAAGAATTTCTTCCTAATATCTAACCTAAATTTCTCCTCTTTTAATTTTTACCCACTCCTCCTCGTCCTGTCACTACAGGACGATGGGCCCCGAAAGGCTGCGTGGAGTAAAGACAAGCTGGAGTGAGCCAGGTGATGTGGGCACAACCTGTGGCGCCCACAGGGATGTTCTGTGCCTGTTCCCAAGCCATGAGCAGCCACCAAATTTTGACCTCTCTGCCCAGGGATGGGTGTGGACTCTGCTTGGGGTGGCTGGGAGATGGCGAAGTGCAAAGATCCTCCGAAAAGGATCAGCTCGCAAAGATGCCGCCTGTAGACCTACATCATTTCGGTATTGCATTGCTCGTAAAGGGTTTTTTTTGTGGCACGGTGGCAAAACTCATCTGTCCTCTCGCAGTCTGTGCAGCCGCCGTTCTCAGGTTTTGATGTGCTCAGCAAGAGACAGGTGCGGGGTGCATTTAATTTGATTTTTTTTTCTTTAATTTATTTTTAAAGTTAATTATCTTTGAGGCTTCCCTGCTCCTTGGTGTCCTCCCGGAGCCCTCTCGCTCTCCCGGGGCAGCGCTGCCTTCCCTGCCTCCTCCAGACCAGCATTTTGCAGTTCCGTGTAACCCAACAAGGCACCGCTTGCTTTCAGAAGAACAGATGAATTTAATAAGGGTCTGGCGAGTCATTGAAAGCGCGGCTGCCTTGTGGCCCCTCCAGCCCCGGGGCTGCATTATCGATCTGTTTATCTGCGATGCTGAGAGCGCTGCCCATCCCCGGCGCCAGGACCCCGCCCGGACACTGATAGCGCTCTTCAGGTGAGAAATGGGACATGCCTCTCATCCAGTTGCTCTATGAAGCATGAAATGCTCATTTTTTTAAAGCACGGATGTCTGGGAGAGTCAGCCGTCAGTTCCTTTATGTTCCATGCTGTGCTGAGCTGCAGATGGAAATGCCCCCAAAAGCCCAAATCCTGCTGTTAAACTCCTGCATTTGCCTGAACCTCGAGGAAAAATGCTGCTTTCCAAAATCCCATTCTTCCCTTCATTCACGTTAAAAAAAGGAAGAGAGAAAGGTGCATTTGGCACAGGCTCCAGCGATGCCACTGCTGGGGGCTCTCACCAGTGCTTTTCTCACCGGCCCAGTGCCTGAAGGCTGGGTGGTGCCCATTGCCCCCCCTGCCCTGCCAAGGAGGGCCATGAGCAGCACTTTGTGTGCCTGAAATGAGGGGTACAGGGAGCATCACTGTGTTGGTGATGCCTCATGGCCCCAGCACCCCAAGCCCTTGGTTTATAATTATAACAAATAAATAAACGTTAGCATCGACACCTTTTCCTGCACATGGTTGATTCAAGTCTGGTTTGCTCAGCCACTCCATGAAGAGCTTTGTTTACCCATCCAGCCATGGGGTATCTTCTTTTTTTTTTTTTTTTTTGAAGACTCAGCAGCAGCATTTGAAGGTTAAACCACCAAACCACCACCTCTGAGTGGAGCTGGCATGGCTGCATATCCTCCTGATGAAATGAAACAGAAATCCAGGTTTCATTATCATGACAGACTGTGGGAAGGGTTAAATTTGGATTTTTGTGCTGTGAGGTGTCACAGCAGCCTTGGTTTGGGCTGTGAGAGGGGGAGAGCAGACCCTGCCCACAGGCAAAACTGTTTCACTCTCCAGGTCAAACTGAGTTTGATTTGCAGCACATGGCTGTGCCAGCTGGGCATCTCCAACTCCTGTTGTTTATTTACTCAGCTTTAACCTCCATTTTCTCCTCATGAGTTGTTCGCAGTTGCCACTAATGCAATTATTTTAATTTAAATTGATATTAGGAAGAAATTCTTCCCTGTGAGAGCGGCGAGGCCCTGGCACAGGGTGCCCAGAGTAGCTGTGGCTGCCCCTGGTTCCCTGGAAGTGTCCAAGGCCAGGTTGGATGGGGCTTGGAGCATCCTGGGACAGTGGAAGGTGTCCCTGCCCCTGGTGGGGGGGTTTGGAATGAGATTCCTTCTAACCCAAACCATTCTGTGATTTCATCGTTTGAGAACCAGTGGAGATTTCTGGTTGTCCTTCCAAGGACTTAATCTGGCAGCGAAAGATTTCCCGTCAGAAATTATTTAGAGAGTGAAGGATTATAGTTTGCCCAGACTTTGGCATTTTAAGTGCTGAAGAGGTCCAGGAATGTCACCTTTTAACAGCAAGGACAGCAATTTCTGCCCCAATACACATCCCATCTCTGAGCCAGGCAAGCCCCACACCAGGAGGGCTGAGAGGGCACCAGAGGCTTAGAAAAAAGGGAAAACAGAAGGATTGGGAATTGCCTAATTAGAAACAGTTTTCTCCTTTAATGCTCTGCAATTACTTTGAGGTCAGGAGAATTATTAGTAATATTAATCGCTGTATTTCCAGAGAACTAAAGTTAATAGTGCCCTAATTGGGCCGTACTGTCCAGCACTAATTGCTGAGTGCCAGCAGGCAGCTCATTAAGTCTTCCAGCCCTTCTCCCTTGGCAAATCTCATTTCTCCTAAGTCCACATCCCGGATAATGTGGCTGCAGAGGGTTAAAGTGTTGGGATAAGCACACCAGACCAACGAGGCAGAGGCTCTCAAGGACTCTGCCCCTGTTTTCAACCTTCCAGCCATGCCAGTGACATCTCAGCCTCTTGCCTGTGACATGTGTCCCCAGGAGAGCAAGGAAAGGTGTTTGCTGCTGGAGGCAGGCCCAAGTGCAGATGTTTTGCCTCTGAACAGGCTGGGATCTCACTCCACTGGCAGGGGCATCTCCCACCATCCCAGGTTGCTCCAAGCCCTGTCCAGCCTGGCCTTGGGCACTGCCAGGGATCCAGGGGCAGCCACAGCTGCTCTGGGCACCCTGTGCCAGGGCCTCAACACCCTCCCAGGGGAGAATTTCTTCCCAATATCCCATCTAAACTTACCCTCTGTCCTTTGAAGCCATTTCCCCTTGTTCTGCCACCACATCCCCTTGTCCAAAGTCCCTCTCCAGCTCTTTTGGTCTCTTTTAGGTACTGGAGGGCTGGGTGCTCCAGCAGGGAAATACTGGTGGCTCCCACAGGAGGACAGGGCAGGGATTTTCCTCCTGCCAAAGGGGATGGATGTGCAGACAGGGATATTGTGGCTGTGAATGAACACGACCCACGCATCATCCTGCCTAAGCCATGGTGCTCCAGGGCGGCCAGCAAAGGAAAAACAACCAAAATACACTCAAAATACTGAAATAAAGAAGAGAAAAGCTGCAGACAGGAGGGGTTCTTTCTTATTTTTTAGTACTCAAATGCAGCAACAGGAAACAGAAGAGTAGAGACATAAAGAAGTTCCAAACCTGCCTATTTATGTTTGAAAAAAATGACTAGGAAGGAAAAGAAAATTTCATCAGGTACAATTAGGTTCTCAGAATTACCAGTTTTTATAAATTGCATGTATTTATACGTGTGTGTGTGTATATATACACACACACATAAAAGCCTTATATTTTAAAGATTATTGCTCCTCCTGGCAAGGCATCAATGAAAATTTTCCTCTCCCATTTACCTCCACAACACAAAGTGAAGATTATCTCATTCCAACGTCACTATATATAAATAGCACTGTAAAAGCACCTTCACAGGGCCAGTGTTTTGCTGCCATTTTATATTATTCTTCCTTACAGAATTCAGAGAAATGCTCCAAAATATATAAAATGCTCCAATTTTGCCTCGGGGAGCAGGAAGGGGAGGCACAGAGCTGTGGCTGGGAAAGGTCCTGTGGCATTATGGAATCCTGCTTTTCTCAGGAGGTGTTTAACAGCAATAACAGGCAAGACTTTACAATAAATAGAATAATGCAGCCCTTGGGAATGTGCTGTACTCACTGTGCACTGTTTTAGCTTCTAACTCCCTCCTCCCACCCATGGGGCTGGCATGGAATCAACCACTACCTCCGTTGCACTTAGTGAGGATTTGGAGCAAAGGAGCTTTTTCACCTAAAGGCTGGAGCCAACTGAGAGCAGGGGGAAAAAGCCCCAACCAAACCTAAACCACCAAAATTTCATTTTTATTCCCTTTTAAGCCCCAGGTCTTGTCAGGCTGAATAGCAGATAATGCGATTGAGGAAGGTGCCTTTCCCATGCAGGTGCTGAGCAGATGCAGCAGCAGAACAGGGATGGCCTCAGGGAGATGTTTATGTCCAAGTGGGATGGTCAGCAGGAAAGGTGAGGGTGCGTGGAATGCCAGTGAAATCCCAAATCCTCCCTGCGTGGCTCCTGGCTGCTCCCCACAGAGCAGGGGTTGGGTCTCTGCTGCCCACATGGGCTTGTGAAATGCCCAGCTACCCCTCTCACAGCCCCGTGCAGATGGGCCACACTTGTGCTCTTAAATAAAGCAGCTATTAGCCAGCTTCTGGAGCTGTGGGCTTTTGTCTGGCCAGGGTGGTTTTTTTTTGTCTTCTTGTTTCTGCTCTGGCACGCCAGAGAGATTTATAGAAACAACATCAAAAGGCCTGAGAGTGGAGGGGATGGATGTGCTGAGCTGACCACTGGCCCCAGGATTTGTCAGGCTGGTATTTATTACAGCAGGGGAGGCGACAGCTATGTTAAGATCAAACTCAAAAGTCAACAGTGAAATTGCATCAAGGCTGACCACTTTCAAGCAGCTTCCCAATAATCCCTGCTCCTTCCCTCCAACAGCACCATGAGAGGGGAGAGATAAATTAGGAGGCAGCAAAATGCACCAAGAATACAGGAACAAAAAGCACATGGGTCTAGTGAAGGCTGTGATGTGGAAAATACTCACAGGGCTGAAGGCTGCTCATGTGCTGATGCCTTCAGATGTCTGGAAAAGGGTCCAGGCATCAAAGGAGAGGTGGCTGTCGCCGCAGCTCAAAGTGCTGCTAATGTGACTGCTAAAAGGTGTGAGCTGTGGGCAGCTGCAGGGCTGGCCAGAGGGAAAAATAAATCGGGATGCTTAAGGGAAGAGACTGGAATGACAATTACTTTATCCTGTAAAATCTCTGATTAGGAGTTGAAAACTTAAAGACAGAGGCAAAGCAGTAGTGAGGACTAGGGAAAGTGAAGATTGATTTTGGTTTATATTCCATAAGTTTTTCATACTAAACAAATTTACTACTGCAAAACAAGCAACTGAGTGGAAAAAAGCTGAAAACACAGGATCCATTCTTTAAAAATGCATGGATACACATTTACAAGACTTCTTAGTGCATATTCACACTGACTATTTTGTTTTCTTTCTAGAATTAAAGCTGCCATAAACCTTCAAACACTTAAGGGCTGTTTCAACAGCTGAATTACGAAACAGCTCAGTCACAAATTACAAAATAAACTTGGATGGTTTAAATAAAGGGGGAAAAGAATAAACCATGTGATTCACTTCAATATAGATTTATATAGAAAAGATCATTCTCTTGACACACTGTCTATGGTTGTGAAATGGTAAACTTTTAGTATTTTAATTCATGCTTTAATACTTTGGCCCCTGTCAGACCACAACCCTGCTGGAAGAGAAACTGCTCAGAGCCATTTGCCCCCCAAAAACTCTACGAGATGATGGTGGTGGAAACCAGACTCTAAAGCCAACTTAGGAAAAGGTCTTTTTGAAAAGAAATGTATTTTCTTCATAAATACAGTACAATTACATTTTACAATGCCTTTTTACTTCCTAGACATAAAAACACTAACTTTTACAAAAGAGTTCCTATACAAATACATGAAAAGAGACCCCCTCCCTCTCCACAGCCTCCCTGGCACAGAGCAAACTCACGGGCAGCACGGTGAGTCCCGGGATAAGCTGTGGCAGCCCCAGGGGGAGGCAGCTCGGTTATCCCGGGGCTTTGTCCCGGTGGGAAGAGCCTTGGTCCGGCCGGAGCCATCCTGGGCTCACTCGTCCCACGCCCTGCTGGCCCCGCCNGGATAAGCTGTGGCAGCCCCAGGGAGAGGCAGCTCGGTTATCCCGGGATAACCTGAGCAAACTCACGGGCAGCACGGTGAGTCCCGGGATAAGCTGTGGCAGCCCCAGGGAGAGGCAGCTCGGTTATCCCGGGATAACCTGAGCAAACTCACGGGCAGCACGGTGAGTCCCGGGATAAGCTGTGGCAGCCCCAGGGGGAGGCAGCTCGGTTATCCCGGGGCTTTGTCCCGGTGGGAAGAGCCTTGGTCCGGCCGGAGCCATCCTGGGCTCACTCGTCCCACGCCCTGCTGGCCCCGCCGGGGCTCCTGCAGCAGGAGGTGTCCTTGGAAATGGGCCTGGCCTAAAACTCTGCCAGTCCCCCCAACTCGGGCAGCCCCAAAAAACGAAGCAGAGGTGATGCTCAGCTTTCAGCACAGACCACAAGGGCAGAAGTTCAGCCCCATCACACCTGGTGACATCAGTGTCCCCTGGCAGGCTCCTGAGGAGCAACTCACACATCCCCCTGAGGCCTCAGACACTAAACCATTGCTCTAACCCCTCCAGGAGCTGCCGAATAGGAATTAAAACAAATGTTTAACTTAATAACAACACTGGGCCAGGTGGAACAAAAGCCTCTGGATCTCAGGCAGCTCCCCAGCAGCCAAACCACAAAGGAACTGCCCAAGGGAAGGACTTGGGAGTTTGGCCTTTCTGTAAGCAGTGGAAGGAAAGGAAAAATAACTAAACTTCATTTTCTTGTTTTGCTCTACAAAGAAGAATATGTGGCTTTCTTTATAAAAGCTACAATTCTGCTTCTAATACCCGAGTTTAAGAAAAACTCTTAGTCTAAAATTTTGGTTTGCAAAGGCCATTGCAATCATTGTTAAAAACCACTTTCTACTAGAAATAAGCTCTACAGAAGGCAAAGGAACTAGGTGTGCAGTTTGTCTCCTTAAAGCAGTTTCTGTTTTAAAAACAAAATAAAAATCTGTACAGAGACTGAAGACTATAGTACACATCTTCCTCAAAGCAAGCAGCTCGTTTACATTCACATCAGGATGGCTCCGAGGAAGCTCCAGGGGAAGAACACATTCCTGATGGCTCCCAGTTTGTCAGCACAGGAAAATGACCTCCAGCTTCCACAGCAAAGTTTTGGCGTTTTTGCTTTTTTGGAAGAAATTGAAATTACAAAATAGGGCAAAGAGCCCGACCTAAGCAGTGCAAAACTGCACCATGTTCCAAAATTACTTCAATGGGCAAGGAACTGCCAAGGCTCCTGCAGTCTTGATGGTTCAGGCTGTCAGAGACAGCCTGGTTTCCATTTCTGGAGGAGATAGTTGCTGTATTTTATTCATAGAAAGCCATTATGTCCTTTTTGATTTGTAAAAATAAATTGCAGTGGCACTTCACTTGAAAACAGTGAGCTGCAGGGAGGATAAACCAATTATTTTCACCTGAACAGCCAATACTGATTGGGGAAAATCAGTTTCCTGAAAGAGATTTTATCTGTAAAAGATCTAAATTTTCCCAGACATTTTAGAATTAATGTGAATCAAGTGAGTTGTAACTGTTTATTTAGAGCCCTACAGTTGTAAAACTTCTTTCCAGATGCTGAGAAGTATTTGCAAAGATGGAATATAACTTTTCCTGACTCTAAAGGAAGAGAAAAGCATTCAAACATTTCTCCCCCCCCCAGACACTCAATGACATTTGATTTCCCTTGTTGCTCATTTTAAGCCAAATCCACAAAATATAATATAGATACTAATGCTGAAATGGCAAAAAGATGGACACCTTGAGCTAATGAGAAAAGCTGCATTTTCAGCAACTGTGGAGATGGAAGAGAAATCAAATCATCCAGGCTGGGCATTACTTCATAAAGTGGGATGGAATTAAGCCAAGAGAAATAAAAGCAAGACATTCTCAGGGATGAGAATGAGGTGGTGGTGGACAGTGTGCCTAGAAAAGAGTGGGGAAGGGTTGAGAGGGAAGGGAGCTCTGGAACTGTCTGGAAAGCCACTGTCCCACGGGGCACAGCGTGCCAAGGCTCAAAGAGCAGCTCTGCAGTGCCTGGGGCTGCCTGAGGGGAGGGGGCTGTGCCTGGCCACTGCATCCCCACCCCACCTCTGCCTTCTGCAGCACTGGGAATTTGGCCTCGAGGTCCCCAACCAGCAGCAAATCTGCTAGAAACCGTGGCAAGTGTTTTCCTTGGGTTTTAAGTGATTATTATCAGAAGGAAAGCTCAGGGCTGACCTTTAGGCACCACCTGTGCAGAGAGAGGCACCTCCTCTCCCCTCCCACTGTGGAGCTCCTGTGATCCCTGTCGGTCTGGTAAGGCCATTTCAATTGAACACCACAGCAGTAGTGTCAAACTGGAATTAAAGACATTCACTACCTCTGTGATAATTAATTGCTGGATTTCCTCTTTTCTGGGGTGAAATGATCTGAAATGAAAATTTTGCTACTCTAATTCTGCACAGAAAGCTGAAACTAGCTAGGTACCCAGTGTGTGACCACTGGCTAATGAAATATCTTAACATTCAAGTACAAAAAAAAGTAGTTTTTAACAGAAATTAATATTGAAGTGTTTTAATAAAATGCAAATACAGTAACAAAAAAAGTACTCATGTACTTCTATTGGTCTTTATATCTCCTTATAGTTTCTGTAACCAAAGCACTGCTGCATCTGTGCTAGTTCCCAAAAATCTGGAAGTGAACCTCATGACTTCAATATGTAACTTTCTTCTGTAATACCTCTGGGACTTTCTTTAAGCTGCTCTCTCCACTCAGATGAATTAAAGAAATATTTGGAAAGGAGAGAATCTGCCATCTGGACCTTTGCATGGAGCTTCTCTTTAAAGCTCTACCTCTGAGGCTTTACTGTGTGAAAAAGAATCCAGTCTCTCCAGAAAGGAGGGACATTCAAAGATGAAGGGCATTTGAAATACAGAAAGTCTGCTACAGAGAAAAATCTCCACAGATGCAGTAGATTAAGTTGTTAAATCTGAAAAACAACAGGGCTTCCCACTTGAGCTATTGTAAATTTGAAGTAGTTTCACTAAAGCCAATGGAATTACCATGTCAGACAGCTGAGCTAACAGATCAGGGCTGGGCCTGTAAATTCTCCTTATTAATTTATGTAAAACATGAATGCAATATATTATTTACTATCCACTGTACAAATTACTGAAAAAGTACTTAAGTATAAAAGTGTGGCAAATCTTGCAAAAGGAACTACAAATACGAAACGCGACATTAATCACCGGAGTAGTTTGCTTTAACAATGAAATATTTCAAAAAGAAATTTGGGAAGTAAAAAAAAATGTTACCACACTGAAAATGGAAATCTTTCCAGCCTATGAACATGAAATACCCATTCTGAGTTCTTACACTGAGAGGAAAGAGGAAGTGAAAGGGAAAGCTCCCTTGATCACAGCTCAGGTTTATAAAAACTTCCCAGAACACCTGTGTTCTAAAACCATTAAGTGATGCTCACAAACACGTCCCTGGTTCTGATCATTTTAAGGCCATTAAGCTCACTTTACTACATTCAAGCTAGACATGTAACCAGCACCTGGGAGAGCAGGTACTTCTGCTTAAGAGACTTTAAAAACACTGAAATGAAATATCAGATGTAGTGCACCTAAGGTCTAGTTTTTTTCTCCAGATGTTACTAGATCCAGTATTTAAAAAATAAAAGGGGCAAACTTTCAAAGAACAAGTGTTACGGGTTTTTTTATAATTTAGAACAAATTATAAATTAACCTGTCCAAACTTTTGAGACATAATATACAAGAGCAAACAACTGAGTGTTCTTTTATTACTCAGGTACTACATTTTTTTTTTCCCAATAAAAATGTCTTTAAAAAATTTCTTGCTACTGTTCTCCCAGCTCTGATCCTGGTACAGCCTTTCAGATGAGGTATTCTACCATCTCTCCATCTGGGAGGTCCTGCCCCACAGTCTGAACAGGGGCTTTTCTCTCAAGGGTGCTGGAGTGGAAGAGTGGCCCATCTATGTGATGAGGAAAAACAAGAGACAGACAATTAAAGGTGTAACTGCAATGAACTTAGAAATATGACATTAACATTTTAATTTGTATCGCTGGCCAAAGACTGCTAATAACTTATTTAGTTTTAAAAAATTCAATTCCTGCATATGCAGCCAGACAAATTAAGCTATTTTATCAAATTCCCTTTGGGTACCTCCCACTGATACAACACAAATCCACACAAAACTGGAGTGACTGCATTTAAACCAGTGCAGTCAGGGTAGATTTTCACCACCAAACCTGTTCTCCCTCGATACCCATTAAACAGCACAGCATGGGCAGGAGGCAGAGCCCAGGCAAATGCTCTCTGCCATAGAAAACAACAGCATTGTAATGTGTCTGTAAGGAGAAGAGGCAAGGTTGTGTAATCTGCATTGATTTGGCAGAGTGGGCTGGAAAATGAGCAGCTCCTGCCAGCTGGGAGCTCTGTGGGAAGCAAATTCAGCTCCTGGGTCAGTCACTGTCAAACGGATCTCCAGGACTGACACTGGGCCTGTGACCAGGATGGTACCAAGGCAGCTTTATTGTGACAGTTCCCCCTCCTTCTCTCCCTGCCCCTGTCTGAGTCCACCTGGCTTTGGATGCCCACTCAAGGCAATGCCCAGTCCAAATAGCCCATTTTCATGTGTTTAAACCCCACATCCTACTCACACCTTGCTTCAGAGACTGCCCAGGGATTTGCACCACCTGTTCTCAATTCTCAAATCTTGCTGCACCTTCCTGCCCAGTGTGCCCACGCTTATGCTGCCACTCTTCAAGGCTTTTTATTTAATTCCTTCAGAGTGCTTGAGACCACTAAAAACACTATCACACTTGTCCCTGGAATCAACTTGTCCTCACAAAAACCAACCCCAGTTTGCTTGGAGGGAGAAAGGGATGTCAGGGCTGTCCCACAGATGGGGAAGGGGTTTCAGGGTCCCCCCTTGGACTGGGGCTGAGCTCTGTTACCTGTTTTCTCTGCACTGTAGGTCAGGTTGGTGCTGGGGAGTCGTGCTGGGGTGGGAGCTGCAGGGGAAGGAGCAGCTTTGCCCTGCTCACTGCCCCTGTCTGTCTGGGTGCTGCAGTCTCTGCTGCCTGTCTTGGAGTGGGCTGACAGCAATGGCGTGGAGGGAAGGACAGGAGAGGGGGTGGAGGGGATGGATTCCGAGCGATATTCTGTTCCCAGCAGAACACCTGTGTGGGAAAAGGGAAAGAAATGTCACAGCCACAGAAAACTAACTGGTTTCAGCACTGCACCGCTCTGCAGTGATTGCTCCAGGATCTAGAAAGTGCTCCCTCCCTCAAGGGGCAGCACTGGTTTTCCTTTCCACAGCACCTTCCACCACCCCTGGGTGCTGAAGTACCCGAGGAATAGCAGTGTCCCCATGTTGCTGCTTGCAGGTGGGCACTAATCTGCACACTCTGAAATCCCCTGCAACAGATCCTCATTTACGTTTCAGGGGATTTTAGTCAGTTTCAGGCCTAACTTCTCCCAGGAAAAGAAAATCATTTGAGATTTGCTTTGTTATATCTCCATTTCTCAGAACAATGCTGTTGAGCCACTCCAGACAGGAGTCATGTTGGTGCAGGCACAACACTACAGGATAGAAGTCCTGATTAAAATCTCTGCTCCAATTCAAGGAGACTTTACATCTTCAGCCAGCTGTAACACCCAGCTGAAAGCTTGGCAACCCTGAAAACTGTATCCCAGACATCCCTAAAGTCAGGTGGGAAATTGGGAATAAAGGCTTACATATTTAACGGCAGAGCCTGAGTATCAGAAGTCACTATTTCCCAGCAGTGATTAAAATAAGCAGCTATTTCAAATGTGTCCCATCTTGCAGTCAGCTTTACTGCAGGCCAGGCCAGCTGCTCTGTCTGTCCAACACATCCTCCTCTGCTGCTCCTGCCTCCCCTCCCAGCAGTGGCTCGTGTATCAGAATTGCCACTGGTATTTGGAAATTACCCAGGCTGCCCTTCCAGCTCTTGTCCTCCCTCTTCTCCTCCAGGATGGGGGTGCTGCTCAGCGTTGAGGAGTGGGACAGCAAGCCCGAGCCAGCGTTGGAGATGGACATGAGGGACTTGGCAGGTCTCATGGAGGAGAGCTGCTCTGTTTTGCCAGGCTCCTTGCGGGAGCGCTGCTGCAGCACCTTGATCATGGCATCCTTCTCGATGATCTGAGCGTGCAGGGTCTTAATCCTGCAGGGGGGAGGAAAAAAGACAGTCTAAGTGTCTCCTGTCTCCCTGAAGTGTCAGTGTCCCCATGGCTGTGACTAGGGCTTCCTTAGGCACTTGGAGAGGTGGAGAGAGGATACCAGGAGACTGTCCTGGGCACTGGCTGCTCTCTGGCCCACAGAGCAGATCATGTGAGAGAGTGCACTGATACATCCACTCACCTCTGGCTACTGGAAACTGCTCTAAACAGCCACAGAAGGAGCTCTGAGACAAACCTGAGAGTTACGGGCAGGACATGAGACCAACAGAAAGAATTAACACACTCTGGGGAGTCTACATTGGGCCTAGCCCCAGGAAAAACAGCTCTGTGAGCCTGTTAAGGGGTGGCTGGAGCCTGGGGTCTTATGATGATGCCCTGAAGAGAGAGAGAAGAGGAACAAGCTAGATACAAAAAATCTAAGACAAGACTGTTTTGCATTAGCCCTCAGTATCAAGACAGGTTTTGGATTGCTATGTTTATTCTTCCTTGGCCAAATGAGCGTCTGGTATTTGACATTGCTGCTGCTGGTGAAGACACAAGAATTTCTGGTTCTGAGGCATCTACCCAGGCAGTTAATTTCAAATCCCTGTCCCAAAGAAGCCAGATAGGACCAAAGTGCACTTTACCTTCCCTCCATGTCGAGACATCTCCTGTTGGCCAGCAGGATCTCCTCCTCCTCCTTCTGGATGCGAGCTTCCAGTGAGGTGTCGTAGCTGGGGTTGGGCGAGTGGCTGATCACTGTGGTGTCCCTGGGAACAGCAGGACAGCAGATGAAGGACCTGCAAAGTTTGCTGCTCTCCCCCCAGCAGCACAAAAGTACAGCTCAAATGGAACAAACAATATCCACTTTTTTTTTTTTTTGAGTTTAGGCTGGCTCACTGTCTTCAAAAAATCCAGCTCCTAACTTGGTTTGTGTGAAGGATTACAAAAACATGCAGATCATTACAACAACCTCCTGTCCATCTTGGGCCAATGAACCTAAACTGAGTCACTGCACTACTCTAAACTGATCCATGAGGCAAATCCAAGGGCACAAGGAGGGCAAAAGAACACCAGGCACTTTTCTTCAGCTTAAGATAAAAAGATTTTTCCCTTCCCCTTCCAACAGTATCATACAGGGGATGTGACTGTCAAAGGGAACACAGCATGGAAGTTTCTTCAGCAATCCTAAGCAGCTTGGTCCAAAAAATCTGGAATAAGGTGAAAAGAGTTTCAGACTGATTCCATATAAGGCCTAATGTTAACACTGTGATAGTTGGTCAGTCTGCTAACCAAATAATGAGTATTTCATTCTACTTGGGAATGTGGAAGGGCATGAGAAAATCATTCACCAAAGAAACCCAACCTGACCCAGTTCCTGCCTGGGCTCTAAAGCATCCTTCCTGCAATCTCAGCTTCCCAAGGGATGCCAGTTTCCACTATTAAAGAAAAGGGAAAGAAATCTGGACAGTGTAGATGAAATTGCCACTGGAATTAGTGGAATCTAGATGGAAATGGAAAGCAGAGGCTCTTTCCTGACTGGACAACATTCTTGTTCATTTAATGAAACCTGAGCAGGCCTAACACATCCCTTCCCACTCCATGATAAACAATAGACCAGCCCCCAACTTATCAGCCCATGCTGAAAATATAACATGGCCTCTGAGCACAAGCAGCAGCAGAAGCCTTTAGGGAATCTCTGGGGAGGAGGAAAACAGTGCACAAGAAGCATCAATACCCTAAAATAACAGCTTCCTTCTGGAACAAGATAAGATAAGTCTTTAAACGCTAACACAGCAGATCTGCAGCTTCACCCCTGTAATTCCAGTGTGATCTTACAAGCTATGAAGCCAGTTGTGATAACACCCCTATCTGGATTTGGCTCATGAAACAATCTACAATAAAATCTGCTGTCCAGAACCATAAGCTAGTGAGCAATGAAATTACATGCAAGCAAGGCCTAATGCTAAGGAGTTGCACTCCAGCAACAGCTCTTGTTTACCCACCAGCTGAGGCACTCGGGCCTATTTGCAGCCATAATAAGTGTTTCTGTACAGTTGTCTTGGAATGGGAGCTTGTTACCAAATTTCAGACACCCTTCCCACCCCCACAAGCAGTGCTTTCCATACACAGCAGAATGGTCTGAGCAGAATTTCCTAGTAGAGGCTTCTGGTTAGTAACCAGACAATACCACAAAGTAATTTGCAAAAACATTTTGGAGAACAAGGAAGCCATTCAGGGTGAATGATGTGAATCACCAAGCTCACCCCATCTCACATGACTTCAGCAAGGACTGATTCCTGTTTTAAAAATAAAAATCACCCAAGTCTCTTCTTCTTTGAATCAACAGCTTCTAGGAATGGCTCACAACAATTCTAGTCTGAAAAATGGATCCTGCATGTGGAGGAATCTTCCCCTGGAAAAACGTTTCTAATTTTTGGCAATTGCACAGCTCCCAGGAAGAGCAGCCAAGCTCCACTTGCTTGTAGAGTTCTGAGGAGTTGTTCAGACCACAAGGTGAGCAATCCCAAGAAGATGGCATGACAACATTCCTGGGTGGGAAATATGACATTCAAATGGAAAAAGAAAATAATCTCAGTACTATGAAAAGTCCCATTTACCTCTGAGCAGCCACGGTGGCAGCTGCATCCAAAGCAAACTGTCTCATCACACTTTCCTCCAGGTATTTCTGTTCCCACTTGGTCATGTCAGCTTCCAGAGCCAGGATCCTCTCTTCCTTCTCACGCAGGAGCTCCATGAGCGCCGTGGCGTTGTACTCAGAGACATTGGCAGCCTGAGATGTGCCCTGACGCTGGTTCCCGGGGAAAACACACAAACCAAACAAAAACACAAGTCTCAGGATGCAACTGTAAGGCTCAGGGCTGGCTGGTTTGCTTTTAGTCACTGGCTTGACACGAGAACCCCCAGAGGGAAATGCAGTGGCTTTATGCTATGTTGGGCAGGCTTACAGGGAAACACCTGAGATGGGAAATACTCCTCCCAAGGCCTTTTTTTTCATGTGCAAAGCCCCAGATATACACCCCAGAGCTGGTCTGTGCTATACAGGTGTGATGTGCACAGCCTTGCCATAATGCCTGACGTAACACAGACTCCCAAGTGTTCAGCAAGTCACTGACTGGTATTGCTCCTTCATAAAAATACATCCAATATTTTTAAAGCATTTCATTACTAAATGAATATGATCAGTGTATAGCTGAGGACAGAAATATTTCAGTTCTAAAGCAAGATTTGGAAGGCAAGCAGAGTTCCATTTCAAAGTAAGGAAGCATGGAGATTTTCTCAGATAATAGTTCAATGAATAAAAACTGCAGTTTTATATGGAAGTCTCATGTGGGATTAGCAAGACATTTGATTTAAAAAGTAAAATAAATGGTTTAAAGGAATAGAAATTGGGCAGACTAACTATTTTATGCTGAGCTTAGAATTTTTAACCACGACAGGAAACCAATTTTTTGTGTTGGCTCAGGCTCAATGTAAAAATTAGTGGGGTTTAGAGTACATGATCTTCCAAAAATGTAACAGAAAAGTTTATCAAATTACTGTAACTCCTACTAAAACCAATGCAAAACCCCAAGATTTAAATATCTATTCCTATGCAGAGATGGAAGTTAGGGGATAAAAGTAACCTGAAGCTAAATGTGATTTAGAAAACAGGCCTGCATCCTATTTCCAGAAAAATTCAGACACCTGACAGTTCATCTGTATTTAACACAGGCTGAATTAAATGCAATTTTTAACACACCTGCACAATCTACTTCTCATTTATTCTTTTCACTGAAAAAGACTCATAATCATATTGCAATACAGTCTATGTGAAACTCCCATCTATTTCCATCAACTGCATTTATAGAATTGGCTTTTCTAGTTTAGTCTTTTGCGCTCTTTAAATTCAAAAGGTTTTTGAAGGGCCTCTTTTCAGGCCAGTTGTTAATGAATTTTATACAAAATCCCAAACTGCAAACAAAATTTAAAAAATAATTTCAAATAATATAACCATGGTGTTTAAAGGTAAAGCAGCATGTAGCTATGAGGCTATTTCTGCATCTAGTCACAGGATGGATCCCCTATGGCTCCTTATCTAAATTCTCTGGCTGAAACAGAACGAAATCAGGTAAAAGCAATACAATGGCCAGGAAATCCATGAATCTAACTAGTGAGAAAGATGTTTTTTAACAATGCAAGATAAAAAATCCCCTGCCTTTCCCTGTGTGGGGCAGGGGGTACCTGCTGCATGCGCAGAGACTCCAGCTCCCTCTCCAGCCGGGTGCGCAGCCGGTGCTCCAGCTGCTCCCTCTTCTCACACGCTGCCTGCAGCTGAACCAAGGCCTGCTGCATCTTCTCCACCTTCTCAACATAGACCTGCTTCTTCTTTAGCTGAAACAAAAGCAAGAAGAGGCAACGTAAAAAAGGAGAAGGAGCAAGTGAACTTCCTCGGGGCTTTGCCACCAGCCAGGAAGATGCCCAGGTGACGTCCAGCACCCGAAGGGAGCCCTCAGGAAAGATGGAGAGAGACTGTTCACAAGGGCATGTACAGAGAATGGCTTCCCACTGCCAGAGGGCAGGCTTAGAGGGCTTACTGGGAGGAATTCTCCCTGTGAGGGTGGGCAGGTGTCCATAGTTTGGCTGTGACTTCCTGCAAGTGTCCAAGGCCAGGCTGGACAAGGTTTGCAGCACCCTGGGATAAGTGGAAGGTGTCCCTATGGCAGATGGTCGGAATTGGATGATCCTTAAGGTCCCTTCCAGCCCAAACCACTCCATGATTCATGACTGCTGTCAGTGGGCCCAAGCCTCCTGCTCTGGACTGGACACTGAGGCTGGTACAGCTCTGTCCCAGTTCTGCTTTCCTGTTAAGTGTATTTGTGTTTTTTGTCTTCAGTGACCCATGGTAACAATGGGGAAACAGAGGAAATTATCTGTGGCAAATGTCTGAGAGCAGCAATGGACTAGAAAGGGCACCAGGGACTGAAACAGCATTTGAGTGACTTGACATATGTTTCCAAGGTAACTGCAGCAGTGTTTAGAGCTGATCCCCAAGTTGGGAACACTCCCAGTGTAATATTGAAAATTGCTGGCAGGATTTTTACAAGATTAAGCAGAAACTAAATCAAAATTTGTAGCATCCTGTAGCAGTTCAGTCACAATAAGACAAAAGGATCAAAGCACACACCAGCCATGGCCTGAGCTCTCCCCATGCCAGGTTTATCCAGGTTTATCCCAGCAGTCTGAACATTCTTCTTGGCCTGAGAGGTCCTGCCCCTGCCACTGCCTTTCCATCCTCCTCCACTGTTCATCCTGCAAACCTAGCTGCCACCCTGCCTCACAAGAAGCAACAGAAAGTACCCCACTAAGCCCCCCAGTAATTGCCTTAGTAAGCCTAATCCACAGATCAGGCAGAATAAAAACAAACTAAAATATGACTTTAAAAAAATCCCCCAAAAATTCAAACATATCCAGGGCCCAGCTCTATTCAAATACAGGGAAAACTGCACACCTGTGGGCATTATTTTCTGTTTAGGAAAAGACTAACAATTGCAATTAGCTGGCCCTGTGCAGCAAATCTGGGGCACTGCTTTTGTAGCTCTGATTGTCATAAACCCCGAAATACAAAAATAGCAGGAAGAAGGCAACTTTTCCCAAGAGCCAGAGCCAAAGTTCTAAAGAAGCACCACAATGCAAAACACAGGCTCCCTTATGTGAGTTCAAAGAGCTGCTCTACAGCTTCATGGAAGAAAAGTCTGCTGAGGGATATTAAAGACAAAAGACACCACTTTTGGCTCAGGAAGTCCTTCTTGGAAGCGGAAAGTATTCTGGGGAAGCATCAGTGCTCGTTGGCCCCATTCTGACAGTGCTCCCTAGGAATCTGCTCTCAGTGTCAGCAGACACAGGAGACTTTGATCTGAACAACATGAGTTGTTCTTACATCACACCTTTGTTCCAAAAAGGTCTTATCATGTGTTTCTTAAGAAATTTTCCCTTTTCTCACTCCTGTGCCTTCAGGCAATGTGAAGAGCAGAGACAGAAAATCTCCCAACACTATTAATCCCAGACGTAGTGTCCTTTTTTTCTCTCCATAAAGTCAGCAGGCATCTAATCTCACAGTGTGAATGTTGCTGCCTTAGAGGATTTTCCCCAAACAAGAATTTTATAATAAAAGTAACAATAAACAGTGAGCAATCCAGCCAAAGGACTTCCCTACAGTGCATGTACAGTAAAAAGGTATTTTTATTCTTTGATTGCTCAAGATTTCAAGCTTGTTTGGAATGGGAGGGATGAGAACATTTTAATGTAACTTAACAGTCCACTGCTGCTCTGCAGAAAATCAATAAATATGTTATACTCAATACATTTTTTTATTCCAGATCACAGTACTTGGTAACACCAATTTAAGGTTTGACAGACTCCACAAAAGTGTGGATTAACGCACCAGTTTTAAATTTAGATTAACAGCAGCTCAAAGTAACCAAAAGTGATAAATATAGGGTCAACAGCAGAACCCAGAAATGGAGAGCACTCAGTATCTTGAGTTTTGATCTGGACAAGAGTGAGGAAAAACTTGATAAACTCACTAGCAGTGAAGAACCGTGCACTGAGTTGAAAAATAATCTCTTCAAAACCAGCTCTCCTCCCTTTCTCTTCTTTATAAAAGAAGTTAAGGATGAGATGATGGACATTTGGTCTCATTACCTACTACAAAGCATTTTAAATTTCTGATCAGCTTTTTAACACACAGACAAAATCCTGCAAAAGCAGCCCCCGACAACATTTTACAGTTTCACAATTAACAAACCTGAGTATGCATATGTGTGGATTAATGTTCTGGCCTGCATTCAAAGAATACCAAGAGCCCAGCCAAGAAGCAGAATTAGGACACAGAAATTCCACTAAAACATTCACTTTGAACGTGCTCCCATCAGCCAAACCTGCAGGTGAAAAGTTGCAACACAAGCTGTTGCCCAAGTTCCCAGCACTGCCTGCACATGCCTTACTCGGGCACCAGACCCAACGTACAGGCACAGCTTGTTCAGTGGCTTTGCAGAAAGACATTTTTTTCCTCCCTTCACAAATGTACTTCATCTTCCAGCATCAGGAAGAATTAGGAATGTTGTAAGATTTAGGGCTGGTGTGTGTATTCTTTTCAACAGCTTAAAACTGGAATTAATTCACAAATTCCTCAAATAATTTTCAGGTTTTCGGGACCCAGGTGTTTAGTAAACTTTAAAGGCATGGGATATGCTCCAGACAACTCAACTTTCCTAATGTCTTTTGTCAGAATTATCCTTTCTCTATAAGATAATCTCATTTCATTCACTTGCTGCCCTCAGTTAAATCACTGCATATTCTGGCACTGTCATTTATTTCCAGCTTTGCCATTCTGCTATGCAAGTATTTGTGAGAAAAATTTACCTTTCTGTGAACCAGGATTCTCCAGAAGTGGTACAAGGGAATTCTAAAATTATACATTTTTGGTTTTCATCTCTCTGAATGGATCTGAACTCTCAATGTAAAAAGGATCAGGAATAATTCTTCCAAGCACAGAGGGATTTCATTACCAGAAATCGAGAGTATGATCTTGTTTTCCTAAGACAGGAATTGGAAACAATTTCCTGAGTATTGCCAGGGTGCTGAAGACATAACTAAGATGGGAAGAAGGAAAAAAGGCAGCATGCTGAGGCTTGTTCTTGGTCATTTGCCATGGATTCCTCACCCTCTCTCTCCCAGCAAAGAACCAAAACTGGCTGCTCAGTGCCAAGGGCCACAGCCACATCTACCAGGGCAGGGATGGCATCAAAGGACACAGGAATTCTCTCCTCTGCATCAGGCCTTGCAGTGAACACGTGCTCTAGATAAGAGTTCATTCCTGAAGCTTTACAAGGATGCAGTCACACCCTTTGGGATGTAATTTTAAATAAATTTGACAGGATAGTAATTTTCCTTTTGATGGTACAGCATTTAACTAAGAAGCAAGCTCATGTTCACATAATGTATCATAACTGCTTTGCCTCCAAGGGTGCTCTGAAAATGAAGAGCATTTTGCTAATGAGAATATCTTTATTTTAACACCTATTTATGATGTAAGATCTCAAGTAACCTCAGTGCATGTCTGGAAGCACAGCAGGATGACTGTACCCATTCCCAGCATTTCCTACAGCACAATTTTAATAATGTCCTTATCTCCAGGTCCATCCCTGACTGCTTTGGAAAATGTCTTAACCAAGCATCAGAGGTCAGGCTGCAATTTTATCAAAAAGATTTTCTAATTAAACCAATGTAAACAGGAGCAGTCACTCTCCAGTTTCCATTTACTACGAAGTTTATGTAAATTCTGCAACAGGACTGAGAACAAGAAAAATAAAGACAACCCTGACTGGCCTGGGCTCTGCAGAAATCCAGTGCACAAAGAGCAAAGCAATGCAGGGAATATCCCTGAAAGATTCCCTCACTGCCTGATCAAGTATTTCCAGCTTCATTTAATTTCTCCTCTCCTTGGCATGTACTTGCATGGTCTAAATATCAATGGCCAAAGACAAAGTTTTCCTCTCAGAAACAGGGTATATTTGATTATTACTACAAGTGCCCAGCAGAAAGGGAATTAATAACATTCTAAGAGCCAAACAAATCCTGTTCCTCGTTTATTTAGGCTTTGACAAACGAAGCAATGCCTTTCAGGGATCCCAGGTCCTTGTAGAAGAAAGGCTCTGAGGAGGGCACAGAGGTTTCATGGAAAGGAAGCAGGGGCACACAGGAATGAGGAATTTTCAGTCAAGTCACAAGGCACAATGGAGGCTGCAACATCCTCCAACTGGAGCTGCCTGTGCAGGACAAACACAGCCCTGGACACAGCAGGTGAGGGGGAAGGATCTTCTTTTTGGAAAAAGATTCATTGCTTCCAGATGTGTTACTCAGCAAAGATATTTTTTTATTCCTGGGAAGAAGAGAAGACTTCCTGCAATGATTCAGAACTCTCCCAGGCATTTTGTCAAACCCAGCCATTACCCTCTTCATCTTGGACAGCTCCTATTTCAGCAAATTGGTAACACTCATCAGCATCTGCTTGTCTCCCACCCACTATTTCGGATGTCTTCAAAGTCCTTTGTTTAATATATTCAGGGTGTTTTCATAACATTCTGGGTTTATCCTAAAGCTGAATCCATTTAGATGCAGCTGAAAATGTGTTTCCCCACAAGAATTTGCCTGCTATGGCAGAAATGTAGTTAAGAAAAAAAAAAAAAAGAAAAAAAAAAAGAAAAAAAAGAAAAAGAAGATCCAGCAAGCACGTTTAAATCACTTCACCCTCTTGCAATTGGAATATATTCCTCCAGGATGTCTTTGAACTCTCAGTTTGTTTGAATTCAGGCCCAACAAGGCACCAGTGGCCTCAGCAAGAATTCCTGCTGAAACAATTTGGTAACACTATCCCCTTGCTAGGGAACAGTGTTTGTGGCATGGGAATGTCACAATGTCGTCGCCCCATTTGTTTGTGCTAAAATAAAATTCTAACCCTCAAAGCCACCTCTGGAAAATCACTAACAGGCAGAATATATAAGACAGTCACATGGCAATAAAAGGGCAGTTCTGTCACAAGAATGCAGCTCATTAGAGGGAATTAGTTACAGGAAAACAGGGAGGTTTCTCTCCTCTTCACCCAATCCATCCAGGAGTGACAAGCCATCCAAAAAGTGTCCCTTTTAGAAACAACTCTTTCCTGAAAGGAGCATTAGGTAGCTCTCAGAGTCTATGTGAAAAATAGCTGTGGAGACCAGGAATATCTTTTTATAGACCCAGGGAAGTGTCTGGAAAAAACTAGACCAGGCATCAAGCAGACAGCTCTCCTTTGGGTCTCCTCTCCAGAAGCCAGAGCTCTGTTCTCAAAGTATCTCAGGCCCAGCATAAAAAGTACAATAGATGTCATTGGGAAATGTATTTTTGCATTTCCCCCCAGACAGAACCCTCAGTGTTATCAGAAACAGAGCATTTTTTCTCTCCACAACAGCACAGTGAGAAATGAACACAGTATCTCAGCTGGTATCTGCTTCATGTAGAATTCTGATGGCTGAAGGATCTTAGAACTTCTAAACACAAGCCATTTTAGAAAAGATATCTCATTCAAACTTGTCCCCTCCCTTATCCCTCAGTTTCTACCCATTAGAGAGTTGTTTTTCTCCTCTTCCCACTGCAAGGTGTGTGTGTGAGGATGGCAAAGAGCAGATATTTTTATCTTCCTGGTGGTTGTCACTATTCTTCAAAGCTGTCTCCTTGAGGCACTCGGTAAAAAGTGGTTTGTAAAGCAGTGGAGCAAAGGAGTACAAGTTACACTACTATAAAAACCCCACAAACTTCTTAAGCTGAAGTGTGGTCTTCCATGGTATAAATTAAATAAGGTAAGCAGAAATGACCAAGTTTGAGGAAAAAAAAAGTACAACTAGTAGCACTTGTAGCCTCTGCACTCAGCAGTTGTGGTTAGATAAAGTATTTGGCACCAAACTCCCTCCTGCAACATTCCAAGTCTGGTAAGGACTGGCAGCAAGTCAGCACTTACTCAGTGTCAGGTGGGTCAGGATGGTCCTTTCTGCAAAGACAGCAGCTCTGGCCCTGGCCCAGCAAAGCCCAGTTTAACTGCTCCAGGCTCTCAAGGTGTGTGTGAGCAGATGGGGTTAAATCCTGTGAGACCAGCCACAGCCCTGCTGCCATCCCACTTGAGACCCTCACAGTAATCCAAAATTAAAATTCTTCATTGCTTTAGCTCCAAATATTATTATCACTAACTGTTTCTGACTGTGATAGACATTTTTAAGCCAACATACACTTTACCTCAAATATGTTCAATTTATGTCAGATGTATTACATGTAATGAAAATAATCTGAAGTTTTGATTTCAGAAACCACAGACCAGTACTTCACTAGAAACAATTTTAGTAAGCTGCTGATTTATGCAAAACTGTGGAACATATACTAAAGGGAAGCACAAAAATAGAGAAGTGAAAATAGGGGTTAATAACTGTGTATCTTTATGGAGAGTAGAGAAGTAGCAAAGTTTAAATATTATATATAAAACATATACATACTTAGCAATTCTGTTCGTAGACACATTTAAGTTTGCTTTAAATATTTATGATCACTCACCCTATTTTGCACTTTGCAGAAATAAACCCCACACTATCAAAAACTTTAATGGCAGTTTGTTCTAAATTTGAAGAGCCATTTCACCCCTGCTAACAGAGGAAGCATTCTGTGAATGTCTACTTTTGCATCCAACTGCTTCACACTGTACTTCAATATGTCCAAGACCATTCCTTTCTCCATCACATTTAGCATCCCTTTATCTCTCCTTTCACTCTAACTTGAATGCTAAAATCCAATATACATAAAAACCCTCAAAGCTCTACAGGTGTAGACAAATGTCTACATTTTACAGATGGGTGGTTTTGTCCAGACTGGCAATTCAAGGCAAGGGTTTTGAACAGAATCTAAATCTCCAATTCCAATGCAATATTTAAATTCAGTTACAGTCATATATGGCTTATAGCTCTCCCTAGAATCGACATATTCTTTTTATAAAGGATCTCGTGCATACAAGGCAAGGTTACTCTGCTTAATAAGAAGTCAAAATGGAAAGGGTAAAAAGAAAAGCTGAAAACTTACATTACAGGAGGGAACAACTGAAATATGAATCCCCCCTCATGCCCTGAGCCAGAGTAGCTGCCAAAACTAAGCCTAAGAAACTCCACCCTCTTCTGCAGGACCAGTTTGGAAATTAGTGTGACTTACAGGGACTAGTCACTCAGATTAACCTGGCCAGAATAAAGAAACAATCCACAAACTGTTCCTATCTCTTGGCCACTGAGTGCCACTAACCCAGAATGGTGTTCCCAGCCCCTTCTAAAGGTGCCCTGAGCTCTGAGCAGCTCCTTGGCCGCCTTTCGGAGTTACCAAACAGCCTGGGGATTGGAGAACTTTCACAGTTCAACACTAATGAGGCAACAAATGCCTTATAATCCTAAGTAATTCATTAAAAAGTGATTTGGGAAACCTGCAAAAGTGACTCTTGACCATTTGTTTCCTCTTATTCCCTCTCACCTCTAGGAAAAAGCAGAGTTAATTCCTGCTCCCTCACTGAGACGCTTCCATATTTATCTACAGCAGGAAGGGTGGCACTTCCTGCACACCCTGGGATTCGAGCAAAGGTTGGATGCATGTGACCACAAGCCCTCAAAGCAGATCATTTCACTCTGTATCAGCCTATGTGTGTTTTTTAAGTTATCATGCAATTTAGCCCAGAGTGACTTACCTATTTCACTATTCTACCTAGGCAGAAACACTTTGCCATAGCACTGAACCCAATTCTTCTAGTAAAACAAGAGCAGTCTTTTGAAAATAAAGCATACAATTATTATTATCCCTCAAGGCTTCAACTGTACTATGAGGGAGCCAAAATTAGTGCCTACACAGAGGTTCAACCCAGCCAAGTGCTGTGTGTGCTGGCCCAGCTGATCAGAGCACCTCAGCCACATTGACACCAAGCATTTTCCAGGGAAACCACAAGGATGTCCCATATGTACTTGGAGTTAGTGACACATCAGATTTATTTTTAAATACAGTGCTCAAGTTTGAATGAAAGCCAAAGAGCTCCAATACATTGCAGAATCAATGACAGGACAGTCTGAGGGCCAAAGACAGCCATGTCACATGTAAATTAGCCTATAAGCTAATGCTCCCTGTCCTCAGAGTGAGTGGAAGTCATGCCAGGCTAAAAGAGGTTATGACTGCAGGTAACCCACAAGAACATCCTGAATGAGCAGAGAAGGTCCAGGGGAGATCCAGAGAGACTGAGGGAAGGCTTCCATGAAGAGATTAAAGGAAGGGCAAAAATTAAGGACACCAGGGAGAGACACAGGAAGGTTCAGGGGAAATTGAGGTAAATCCAGGGCTCAGAAAAGAGCAGGCTAAAACTCAGAAATGAGCTACACCTGCACCTGGGAGAGGAGGATATTCACATAGTATTTGATCACTCCTCCTCTGCTGCCACAATGGGATCCTGAAGGGAGTGAGAACTAAAAGGAGACAAGGGGAGGGTTTGAGGAATGTCTCTGAAGGCAGCAAAATTCAGGTGGACACAGGCACAGTGCCCAGCTGAGGGGGATGCTGAGTGCTGGTAGCCAGGGAGATGGCAGGGTTGGAGAACAAATCTGCAGTGAGGAAGTGTGCTTGGTCAGGACACTTCCTCCTGAGACTCTCCATGGAGGAAGAGTAGGAGTAAAGGAAGCAGAGGCTGGAGTGGGAAATGGGGCCTTTCAGAGGAGAGCAGAGGCGGGGGGAAAGGACGGACACCGTGACGCAGGAGGGCTCAAAGGTGAGAGCCGTGAGTGGCAGGGACAAGGCCACAAAAGAAACTGCTGTGAAAGCTGCCCAGCTAAGCAGCTCAAATGCATTATCCCTTCTTGGGAGGAAAGGGAGAGAAAACAACTAAGGTCATGCCCAGCTTATTACAAATGCTGGGCACATACAGTGATCAGCACTGTCCCTACACCTGGCAAGGGGACAAGCTGCATTCATCTGATATTACTTGAAAGTCCATCCAGATCTGAATTTCTGCCAAGTTCAGCAAGTTTCCAGGGCTGAGATTCCACTTCCAGCCCCCTTATACAAGCATAAACAAAAAGAAAACAAAATATGGCTGCTTAGACAAAAGCATTTCCAAGGAAATAGAGATTTGTGGCTTATCTGTTTAGCTAGTCAACACAAAGCTAAGCCGAGATAAACAGCTTTGAAAAAAGCAGATTTCCTTATAACTTCCACAAGACAATCTCATTCCCACAGCCACTTTTGTTGGAACACAAGCTACCCTGACTCCTCTCTTTCAGCATCCTTACCTCCTCCTCCAGTTTCACCACCTTGGCCTGAGCATTGTTCAAGGCCTGGTCTCGGATCTCGATGTGTCTCCGCTGGTCCTCGTTGGTGGAGCGGGCAGCAGCCAGCTCTATTTCCAGTTTCTCTTTTTCCCGCTGTGTTTCCTTGTCTATGGATAAAAAAGTGATAGTTATCAATGCACAGCACTTGTCTCTGGCCAGTTTTCAGGAGCCTTTCACTCCAGAGGAGAAGGGAATATTGCACTGGGACTTCTCACAAGAAAGAGAATGCAAATCTAGTGCTAAGAGGGAGAATAAAAGGACATGGCTTTCCAGGAAGAGAAGGACCTGTAATCCTGAAAAACAAGTATGGTACCTTCAAGCAACAATATGCCACAAAGATAGTGAGAAGGAACAGAAGGTGCATCACTCAGTACAGTTACTCAGGTAATTTGCTGTGATTATGCAGATGGTTAGTGAAACTTGGCACCTCTTCACCTCTGAGCTTTCAGCAGTGGAAAACAAACTGAGTAATTTTAATATCTCAGGCTGGGGAGAGAGATAGCAGACTGGTGTTCCTGAAAAACTTGTGTTCCTTCTTTCCACACTGACCCCCCAAACTGGAAGGGGGTTCTGTCCCTTCTCAGAGGAGCCCCCAGCAATATCTTCAGAGGAGCCAGAAAACAAACCAGCAGTAAGAACTCCTCAGTCTTCCTCTACTGCCTGTAAAAATGACTCCCTGGGCCAGAAGTGAGGCACATACATCTGTTCTGTCCCTTCTCAGAGCAGACCTGCCACCTCAAACACAGCAGCTCATCTTTTTCTGCTGCTCTCCAGGAAGAGCTGGATGCTGTTGGAGCAGCAATGCTTGAGTGTTGCAGGAACAGGGCACTGCCTTCATAAAAAAACAGACAGGATAAAAATAATTGGAGACTGGAGAAATTATCTGTGTAAGGCAAAGCCACAACACAGAGCTGATGTCCTCTGTGTATGTTGCCATTCCCAGCTCAAGCCAACCAGCTCCAAAGATAACATTAACCCACTTGCTGGATACACAACCACAGAATACTCCCTGGAGTGATCTACACCCAGCACTGATGACACCAGAGAAACTGCATTCCAGAAACCAATATCCCATGACAAAGGAATGAGGACAAGGAGTGGAAGGCTTGAAAAACAGGAACAAGGTGCTGGGTGTTAGGACAGACTCCATATGGAGTACACAGGCCCGTTTGTGCAAGCATGTGCATAACTATATTTACAGGACCACAATTACTCCCTTTCTTCTGCCCCAGCAAAGAGCCAGGAGCAAAGCTTTAGCAACACAGAGTAGCTAAAGATTCCATTCTGCCAGGGAATCAACACAGCCCACACACAGGTTGCAAAACAAACCTGTCCACCAACAGCATCCAAAGCTCTGCAGAGCAAAGCCTGAGTGCAGCTCAGAGCCAGCCCAGGACATAAGGACAAATGTCATCACTTGCTTATTTTTTTTGCCCATCTTTTCCCAGCATTTCACCTCCACCCAGGAATGAGCTGCTGCCAGTGTGAGCACATTAAACTGAGCTGCATGGAGACAGGGTGGCATTATGCCAGCAGGTATCAGTCAGTGCCACCAGGCTGTTTGTTAATCTGGAAATGCTTGCAGAGAGGCAGACTTTTCTCCAAATGAGAACTGCTTCACTTGACAAGTGCCTGCAGCACCCCTAGAAATGCTGGGACTGATGAAATGCAGCACTGTGGCTTCCACGTTCACCCAAAAGGAGAGGCCCCACAGCTTTGACCTCCTCACATTTCTGGGTGCACCTATGAACCAGAGTCCACCCAGCAGGAGAGACTAAACTCCCAGACATCCCAGTACCACCAGGAGTTTGGAATTCAATCCCTGCCAGCCATTTGCTTGCAAGGCAAACCACAAGGAATAAGCTAAAGATGACACAAGAGAGGGACACCAGAATCTGTCAGGGTAGCTGCAGTGTCTATTACACCACAGAAAAACTCTGTTTTGCAATTTTATTGCACTACCTTTTTATATAACAATTGGGGAAAAGTGAGCATTGTCAGAAGGGTGGAGCACATTGTGGGATGAGAGAAAAGTTGGCCCAGCACCGTCGGCCTCAAGACATTTCAGAACAAAGGAAAAGCAGCATTTCACACCCATCATTTTGGTTTGTCTTGTGATAAATAAACTGCTGTGGACAGAATTCCTGACCCTCAACCAGCCCAGCAGACTTCAGGAGTGTTCATCCCCTTTATTTTTGCTGAACAGGATAGGGCAGTGGCAAATTAAAGAGGAAGGAGATAGGGAGATAGCAGCCCTACCAGGCTCCTCTCCTACTGGCCTTAACTCATGCCAGGACTCCTGCCAGCCTGGGGAGGTTTAATTTCAAAGCTTTCAAGGAATAAAATAGGTGGATTAAATATGTAAATTATGGGGTAAACACTGATTTTACAGTTTAATTGCAAATTACCTTTGCTTCAATATCTCTAATAAATCCCATCAGATGGACTTTACATACAGACAGAAAAGGAATTCTTGAATCCCTCTCCTCCTTCTTCCACTACCAGGTTTGGACTGCCACTGCCCTGATTTCTGTGCTGATAATTAACCTGCTGCACTGTTCCCCTTCCCAGGGTGACTGAAGCTTTCCACTGACCCATAATGGCAGTGTAACTCACTTTGTGCAAAGAGCTGGGAGATGGTTTTCCGATTGTCTTCAGACCCCTCAAACTCCTTCTCTGCCAGCTGCTTGTTGGCTGTCTCCATCCGTTCTGCAAAAACATTCAGTAAAAGCAAACTAAATAATTAAAAACTTTCAAGCATTAAGTTACATCTGCTCAGGGCATTCCTGATGCTGGGAGAATGGACCTCCTAATTCCATAGCCTATGAGGAGTTGGTATTCACTTTTGAAATGTTTCTAATTATGTCCTTAAGGAAATACACTCAATGAGACAAAACAGGTTAAGGTTCCAAAAAAATTACTTTAAACATTTTTAACATAGAGGTTTATTTTTTCAATTTATACCTTTATTTTTTCCACACAAATAAATCCCACCATGCAATTAAAAGATCTCTTATAATTCTCCACTAAATCTTAACATAAGATTAAATCGCTGTTGTCCAATTACCTGACTTGAGGGAATAGTGTAAAACCCTAAAAACAGCTTAACAGCTCTGCTGCTTCAAGCTGCTAGAATTTTGTATCAGTCTGTGAAAATTAGAATGAAATGTTTATGCTGTGTTTTATTATGAATAAGATTATTTAATGCAGGCCTTTGTGTACAGTACTGGGAAATGTATGGCTTTAGTTCCTGGATGCAAAACAATTTCTGGGAGTCTTAGTAACTAAGACATGAGGCAGTGAGAGCATGCAGGACAATCAGAAGGCTTTCTCAAAAAAATTAAACTTACAGTTCAAACAACTATGCACCTTCAAAAATCTCAAACTGCAGATGATTTCCAAAGTAATGCTTAAGCTTCTACCCCTGGTAAGGTCAAATACCACTCAACACCACTCTGCTGCCAGCCATGGGGCTGCCTCAGCCTCTTAGCAAGAACCAGACACCACTAACATCTCACACTGAAAAAGGAAGGGAGATCCAAAAAACCAGATGCCTACACTGATAAGGAATGACAAGACCTTCAGGAAGAACAGACACTCTGCAGTTTGTATGTCAGTGCAAAAAGGGTCACTGGACAGGAAATAAAGTAAACGTGCCTGGTGTGGGATTAGGCAGTCAGCAAAACCTCTCTCCATTTGTGTAAACTGAACAAATTGTACAAATTGTCGCTAGGATAAAAGACATGAGAGAATTCCAGGCTTGCATCTGGTTTATGGTATTTGGCTTATCACATGTTTCTTGTCAATGAGAAACAGGCTGGAAATGAAAGACTACAGCCCTCTCCTAAATCTGTCTTTTCCATTCTTCCAGCAAGTGCTTAAAATCTCTGACTACTGAATGCACCTGAGTATCCTGTCGTATTCCAGTCATGCCAGACACTGAATTCTGTGGGCATTACTCTGTCCTACCAAGTGAGCATAACAATAAAACCCCCAGCACTGAAGAACAGAAGTTATACTTCATTTACCTCTTAGATCCCTGTTGAAATCGTGAAGCCTTCGAATTTCTCCCTCCAGTTTGTTTCTCATGGCCTTTTCCAGGGCATCCCGCTTAGAGGATGATTTCTCCAGGTTTTTGTATGCCTCTGAAACTTGCTGGATTTCTGTTTCCAACTGCAGTGGAAATGAAAACAAACACTTACTATTTTTCACTAACAAATTTCATTGTCTCAGACAGGAGATTACTTTGTCTTGCGTGTTCTTTATTGAAGGAAACCTACACTTATATATTAAGTAAAATAAAGTCTCAGGTCCGTGATGAATCCCTCTACAGAAAGAATACCAGTGGCTGAATAATTTTGCAATAAAATATGCTTTATCCTCCTTTTAGCCTTCAGTGTAAAGCTTTTCTGATCATGCAGAGCAGGAGATTCTCTCCTAACTCTCCTTGATGGGCATGGTTTGCTATGGAAGTGGGGACCCACAGCACAGCAAACCCCATCAGCACTGACTACAGCAAGTCATCAACAGGGAGGTGGAGGGAAGTGCATTTGTATCCTTCTGTCATTATCAGGAAGCTGTCAAACAATCCTCTCAAGTATTTCCTGTCCAGAAACCTTCCAAAAAATACAACTAAAGGAACATACATCCCTAGTAAGAGGTAACATGGGGAATAATGAGGGTGGAAAGCCACACTGGTAACCTGAACTCAGAGACAAGCAGCCACACATTTTTCTGGCCCCAAACACAGTTCAGTGCAGAGAGTACAGCAAGGCCCACAAAGTCCTAAATTGCTAAGTAGCATCAGTCTTTCCACAGCTGCAAGGCAAAAGCAAAGCTGACCTGCTGCCCAGCTTTAAACCACTGGTCATCAAGAAGTTATTTCTGTAAGGCAGCATGAAAATACCTCCACACATGCAGGTTAATGATGGGTCTCACTGGGGTATTTTCTTTTAAATGTCTTAGCATCATTTACTCTGCTTGTTCCATAAAGCCAAAAGTGGCAAAAAGCTGGGTCCAAATCAAGACATTAAATTTTCATGGAAATTGTGTGGTGTTTGAGAGAGGGACAAAAGCAGTCCAAATGTCTTTAGTGAGCCATAGCAGCACCACTTGCCCTGCACACAATGGTGCCAACCAGTTTTGTAGCAATGTCCCCTGTGCCTCCTTGAGTGGCTGTGGTCTCATGCCATCCCAAACAGGCCCTTCCTGCAGCTCTGAGGTCTTTTTGGGAAAATGAAACCTGTTGCTATCCTGGACAAGGCTTAACTTGGCTAAGCAAGCCAAGCAGTCAGCCTCTTCAGCAGCTGAGGAGGATGTGCTTTTGTGCATGGTCAATGAACTATTAGCAGAAAACTGAAGGCTCTGATTCCATCTTCTGCCAAAGTTAAGATGATGCCCAAAGGCACAGGACTCGAACTAAATCAATCTGCATACAAAAGACTCTAAAGTACATAATCAATCCCTTCAGCAAAGGAATCCAACAGCTGCATATTCAATTAGGGACTAGACCAGAGACAGGAGAATGCCTGAATTCCACAACCACCCACCTTCTGCAGCCGGGCCACTTTCTCATAGCACCCATCCAGCTCCTGTCGCAGGGACCGGTTCTCCTCGGACAGGATTTCCACCATTTGCTGGGCCCTGGACACGATGGCAAAAGGATCTACTTGCATCTGCTGGTAGGGGGAAGGGATCTGCTGGGCCCGGGGCATCACGGAGTAGGAGTCGCCCTGCTGCTGCTGCTGCGGGCCCAGGAAGGGCTGGCATAGTCGGTACAGATCTCCCTGATGCACGGGGTTGGACAAGAAAGGCTGCTGGGTCCGTGGCAGAATGCCAGGATCTGCCTGGCTGGGAGTCAGAGGCTGCTGGTGCTGGGAAGGGGACAGCCTGGAGGGCGGCGGAGACTGGAGCAAAGTCAAAGACCCCAGGGATGTCAAGGAAGAAGTTGGGCTGTGGTGGTGAGGTGGTCTCTGTTGTAACTGCAGTTGCACATCTGGGTTCTGCCTGGAAAACAGAGAGAACAGGCTCCATCACAGTCGTGCAGAGGAAGGTGCACAAACACAGGGACAAGGACAGTCTGCACAGGAGCTACACAGGAGAGGAGCTACACAAAAGACTTGAGTCTTTTGCCACACAAAAGACTCAAGTGAAGCTTTCTTCCATTTTATAAGTCTGTTTTCAGAAAGCATTTCAAAATCAAATCTTCAGCAGAAAATTTATTCTAAGGGCAAGAAGGTGTTTCCTCTTGAGACTATTTTTTTACAGAAATACTAAGAGAAAGGACATCAACAACTACTGGCCAAAATTATTTTCATCATTTTTCTCCACACTTTGTGGATAAAACTGCTCAGCTAAGGACTGATAGGAAAAGGCTCTTTTGTTCTGGCCTTAAATGTGCCATCTGTCATCGGGAGAACAACTAATTTTCTTCTGCAAGCCACGATAGAGAGTTAAAAGCATTGGCTAAGCTTGATGCTAGTATTCCAGGAACACTGACCTGAGCTTTCTGAAATATCAGCCAACAAACTGCAGCCTGGTTAAATAAGACAATTAAAGGATCTGAAAACCAACCCAAGAATCAGAAGCAGCATTTTCATTCCAACCTGCCCCGTCCTAAGCAGTAGTTGTGTTTACTGCTCCTAACAATAACCTCTGCAAGCTATCAGAGACACATCTAACAATCTGTAACATGCCTGAGTCCATCACAGATCTGAATCCAAGCTACACCCTCTCACATTTCCCAGGCTCTGGAGATCCCCAGCTCAACTGCATTAGCCAAGTAAGAAATCTCTCTGAGAAGACTGTGTGGATTTATCATGCTTGGATGACCTCAGGAGGCAGGATTTGCTTTCTCCTCCAGAAACATTCAACCTTTAACTTCTCTGGATGTTCTTTATTCTAACAGTTGAAGTCACTCCCTCTCCATGCTGCAGCCAGTCTCTCCTTGAGCACGGAGCACAGCCCAGAGCAGACCCAGCCTGGCAGTCAGTGTGTCCTGAAACAGTCCTGCTGCTCTGACAAAATTTCCCACCCTTTGGGATGCAGTTCAGGCCTGCAGCTGGAAAAGCACACACTGTTGTTCCACCTGGCCAGAGCTGCTACAGAATAGCCCCCTGGCTGCCTGTGCTCCCAGGAGGGAATCCTGTCCTGCAGAGGATGGACAAGGCAGCTCACAGCATTCCCACAGCACCGGGAGCCTTGGAGGAACAGTGAGCAGGAAGCTGAGCTGGAAACTAAAGGGTTACACAAAATGCTTTTCAGCCCAAGTCCAAACACTCAGTGTCATCCTTCCTGCTCTCCAAGAAGGAAGGAATCGCTCCTCCTCATACCCACCGCTCACATCTGGGCATTACTCACATCTGGCAGCAGCGCAGGGGAGTTCAGCAGCTCTCAGCCCAGCACAGGGTTCACTATTTCAGCATCATGCCCCTCACGTCTCATTGCCCTGCTTCCCAGCAGAGAAATCTCTGAGCTCCCGCTCAAATTCCTTCATGGGGAAACAAATCTAGCCTTTGTTAACTAAGAAAAAATGAAGAATCACTGCTCTAGCTAGTGTTTCTCCCCTTCTCACACTCAGGTGACTGTGGTCCCTGTCAACAGCATCATTTCAGGAGCTGTATTTCCCCAGAAATGATCATTTGCAGCATGAGGATTTCAGGGGTCATGCAAAAAAGTGATGTGCAATTAATTTCCTCGGGAATGTTCAGTTTAGTAGCAGCAATTTGGTTCTTCTCCTCCCAGGGGGGCAGCTCTACTTATACTTGCACTGATTTCATTAACTTCATTTGCCAGCTCTCGTAATGAGGAATGAGGCAAAACCATCACAGGCCATGCTCAAGGTCACCTGGTTTGTCTCAGGTGATTTCCAGCTGCTTTCTTAGCTCATCCAGTTGTGTGCAGAGTTAAAATCTTGCATCCTCACAAACCACTCATCTCCTTGAGTTTATTCACCTACCACCACAGCTCTGCTTTGATGCTGTAATCAATTAGGGAATAAACTTGCTGTGACATTTCATCTGTGATCACCTACAGAGTTAGATCAAAAGGAAATAGGCTGCCAATCTGCCTCATGGATGCAAAAAAACAATTTTCAACCTACAAAACACTTTCTTCCAGTCTGAAAACAACCTGGAGCAGTTACTCAGAGAGACTGGTCTCAGTGAGTTAATCTTACAAACCTAAAGAGGATGATTTAGATGCCAACATTAACAATTTGAGCTATTTGACTAAAAACATCTTCTTATTCTGTCAACAGAGTCCCAGTGGCAGAACCTTGCCATCCTGAACACCAATGAAAGGAACAAAATGATGGCCAAAGAAACACAACAGCAGCACTTTAATTCTGAAGGGCCAGTTGAAGTGACATGCCTTGTAATGACTCTTTCTTCTAAAACCTATTGTAAGGAACAACTCTAGGAAATTATAGCTGAGCATTTCTAAACAGGATGCATTTCCAAGAATTCCAGCATCCTGGCATTCACATCCAAAGCCTCTCATAATTTTGAAATTATACCAATCTTGTGGGCTCAAGCTAGAACATGAGCTCGGAGCCTCTAGTTCTGGGGCATTACCAACAGCATTAGGGCTTCCAAAATGTCACAAATGCATTTATATTCCCAGCAGGATGAGACAGCACAGCTGGGTTAATAAATCCTGCCTTTATAAAGAGATATTTAAAAATCCCAGTAACCTCAAAGTGACACCAGACTTCTTAAGATCTTGCATGCAAACTTTTACACACACATTCAAAGAACTTTTTGGCATCCCCACTATTTACAGTTTTGTCTTATAAAATACATACTTTTTGTGGGTACAAAATAACTGGCTCTGAGATTTCTTCATATTAACAAGAGAATTGAAGAATTTATTTCTCTGGTAAAGCAATTTTAGGCTGGAAGAGTCAGAAAGGTGAGTGAACACAATTTGGATTTTTCAGGATTTTTAAGCCACATTGTAAAACGCAGAGGTAAAAATGACTATTGGTGTCACCTAACAGTATTGCTGACAAAATGGTAGCAAAAAATTCCCTCCATGAGAAAATGAGTCCTCAGTAACCCCACAATAGTAATCACAATTTTATCTGAACCAACCACTTCAGAAAAAATGTAGACTCTCAAAACACATATACAACAAAATTATGCAATATCCTTCCATTTGCCTCAGTGTCACAGAGACCTGAATAAACCAAATGCAGGGAGAAAAAGAAACCTCTGAGCAATTATCCCCACCAAGTGCTTGGGTTTTAAAGCATAACTTTAAGGGCCACTTCTCTGTGCACCGCGCAGGAATTTCTGCTCTCTGTCATGGACCAGAGGAACACTCCACACAGGCCAGGTACAAATCTGGATTTATGGCTCTGCAGTGACAAGGGTCACCTCAGCTTTTCGGGCAGGAAGACAGAGACAGGAGCCAGGGCAGCTCTGCAGCCATCAGGGGTGCTCAGGCTGCCAGGACAGAGGGTCACACACAAGGTCTGTGGGCACAGCAGCACAGTGGGGAAGGCAGAGGAATGAAGAGATCAGGAAAGGTCTCTGGCTCGTTAAGAGTTTTTTTTAATGCTTTCCCAGCTTCTCCTGCCTGTTTCGTGTTCAAGAAGCTCCAGTTCCCCTCTCTTCCCCAGCCCTCCTGCACTAACCAGGAAATGCTGACTGCGGGAGGGAGCAGGCTCCACTCCATTACACAGCCGAAATCAAACCCAGGAAGTTTTGTTCTGCTGCCCAGTCATACCTGATTAGCCCCCACTTTGATGCTGCTATGGGGAACAAAGTGCACAGAGTGATTTACTAATTATGGGACAAATTCTGCAGACCTCCCTCTCAAGAACTTTCTGTGAAGTCAATGGGATTAATCACCACAGCAGGAGCTCAGTCGCTTGGGTTCCAGACAGAGGATGGCACTTGAATCAGAGAGACAAGGAGCTCCCTCTGCACCCAAAACTGCATCAGACAGGAGCTTCCTTTGTACTCAAAACTGCATCAGACAGGGGCTTAATCTGCCCTCAAACATGCAGACAGGGAGCTTCCTCTGCACCTAAAAATGCATAACACAGGAGCTCACTCTGCACCCAGAAATGCATTAGACAGGGGCTTCCTCTGCACCCAAAAATGCATCAGATGGGGGCTTCCTCTGCACCCAAAAATGCGTCAGATAGGAGCTCACTCTGCACCCAAAAATGCATCAGACAGGGGCTTCCTCTGCACCCAAAAATGCATCAGACAGGGGTTTCCTCTGCACCCAAACCTGCTCCAGCTCTCGCTGTGCTGCCACAGGAGCCCTTGCAGCCCCCAGGACAGGGAGCTTTAGCACCCGAGCTCTGTTTTAGACTGGAGAGCTGTCTCCACCACCAATGCTAAAGTGCAGTTGAGGTATCAGGGAGAGAACCGGACTCTGGAGCTTCACATGCGGCCAGCCCTCTTCTAAACTTGCTTTAAAATTTCCAAATAACAGCAGAGATGCCTCCGGCATGCCCGGTATTTACATTAAACCAACATCATTACCAACATACACTGTTCCCAAACTTACACCGCCCAGGAGCAGGTGAGGCAAACTGTTTGCAGACTGGTTTAAACTTACCACACAGCCCATTCCTTTCCCAGACTGGGGAGGGTGAAGCATGAGAATGCTGTGAATTCCCCAATGTTTATCTTGCTCAACGAGTTTTATTTAACCGCATCATTAGGTCACCCTCAAATTCCCCCGAACAATGAAGGGAAAAACCCGCAGAAAAGGGTGTGGCTTCGGGAGCAGAGAGAAGGAGCTTTGTTTCCTTGACGCACAGTTCAAAAAATGCACACATTTACCAATCCAAATGAATCCCGATAAACGCCGAGCCGCGGCGCAGGAAAACCGGAGACTGCAAGGACACTGCTGGTGCGAGGCAAAGGCTCTCCCCGGAGCTGTTTGCCTTTAAAATCCCCACACCATCACCCAGCTGCACCTTTAGCAGCACAGAAGGTTTCTTGTCTAAATGACAGTTTCTCTTAAAGCGTGTGGGAGAGGGAGGGGAATAGAGGACTCGCTCCTTTCCTTTGCTACGCTGCTCTGTAATTTATGGATTAGTCTTGCAATTGTTCTACTGCTCCAGCATTTGCTTGCAAAGGAGACCTCTCCTCTGTGCAGCTATTTAGGTTAAAAAGTAACCTCATTAGATTCCCAGTGCTTTGAAGACAAATTTCAGTTGCTTCCCCTACTGGAAACCTTGCCAGCTGAACCTTTCTCCTCCCCCTCCTTCCCCCCACCATGTTCTTTCAAAGCAGCCAGGATCCATCCAATACAGACAAAAATCACCCTGTCTAGAGGAGCTGACTGTTGGCGTGTTTTCAAATACCTCTCCCTTGAACAGCAAGCAGGCTACATCTCACTGCATATAATATAAGGAGCATTTCTGATGCAGCAGAACCACCGAGGAGCTGTTTCCCTGTCCCATGTGCACAGAGGTTTGAGGCCTTTGAATTTGCAAAAACATTTGCAACGAGCTTCTACAATCATTACCCCCCCTAAACCCTTTACTTCCCCTTTTCCTGGCCTCTTTATTATTTATTTAGTCAGATCAAAGGGCCTTTTCATCAGGCTTGTATGCTGCTGAAGTCATTTCAGATCACAAACAATGGTGGACAAACTCTGAAAATAGCTCCTCATAGTGTTAGGAAGGTTCTGAGCAAATTCAAACTCCCTTAAGCTCAGTCTCTGCTCCCAAATGCTGACTGGTTTTTTCATGCTCTCCTCAAAATGTGCAAACACAAGTTCACAGAGACCTCTCCATTTACATCCTCCCATTGCTCCTCTGACCCTTTTAGCTTCAAAATGAGGCCAAAATCATTACACCAGATACCACCTGGTGTCAGGCAGAGATGAGATGGTATGGGAACAGGTAAAGTAAAGCTGGGGTTTTAGCCCACCTTAATAAAACTTCATCTTCCCACATGGACATCAGTGTTTGGCTCAAGCCAAATCCAGCTCCTTATCTAGAGGGAACCAGAACAGGCTGAGATTTCAAATGATGCAAGAAAAATGAGCAAAAGCTGAACAAGCAAGTCTGGGATGAGGCACAAAGCATACTCCATTTTCCTCTCCTACACTTCAGTTCACTGAAAATAAATTTTTAAAAAGTCCACAGGAAGATCAGAGGCGATTTTTGCTACCTTGCACCATTATCGCTTCAATTCACTTTCTCCTTTCCTACATGATACAGTTTTAAGAAAAATCTTTTGTCTGGCAGACACAATTAAAGAACAATTTAAGTCTTGCAATAACTAACTGCAAGTTTCTACAGTGAATCACACCATAACTTTGGCTTTTGTAGCAAAGCTTTCCAGAGGCTCTGGAGCCTCAGCATTAAACTTCCCCATACCATAAAATCAAGTTGGCTTGTTTTGGATCTCTTTTTTTTTTTTTTTTTTTGGTGTAAAAAAGCATCAGGCCTCTCTAGTCAGCCACTGAAGCAGGTAACAGTCCTTCCAGACAGTCTGCAGCTAAACATAACATGTCATCTAACGTAATGAAGCTGGGGTCTTTGCTGAAGGAAAACCTGCCTCAGGAGTGAAGGTGATGGACTGAGTTTTATATTGTCATTCCTTACGTGACTGTCACAGGGTTTGTTTTAAGGTCCTGCTTACCTGACTGAGCCATACTCAGGGGGATGCTGATACCTCATCATAGGCCCATCAGACCTTCCCTGCTGGCTCATGCGATGGTCGCTATAGAAATGCCCCGAGTCCTGAGGTTTGCAGTTCATGGATGGGGTGGACATGTTTTTGTAAGGATACTCTGGGGGAGGCCCCCGCTGCTCCATTCCTTTCATACTGGGCTGGGAAGGGGGCTGCACCGAGTTCTTGTAGAACTCGTTGGAGCCAGAATTTTTGTAAGGGTCGCTGGACTGCTGGGGAGAGAGCGGGGACAGCGGGGAGAGCGGCGCGCTCGTGACGGGCGCGTGGGCCTTGACCCCGCTGGTGGCCAGGGACAGCTGCATCAGCCTCTCGCTCAGGGAGCGCACGTGGCCTTGCTTCAGGTCCTTCAGTCCTTCGTCCTGGTGCACCTTCCCCGGGCTCACCCGCTGCACCGTGGGCCGCCCTTCGGTCCTCATCTTCTGGTTGGTGACGCCCGTGACGTAGAAGGCGGCCCCGACGCTGGCGTGCGGCTGGCCCCGGAAATACTGCGACTGCACCTTGGCCTCCTCGTAGGTCGGGAGGTCCTCGCTGTTCTGGAGCCGCGGCGAGAGCTGCTTCTCCATGATGCTGTTGTCCACCTGTATCTCCTGGCCCTGGGGCTCCTGGCGGGCAGCATGAGGCACGAGCTGGTGGTCCTGGGAGCTCAGCCCTTCGTTCTGAGAGGCCGGGCCGCCGGTGCTGCTGAAAGGGGGGGCATTCCCTGTGGCTTGCTGGTGTAAGGCGAGAAGGTTGCGGTTGTCATTTGGGTTCCCGTATCGGAGCTGCTCCTGCAGCAGGCGCTGTAAAACTGTCGTAGCTGCTTGCTCTTCTGAATTCCTCATCTCAAACTGTGGTGCCTTTTGGGTGGAATGTAAAAGCTGCCCTTGACCTAAGGAAAGGAGACACGGTTATTAGCGCCTGAGTGGATCCAGGAGAGATATTCAGGAGCAAGGGCTTGAAATACAGAAAAAAAGCAGGTTATATTACCAAAGATTCCCATAACAATGGGGGTCATCAAGGCCCTTGACCTAAGAAGGACTTGCATGCCTGGGGGACAAAGCCTCAGAAAGGTGATGAAAGGTGACTTGAAAGTTTATGGGCAAATCAATCGACTGCAAGCATGTCAAATACCTCAGACAGCATCTTGGGCAAAAAGGAGACGTGGAATTCACAGGATGATGGTAAAAATGCCTGAAACCTGTCTGCTTTATACTTAGAGTTACCAACAGTGAAATACACTTCCCATATTTGTAGGCAGACAAGGACTGAAGTGTGAAATCAGCAATTTGTCAGTTTTAAGGAAAGAAAAAAACAAAAAAGAGGCCCATTGAGATAGCATATGGTTCAAAAGAAGTAAAGAAATCTCTCAGCTTAGATAAAGCAATTCATGAATACCTAGTTAGCCAGCAGGCTTTCAGAGTTATGAAATGCCCAGAGTGAGATCAGCACCTCTTCTCCCTGCTGCAGAAAACTCCAGGCACGGTACAAGTGAGGACTCAGGAACTTCCTGCTATACAAAGGCAACCAAATCCTCACACATCTAAATATCCTCAGCGGAATGCATGCAAATGCAAGGGGAGGAAAAAGAATTGTCTGATCTAAAGAACAGAAAAAGACCTCTGAGTGGCAGGAAAAAACACTGCGTCCCAATGAGAGAAACACAAAGAGCCAATGTCAGGCACATCCTAAGGAGACATTAAGCCAGTGACCAACAGAAATCATGTTTTGCTTAGTCTCCCAGTGGAGTCAGGAGTGTGTCATGGAAACTCAGGCCCATTGGCCTTGCCTGAGTTGAAATATCAAATATTAATGATACCTTTGAGACATTTAACTGAAAGCAGAGCTAGTTTTGAGCTAGAACAGCTCAGAATAGAGAGTAAGGCTCACTCGCTGGCCAAACTGTGGCTCTGCCCCGACAGCAGAAAACGTGTTGCTGTTCTAACATTTTCTTTTGAAACCTTTTTCCTGTGTTACCTTGTCCCTTAGCAGAAGGTAACTTGCTCCCAACAGTTTTTTCTGGGGCAGAACCAGGAGGCCTGAAGGGTCTGCTTTGTGCAGCATCTCCACAACCTCCCCATTTGCTCCCTCAGACCAGCCAACTCCAGCAACACAAGGACTCACTGGGCACACAAATGCCTTCTGTGAACCTTAATGAAGAGAAAGTTAAAATACACCTTATTCCACCTTATGCTCACCACGGCAGGAATTCAGGCCCCATTAGCTGACCTGGAATGTGACTCCTCTGAAGTCCTGTTTGAAGTGGCACATACCTTTGTCCTTCACTTGGAGTTCCCTGGTAAGGAGGAGCAGTTCTGCCACATGGGGGGACACACTCAGCCTTCCTTCTGCAAATCCAAGATCTCCACTCAGAGATGGCTTCAGGCTCCTCTTCAGCAGGCCAGATCACTTGATACTCTCCTCGCTCCCGAAATAATTCTGAGGAAAGCATTAAAAACATCATTTTAATCAGTAGATGAGACCCTAGAAACAATAAACCTTGGCCCATATTCAGATTTTCCTTTTGTAGCTTCTTGTTTTCTCCCAGAGTCCAACAATTTTGATCCCTTTAGGATGAATGAACCCCCATGTCCCCAGCCATCTACTCCAGCTGCTGCTTTAATCATGGCCATTTCTGCTCCAAGATTAAATGTTGCCAAGTAATGCTTTGTCCCATCTGTGCCTCCAAGTGAAACAGTGATTAAAACCTGCTAATTCTTTAACTCCATTGTTTTATTTTTTGCTCAGAATGAAAGCTGCAGCACAGATGAGGATGCCCTGTGCTATGGCTCCTGTGCCAGTGGTGCTGAGTATTTCAAACTGTGTCAGCAGAAATCCTCTACTGGATGGTGACACGGTGAAAGGCTTGATAAACTTCAACACACTGTGCCTCAGAAACGACTGTGAGAATGATCAGCTTGTGAATATTAGCTTTATTTTACAGACTGGGAAAGTCAGGGGAAGAAAAGGACACTGATGGGAGTTTATGCCAGAAATACATTGCAGAGCACAGCTCTAATTCCCAAAACACTCTTCAATTATGTTACTTTTCTCCTTCAGAATATGAAGCAGTAAAAAAACTTTAACCATTGAGAGGAGAAGCAGGAGAATACAGAAGAATGTGTGTTCAGGCACGTTACAAGAAGCAATTACTGAAGGTGTCCCAAAGAAAAAGGCAAGCAATGCAAAAGATGTGGAACATACTTGTGCACTCAGTGTGTTCACACTTTAAGGAAAGGCAATGAAAACAGAACTAGAGAAACTAAAATATTCATTGATACATATAATTTAACTTAATTTCCTGGAATGTTGCAAAAAATAAAGTGAACAGATGTAGTGAAGGAATGCAGACGTGGATACTTCTGTCTCTGACTTATTATGGCACAAATCCACACCCAACAAAAACTATCTCAGATCTGCAAGTTAAATACTTGAGGTGTCAACAGCAATTTCAAGGCACATGAACAATATCTAAGGAGAGAACAAGGCAGTGTTGTGTGGTGTGGTACTTCAAGATGGTGGTTGAAAAAAGCAGCTAATGTCAAATTCTTAACTGGTGACTTAGCTGGAGAGGGATATATTGAAAACAGCTGCCAGCAAATATGCAGTAAAGAACCTTTAAACCAGGCATTAAAGATAGCAGATAACTAGAGCAATTTCTAGCCTCTTTTCCCAGTATTGCACAACAGAAGTTAAGGATTCCTTGTCCCCCTCACACCAGAATCATCACTGACTCTTCTCTTTTTATTTATTTTTTTTTAAACCAAGCGGCCCTGAGCAACCCTTTTTATTAGAGCATAAAAAGGCTTTTATTATGCAATATGATGCTGCCTTTCCACCCAAAGATTTCTTTTGTCTCAACTGGAAAAATCTAAGGAGCTGGGGGGGGATTGTTTATTTTTTTAATACAAAGATACAACCCAGCTTGAGATTATGCCTCTCTGCCTTAAAGATCTTTTTTCAACAGACAAATCCAATCTGTGCATGTTTAACTCCTTCAAATGCTCCAGGAACCATTTCACATGCAGAGCTTCCCTCCTCAGCACTACCAGCTCATTCTGCTGAGCTGATGGAGGGAGGGCACAGTTCACACTGAAAACATTTGCTAGAACTGAATACTACTAATTTTAGTGTGGGTGTAAACTAGAAATCAACCTGGAAACCCAAAGCGAAAGGTAGGCTGAGATACAATATGAAGATATTCTGGCCAACAAATCTGCTTTCTTTAAATACCAACTGGTAGCCTATTTTTTCCAGTTTTATCCCATTATTTTTAATTAACAAAGAAAATCTTGTGCAACTAACTTGGGTGGCAGCATTCCTGGAATCTGCTTTCTGAGCGGGTTGGAAAGTCCTGGCAGAAGCAATGAGTTAACTTTTCTATTAACAAAACACAAAAATGAACAGTACAATCGGTGCTGAAGCCCATGTGTTATTTATTTGGACACCAAGCTCTATTTGTGTCAGGCTCTTCCAGCAATTTCGGTTTTTCACTGTGCCAAAGATGGAAATTAGTGAGATGCACTGGAAAAGTTATGACAGAGCTGGAAGGAAATTGGGAAGGTTCTGTAGATACTTTAAACAGACATATTCGGGGATTTAGCCTACATCTATTATGATTGAGAGGGCTGAAATCCCACTGCCAACAACTCTGACAAACTGTATGGATTGGATGGTGCACACTCCATAGCCACAAAGCCTAGAAACACCTTTTCCAGTGGAAAATTCAGGTTTAGATCAAATCTCATCCAAGGAATCATGGTGAGATTTCCCAGGCTGAATCAATTTTGCAATTTGCTCCCAAGCATCACAGCTCTATCATCTTACACCTCATTCTAAACTCAGGTCTGAAATTACTGCTGGTAATTTAAGGGAAAAGCTCTTGACGAAACATCAGAACCTACAACTGGTAGAAGTAACACAGGAATTGCAAATAATGCTTCACCATGCTGAGATCAAGAATGGGCACAAAAAGGAGGTAGTGTAGGTACTGTTTAAGGAAGAAAAGCCTCATGTTTGCAGGGCATTGTGTAAAAACCCAGTAGCTGAGGCTTCTGTCTTAAACATCATGTAATTATGCACAGGAACCTTGCCAGTCCCTCGTGAGGAAGGAAGATTAATGAAGAATTTAAAATGATAATACTGCCAGGCTGTAGGGAACCAAAGCAGCACATTTCTGTACAGCATGCAAATATTTTCCAGCATTATAAAAATAAACAAGCTTAGACAAGTGAGCGACTCACCACTGTTTGATGAGTGGCTCTAATGCTATAGCTCAATTAACCTGCATGGAACAATAATAACCTCACAAGCAAAGAGAAGCATCTTTCCTTAGCTTGTGAAACAAAGAGGAATGCAAGAGTCCCTGTGAGGACAGCCTGTGCATACTTGCCCAGAATTACTGCTTAGCCAAGGAGCTAATTAGCTTACACATCAGGTGGGATGGGAACAGGTTCACCACCTCGTCAGGGCTGCAATACAGTTAAGCACTTTCAGTTTTACTCCTAAGTTTTGTGTCACTCACACCTGAAACAATCCACTGACAGACTTCAAACTCCAGCAGTAAATTCTGTGGTTTTACTTAAAGGATGTGCTCGTGATGCTGCCCATCCTGGTTGGCAGCAGAGGATGTGATGCTACCAGGTAGATGAAATTTTAGGCTGGTTTTTTAGGTGCAGGGTTTTCTTCAGACAGACCTGCACTCTGTAATAGAGGAGGGGACAGGAAACAGTGTGGAAAGGACCAGCTGTGAGGTCCCTGAGCAATATTCCCATGCTGAGTCACCCCTGGGTAATGGAAACACTCTGCTGCTCCATGGCCCACGCAAACCCCAGCAGGCTGATCCCTGATCTGCAGAATTCACTCAGCCTGTGTCTACAAGACCATTGGAACCGTGGCTGTTCTGCACAAACACTCACTGTGGAGTGGCTGGGAGTACCAGGGACTCAGAGACAAGGTCCCAAACTATTTAATGAATAGTGAAGGTTATCACTGAACGCTCTTTGCTTCCTTTCAGTCCTACCCAAGGAGGAGGAGGAATGGAGAGAATACACACCAGAATAGTCCTGGAGAATAAAGGCTCCCAACGTCGGGCACCAACATGCAGACCTGCAAGGCAGCACTCAACAAGTCCCAGCGTTGTGAGAGCGCTTTAGCACCTGCTCCTAAGCAGGAGGAGGTTCCAGACTCCAACCATAAACACCTCCCCAGCTCCCATCCAACCCTCCCGGCCCTGCCCGCCTCCATCTGCTGCCCCTGGCTCAGGTGATCCCGGAGGGTGGCACCGAGCAGGTGCATGGAGCACTGCCAGCATTACTCATCTTCATTCCAGAAGGGCAGAGTCACCGGGCAAACAAGAAAAACTTCCTTCTTTTAACGAAAAACAAGAACAATGTCACCCAGAGGGGGGCAAATAAGATGCATACCCATTGTATTAGATCATCATGCAACAGCAACAACGAATGGCCACAGACCATCCTGGTTTTAACAACTCTCCCAGCCAAACTTGAGTCCACCTGAGCAAGGATTGGACTGTCCCTAACCCTGCTCCTCAAACACTCGTGTCACTGGGACAGGAAAACCTGGCAGGCCTGAAGGAAAGGCAGCAAGTTGCTTGGCCTAGCTGGAGATAAATAAGTCAAGACATCAGCATGGGAAGATCCCCTCTAAATTACATCTCAAAGGAAAAAAAACTGAGAAGACCTTATTTGACCTTTGAATTACTGCTCTCCTCATTAAAAAGTATCAGTTTCTTCACAGGGAAGTTCCCATAATCTTCACCAACATAATTTAGGCTTTCTATTACAAAGCAAAAAAAAAAAAGAATAAACACTTACAAAGCCTGGTATAAACAGGAATGTCTCATGGCTTTTAAGCATTTTGAAAAGAATGCTATGGAATTTCAAGTTCCTCCATAAAATTTTAAAAGTCACAGGGGCAAGAGGATTTATTCTGAATATACCAGTCTAATAGGAAAACCAGCTGTTTTTATTGAGACTATTTCTACATGAAGACATCACACCACTCCATTATTTAAACTGTTATGCAGCACTACCTAACAATGCTCACACATCTGCACAGTCACAACCCTTTAGGGGCAGGTACTGCCATTTCTGCATAATTAATGAAACATAAATTCCAGCACAGGCAAAGGAAGCTCTGCTACCAACTCCAGAAAGGCCAAGAAATCTCACCTTGTAGACGTTTTCTTGCTAAAATCAGCCCAAGCTCATGCAGCTTTAGCCACACCAGGTCTCATTTCACAGGGCTCCCTCCCAGCACAGACCGAGCAAGATTCATCTGCCTCAAACTTCAGCAATTTCCAGTAATTATCCTTGCAGAACCGGGGAATTGCTGCAAGCCCAAGCCGCAGTTTTAATTCGACATCAAGCTTTGTTTTGTGTTTTGAGAATGCTCCACTTCTCGCTGCTGCTGGCACTCAGGCAGCGCCCTGCTTCTGTCGTCAGCAGCCCCTGTCCCACAACTATCCCAGCTATGCCTCAGCACCAGTTTCATTGCATTGTGTGGTTTCTCCATTCCTTCCCTGATTTAGTCCAGGCGTCTCCTCGGGGCTCTCAGATAATGAAAACCATGTGAGAGTAAAATGTAATCTTCAAACACGCAAACCAGTTTCATGTGCATTATCAGAAGGGAGCAAAATGTTGACAGTGCATCATTTGTCCCTACAGATAGGATCAGACTCTTTTAATTGCTGCTGAGATAAAAAAAAAAAAGATTGGAATCGCCATCTACATTAAAAATAAAGTGAAAAATTCGAACCTAAAAGCTTAAGCAGTCCTGAAAACAATGGAAATATGATCCCCAAATAGATATATTCATTTTGTGTCACTTTAAGGTAGTTTTTCCATGTATATCAGTTGTGACATTCTGAAAATTTATATCATAAGCTGACACAAATAAAAAAACATAGGTGGAGGAGGATGCAGAGAAGAAAACAACCACTATGGCCTAACTTTAGCATGGAATTTTCTGGCTTTTTCTAGCAATACCACAATTTAAACTATTTTAAGCCCCCATATGGAGGAGCTCTTCTTACTTCAGAATGCAGTTCCACACAATTTTATGGGACTAACCACAGAATCTGGAAAGCAGGCAGGAATGAAAGAAACAGCTAAAATACAGGTTAAACTGCACTTATCAGCCAGAGATGCTGTGGCCCAAGGAAGGGCACAAAACCAGTGCAGTACTGGGATAGCCCAACATCACCAAGAGATCTCAATGGGTAGCATGGGTTAAAAACATTAATTAAAACTACAACCCTACAGAAGATCCAGCCCACTGCATTTTTAGACAGCAAGGATGTTATAAAAGTGGTTTTGGTGTTGTTATTTTATCATAACCACCTGGGCTTTTCATGTGCACCTTGTAAAAAACCTTTAATTACCTATAAGATGATTAATTGAGCCTCACCACCACACTGGGAGAAAGATATTACTGCATTCATTTTAGCACAGTGGTGACTGGCTAAGTCCTGGCCTACACTGATGCTTTTAGTTGCCACAACTATGTCACTCAGGGAATTGATTCCTTTCAATGCAAGTATTCCAGCAACCACTCTAAATCAGATGCAGTTACAGTAGGAAATAATTGTTTTTAGGTGTATTGCTTAGGAAACCTCGTGTAAACCACACCAGCACAACTTGTGCTGTGCTAATGTAAACTTCATCACTGCCAGAAAGATGTTCTGTGGTAACAGGGGCAGCAAGCACAGATCCTGCCTAAATGGATCAAGGATGTTGGCACCCCAGGACTTGTGCAAGCAGAAGGCAGAGGAACCTTCTGAGTGTTTTCTACAGCAATGGATCCCCAGCAGATGCAAAAAAACTAGTTCAAGATTTAGAGCCTTAATGAAAGAAATGAACTTCACTGAGTCACAGAACCCAGAGGTAACACATGGCTCCTTGAGCACAAATCCAAGGTGATTAACCTTCCCTGCTCCCCCTCAGAGCTCAGTCAATGCCAGCAGGGTTTGTGCAGGAAATGCACTCAGCTCCCCCCGCCTGAGGAATGCAGTGCCAGAGCCTCTCCAGGCAGGAAGAGCTGCTGTCCTGGGTCTCCCAAGGGAACACATCCTGCAGTTTGCCTCCCCCAGCCCTGGGCCCTGATCTCCATCCCAGCCTTTGCTCCATGGAAGCTCCCTTCAAACCCCCTGAGCAGCAGGGGATGGGCCAGCAGTGTCCCACACACAGTTTCTATTGCCATCCCTACTCCCCGAAATCAGAAATCCTCTGGGCTTTCAACACATGCTAAATCCACTCTTCCCCCGGGGGTGCTAAGCTTTTTTTATAACTTTTTCTTTTTTTAAGAAGATCCAAGTGCTCCCCACCCAATCCCATCTCAACAAGAGCTAAAGCTGCTCTTTCTCATGTAACTTTGGGCTGCTCTTTTCTGCCTGCCCTCCACAGATCCCTGATCTCACCCAAAGGAAGGGTGGAACAGGCTGTGTAACAGCTCTTGGTCTCTTCAACCTTCATCATTTACAGTAAAAAGTGCTCCAAATTTGGTTTTACCCAATAGAAATATCAGCACTCAGCCGTGATAACTCCAGAAAATTCCAGATTACCACCTCCCTGTGCACCTCCACAGGCTATCCCAGGATCCCAGACTGGTCTGGGTTGGAAGCAACATTAAAACCCATCCCATCCCAACAGCCCAGCACAGGCAGGGATGCCATCTCACACTGGTTTGAAGTTCTGGCTCTCCAGAAATACAGAGGAGGTTTCAGCTGTTTCTTTTCAAAAAGACAATGGGAAAACAAGGAAGATATGTTTTCCCAAGCCCCACAACAAGACAGGCTAGCCCCAGTATGAAGCAATCAAATTTGTTTCAGCTGAACAGAGAACCACCCAAATTAGAACAGCAGGAAAAGACCACCAAACCCTGATGGAGACTGAAATGTGGAATTATGTTCCTTGAGGGTTACAATAAATAATCCTAATATTAAGTAATTCTTTCATAAAACAAGCTGTGTAGAGACACGAAACGTTTTAAAGAAAATATTACTGTGACACAACTCTTAGAAAAGGCCTTCCAAATGCTAATTAATACATTAAACAAAATCCTAAACTGGCTTAATTCACAAGCATTCACATAAGAGAACTTTTCAATAACATTTTGGTCTACTATCAGACACTGGAACAAATAAGCCTTTAAAAACCAATTTTATTGGATCAGTGAACTTTTTTGTCATTTACACAAAGTCTGATTCTATACTGTGACCAATACTGATGAACCTTATATAACCCAACAGTGGTTACCAAGGAAAATGACCAAAGACCTCTCCAAACTCCCAAGGAATTTCAAATATTTAGTATTAAAAAAAAAAAAAAAGTTATTTTAAGCTGAGACACAACCAAACTAGACAAGAGTTATTCTCAGAGAGGACAAGAAAGTGAAAAAAGCAGCAAGTCTGAATGGCAGCATTTATGTCTGAAGCCCTTCTGCAGGACCAAGAATGCAGAGTGCCTGCCAGGACAAGAGGAGACACTCAGCTCTTGGGAACAGGAGGGAGCCCTCACCTCCTCCAGGGCCAGCCAAGCCCTGTGGGAGCTGCCCAGGACAAGGGACGAGACATCCAACAGCCACCGAGGGACAACCACAGCCCCCTCCCCAGGGGAGACTCCAACACACCTTCCTCCTGCACCTGAGCACCTCACACAAACCTCTCCACTCTATTAAGACAAGATTTTAAAGCTCTGAGAAGTTTGTTTCCACAGGCCTTTGAATTCTGATATCAGGGTTGTTTTTTTTTTTAAATTCATATTTCATTTTCCATTCACTCCTTGTGCACCAACCTCCTGCTGACATCCAATGTCTGGTTTGTCCTGAATGGCCATTTATACACGGGTAAGTTTTAAATCTACTCTTACTTTAAAAATTACATCCAAGTGTCCTTGTAAACACAAATTCTATCAACCAAGAAAAACTTCATTCACTTACAGGCATAGTAGGCAAGTAAGAGATTATACTGCATATTTAAAAATTCATTGCTCCTAGGAAAAACTTCACGCTATTTTCCCCCAAAGTTGTTGGATCTTTTTCCTGTCCTGAAGACAACATTTCAAGGCTACTCTGGAGAGCCAGGTGATATGCAAGATTTGGATATTTGCTGACTTTAGAGTTCTCCATGCAGCCATGACTTTCACATGGACACACTTCCAGTATCAGATCTGTCCAAAAAGGTTTTGCAAAGGCTGAAGGTACAGCCATGGAGGCTGCAGCACAAAGTTCTTCCTGTGGCCAGCACTGCATTCCAGAGCTGTTTGGGAATACACTCTCTGCTGTATAAAAGGGTTTAACAACTCCTGCAGCCAAACTGGACTCACAGGGCAGGTATGTGCCTGCTTCTTCATAAAAGACAATGATTTAAGTCTGCCAATATGATGTGCTGCCACATATGGGGCACTTGCAGAGAGAAGATCAGGCACCAGGGTATGTGGAAGCCTAACCTAGAAAGTAACTACTCATCAGAAAGTAAGAGAAGCAGAGAATTCCTGAAAGGAATGAGCTTAGAGGAATGGGTTGTGGCCCAGATTCAACACAATGGACTAAATCACTCTGACAAATCCTCTAGTGCTTCCTGCAAGTGTATAACCCCAGCAACAGGCAGTTTGGAACACTTCTATGAGGAACCAAGTCCTCTCTTGTATTTCAGTGGACAGAAGAGGAGAAAGAGAGCCCTGGACCTTATTGGCAATCCCCAAGAATGGCTGTTCTCACACTTTTATAAACACTTGGTCTCCATGGAAGGGGGATACCTAGCAGCAAACATTGGCAACCAAGGACATTCCACTCCCACTATATCGTCCACAATAGCAAGGGGGAAAAAAAAAAATCCATAAGGCTGCTTTGATTAGGAACTCTTTGAGAAGACTTCTTCAAAACTGAGTGTCTGAAAATACCTTGAAACGTGGGAATGTGCAATAACAGCCAGATGGGGGAAAATAGGCACCTTACTTTATTGTGAAAGCATTTACACTTCAGCCCAAAGTGGGAACATCCATTAATCCAAGAACCTTTTGCCAAGAACAAGGGAATCATTTTCTTTTTAATTCACAACAGAACCCAGCACACAACATATCCTGCACCAAACACAGAATCTCATCATTTACAGGTGTTTGGAGCCACATTTTAGTGTAATGCATACTCTGAACATGTAAGAACTTTATTGGGTTTTGTCTTCCCTGCAGGTCAGAGCTCTGCAGCTCTTTAAAAGCCACCAGTAAAAATGAAACAAGAAGTGCACAAGGAGTTTCTGCCCCACAAGGGGTATAAACAGACAAATTCTTTCACTGCCAAAAATATTCACACATTAACACACTCTTGGAATGTTGATAATTCTAAAATTGAAGACCTATTCCTGTGTGTACATTAATACAACAATCTAAACCAAGCTTAGATTTTGTTCCACATTAAGAAAATTAAGCTTTAATGAGCTCAAATTTTACTTGATCTGTTTGTTCATTGCAGTGACAGTGAGCCCTAGCCATGGAGCAAGGCATCATTGTGCTGAGCCCTAGGAAGAATTAAATGGTGCAAGTCGTTCTATCAAAATAACCACCAAAAAAAAAATAAAATATATAAATCACAGTACACTCAACTGGAAACAAAAGGAAGGGTTAAAGTGGGACAAGCATTTATACTCTGAGAACTTGGGGGTTGCAAATTCTCAACTTCACTGTCATGGTTAGGAAAATGTGGCAGCAAAGCAATGTAACCTTATTTCTAAATAAACAAAAAGATTGGTCAGTCTGCTGATGCAAGACAGACTAAAGAGAACAAGAGAACTATTAAATTATCTCCACTTCTGGGATTCTGGCTATTCTTTTGCAAAGTGAATGGCTTATGCTAATCAGGATGCATCTGAAATGCATCATTCAAGCCTTCTTGTACAAATATAGTTCTTATTTATCCCAAAAGATCCCCACCAGCTGGCAATGTTTACATACAATGTTAAACCCAACCTCAAGAGCCCATGCATTATGAGTCATTTTACACTTAAAAACATTAGTTCCCTTCAGTGTTCTCCAAGACGGTGTATCCCACGAGAAGAATTTTAGTGGAATTCAGCAATAATACACTATGTTACCATCCAACTTCCTCTAGCACAAAGAAGTTACAAGTTTTCTGTTCAGTGGATTGTTGTTTTGGTTTTTTTCCCTCCTAACAGTGCTTTTTCCCCAGAACATCTTTGGGGAAGGAACAAAAGGATTTGCACCAATCCCTTCTATATGAATCAAATATTTATGCTATGCCCTCTTGAAGCACTTTCATCTAGTAACCTATGGAATGTGATCTCCTGACCTCAACACTCAGGCACGTCTAAATCAGCTGCCCTTTGAGCTGTATTAGAGGCTGCAGAGAATTTTTATACATTTGTATCACAGGCATACGAAAACCTTGTGGCCCAGCTGCAGCGTTCTTTGCTACAAAGCATTAGTCCAAAGTGTGCTTTGGGAAAGGGGAATGCTTTGGCTGTCCCACGTTTATGGCACAATCCCATGTCCTGTGTCACCAGGAACAGGCAGGATGATGAACCATGCTCTCAGCACAGCACAATTTAAATTCAAGTGCCATGGCAAACTCCAATCCCATGTCCCACCACATGGCCCATTTCGCCCACTCCACACTGCCCAGCTCCCCTCTGCCTCCAGCCCCCTCCCCAGGGCAGCCAAAACACCTCCAGAATCCAAAAGGCAACGAGGCTGTAGGATGAGCAAGCACCTCATTCCCTCCATCTGGAAATCCCACCTTTTCCTCAAGAAAAATAAATCCTTCTATATTGTCTTTGTGGCTCCAGGGATCTTTGCAGGATGGTGTTATGTTGCAAATAAGTGTCCTGGAAGTAAAAGAGAGGGAGACCAGGTGTCCCAGATGAACCTGCAACTTCAACTACAGCACAAATTTTTCCAGGGTCAACTCCCTCTAAGGAGCAGTCAATGAGGTAACCCTGGTGAAAGTCTGACCCAGAGATTTAACAGGGTCATGGTCCTGATGGTAGGGCTCATGTTTGCACAGCAGCCCTGAAAAATCGACATGATGCTGCCCATCACTCACCCAGGAGCAGCACGAGGCTGTAGGGAAAGCTCGAGAACACAGTTCTTGTGTTCCCATTCTGACCTGGGAGAAAAGGCTCTGAAACAGTTAAGCAGAAAAACGTGAGACAGTGGCCAAAACCAAGACCCTGTCCTCTGGCCCAGGATGGATCCTGGTCAGTCACCTGCCCCAGCCCCTCACAAAGTGCCCCACTGGCTGCTGCACCTCAGCAGAGACTGAGGCACCCCCAGTTCTCCGAGGGTCCAGCAGCTCAGAGCACAGTGACTTGCTGACCCCCTATTCCACTTTCTTTTCCCACTGAAACCCCTCCAGGGAAACAGAAGGGTGAAAAAAAAAAACTTAGGAAGGGGAAAAAAAAACTTAGAAAGAGGAACAGGGAGCAGGACAGACCAATATGTAGCATTTCCTGTATCATCCACAGGAAAAACCCACGCAGTGGGGAAGAGCTCAATGTCAAGGCTGCTTTCAGCACATGAGCAGGCAGTTCCTCCTGCTGGGGGATGCTGTGGGATTCCACAGGGAACAATACAACCTTCCCTGACACAAGGAGTCCCACTACCAGCCAAACAAAATTCCACAGGTCCTGCCCTTGCAGAAATGGCTGGTAGCAAAGAAGGAAGGAGGGGAAGGAGGAATGTGGGTACAGAGCTGCGGGTGAAGGAAAATGAGATGTTCACTGTGGTATTATCACTCATAAACCAGGACACACTCAGCACTTGGCCCCTACAGAAAGGAGTATTCTGCAAAATATGTTTCCCTGCACAGAGACTGGGCCTCCATCCAGTTATTATGTGCACATGTCCCTGCTGCGTTTTCAGGCTTACTTGGGGGAAAAAAAAAAAACCTCAAAACAAAGGAATCATCCCCTCATATTCACTCTGCACAGTGCCAAGCATGCTCTTGACCATGTTCAATAATCTGTTAAGGCGTGTTAATTATGGGTGCAACACTTTACACCTTGTGACACAGCAGTAAAGCACTTAATGTAAAACAAATTCCAGTGTGAAGCAAGAAATCAGCCGATCGAGGCAGCCCTGTTTGCACGTGTGATACATAAATTCACATACATGCTGCACTGTGCAACATGACCAGCAAAGACAATCTCAACACGTGGATTACAAGCACAATGACTGCAATTATTTTCTCAAAAGAAAAGAGCACCACGAGAAACGGCTGCTTTCAAACACAGCCTAACACAAACCCATTTCAGCGACTTCCACCGAGTTTTACTCAATCCAATTACACACAAGTACATCACTATTCATTTTGGCAATTTACTACCACTGGTGAAGTAGGTGGTTGAGCGCTTTGGGTTTTTTTGCAAGAATTTTGCAAGATGAAAAGTAAACTTTACAGGAGAGAGAAGTGATGGACAAAAGCTAACAGAGAAGAGAGCCAGTCTAACTCCCAGGTTAAGGCTGAAGAAAGAATGCAGAGTCCCTTGCAGCATGAGCACATCTCTTACCTACTGATCTGCTGAAGACAAAAGGGTTTTCTTCTTTTCAGAAACTGGACACTTGTAGCTCGTTGGGTCAGTCACACAAAGCTTCCCTGCTGCCAAAGGTATTCTTTTTCCCCTCGGGTTTTTGTTGTTGTTGTTTGGTTTTTTACCCCAGAGAGTAAAGGGCAGAACAGTGGATTCAGCAGGGGCAAAGGGTGGAATTCGAGATTTAACGGGCTGGGGAACTGCAGAGCTGTCTCCAAAAGATGCTGTATTTCAAGGCGCTTTCATTTGCAAATCCTTCTTCATCCTCAGTGTCAATAAAACTGGAGGAGGGGGAGTAAACTTTTTTAACCGCAGAAATAAACCGGACTCCACAGAATGGGGAATGCGATACGAACTGGATTTGTGGCTCGACTTTTTATTAAAAATAAATATACTTTCAGAACAAGCAATCGAGCTGGAAGGGGATTAAAAAAAAAAAAAATAAAAAATCCCAGAGTCAAGCACGACCTGCCCGCGGTCGCTGGGAGCAGGATAGCGGTACCTCGAGAGCGGCAGAATAAACACAAAGAGGGGAAAGTCCGCGTCCCGGCGGTGGCAAGCCGGCTGTCAGTGGCAGCGCCGCCCGGGGCAGTCGCAGCGCCCGCGGCCCCGGCAGCGAAGGGCGGCCCGCGGCATCGCGCCCGGGCGGGCTGGGCTGCGCTCGCTGCTGCTCCGCGGTTACCTG
>VZTB01003924.1:586968-597351 GCA_013397245.1 Thryothorus ludovicianus | reverse complement strand
CCGCCCGCGGCGCCGCCCCCGCCCCGCGGCGCTCCGCCCGCCGCTATTGTGCGCGGACACACGGACACACGGACACACGGGCCGGCCCGAGCCACGGCGAGCAGCCGCTGCGGATCCTGGCCCTGCACACGCACCCCAACAAACCCACCCTGTGCCCGGGCGCGGTGTCCGAACGCTCCTGGAGCTCTGGCAGCCTTGGGACTGTGCCCATTCTCTGGGGAGCCTGTTCAGTGCCCCAGCACCCACCGGGGGAAGAACCTTTCCCAAATACTCAACCTAAGCCTCCGCTGACACAACGCCAGCCGTTCCCTTGGCTCCTATCCCTGCTCACCGAGAGAGAGATCGGGGCTGCCCCTCCACTGCCCCTCGGGAGGATGCTGAAGACCACAGGGAGGTCTCCTCCAGACTGAACACACCAAGTGACCTCGGACACTTCTCATAAGTTTCCATATAGACCTTTCCTCATCCTTGTGGCATTCTTTGTACACTCTTCTAAAACCTTGACATCTTTTTTATATTGTGGTGTCCAAAACTGCTCGAAACATTCGAGGGGAGAACACCTCAGTGCAGAGCACAGCAGGACAATCCCCTCCCTGGCCCGGCTGGTGATGCTGAGCCCGGTGCCCCCCAGGCCAGCCCTGATCCCTCTGCAGGAGGAGCCACCACAGGGCAGCTGTGGAAGCACCTACAGGAGTCAGCCCTGTCAAAACCAACCTGCCAAGCCACTGGACTGAAATGAGTCGACAGGACTGTACACTTGCCCAGAACTCATCCCCTTTTTTGCTGGTCAAATGCAGAAAATAAATGAAAGCAGGGCAAGAATTGATCATGACTAACTACATATAGGCAGGTTATTAAAGGAGACCTCTGTGTATAACGTGCTGCTTAAAACCAAAATGTGCATCGCGTGCTCTTCCAAAGCTTAGGCTATCCTAATAGGAAATACCCACAGACCTCTACTACTCTGCCATAGCTGGAAATAATGGTCAGTGTGGAAAGATGAGACTGAAGACACTTCAGTTCTCCCCAAATACAACTCTGATTTTGCTGTGTTTCAGCATTTTATCACATGATAAAAGATGGTGGCTACATTCAGAGGTGGCTTTTGCTGAAGGCTTTAGTGCCTGGAATCACAGTGTGGAATTCCAGCTCCTAAAATGTTTAAAGTTTAGCTTTAAACATTCCACAACCTTTACAGCAAAGCATGGACGCATCACCTTTGTGCATGTGACCCCATTCAAAAGCCTGTAAAAGGATCCCAAAATGCTGCTAAAAAGAAAGACTTAAGGCGTCTTGTTTTGGAAGATCTAATAGAGGATTAGAGGATTAGTAATGGCAGTCAGCTCTGCAGTGGAACCAGTCTTTGCATCAGAGAGGCAAAGCTCTTGTTCTGAAATGGGCTAAGCAACACCAACTTCTCCTCACCCCGGCCCTGTAATCAGGGCAAATTCCCAGTCTAAACAAGGCCGAGAGATAACAAACTGGTCCTTCAGTAGGGACTTATTTGTGTACAAACAATCCTGCCTTTCTCACAATCCACCTCCTCCTCCAGCTTTTGCATAGGGAGCCCTGGAATCCTCTCCCAGTGTGGCCATTCCTGTCCTTACTCTTGATGAGGACAATCTCCCAGTGACAGCTTCCACTTGGTGCCTGCTCATTACCTTGTGATTTCAAAAAAAGAGCAAAACAAAAAACTGAATGCAGCTGTCATTGTGTGTCCACAGCTGATTTAATACATAAAGGTCTGATCATGCAAATATGAAGCCCACTAGGCAGTACCAATTTGGTAAGGTTTGGGCCTAAGAAGCCACCAGTTTCCAAAAGAAATCGAAAGTGCAAAAACTGGCCACATGTCAAATCCTTGCACTGTGAAATTTGGCCTTCATGTGAGGAGAGATGGCATGATTCAGCCATTTACCTTTTAATCATTCTGAGTAAATAAATCTTTCCAACATTCCCAACTTTGAAAACATTGAAAAGAAAGACTTGGACAAAAATTCAGGAAGTCAAATTACAGAAATCCCAAATGCAATATATAAAGATCTATTTTTCCCCCCTCATAACCAACATTAATTCACTGGAATGTTTTAGTGGAAGAAATGCAGAAACACATGTAAACAGCTCATTAACATCCCATAACCTTACAGCTTGAAACACCAAAGGAAAAAAAAAAAAGGCAGTGGAGAAGCAGCTCCTGAAGGCCACATTTGCTGGACACTGTGGGGCAGAGTTGTAAGGGAAATGCACAGCTAGAGCAAGGGAAAGAGTTATAAACTGTGCTTCAGTCACACATCCTGTCTCCCTCCCACATGCTCAAAGAAAATATGGGAGTAAAGAGAGGAGGCAGAGTCATCAGAAAAGCACAACTATTGCTTCATGCAGGCACTGGGGAGCAGCGAGCCTTGCCCGAGGCGTGTTAACCTCGGCTCTTCTGCTGCCTGTTCCAGGAGCACTGCTCATGTTCAACCCACACAACTGGAGATACCAGCCTTATCAGGACTGCAAAAGAACAAAGCTGCATGAAATCCAAACTCTCTTCCTTAAAACACTCTCCCCCTGCATCCTCCCTTCGCCCAGCTCCCTGCCCAGCCCGGTGCTCAGGAGCTCCAGCACACATCTGAACGGCTGCCAGCGGAGGAAGCCAGCAGTTTCCATACACACATCACGCCACAATGTGGGAATTCAGGAAACAACACAAGAAAGGGGTTCCTAATAACTGTTCCAGCATGCTCGGGCCAATTTATGCAATCACACAAAGGTCACGGTGGTTGTGCTAAAAGGCACAAAAGATAAGCACTACAACGGCAACTAATTCAAAGTAGGAGAATAAATCTCGGGCTTAGGAAAACCTGGAGTCGCTCCACCTACAATTTTTCAAGAGGTTGTCCTTCACACTCTTTAAAATTCCTCCATCTTAAAGTTCCTCCCTCCAGGAATGGCTGTAACTCTGCCGCCCTTTGTCCGCAGCAGCTGGAGCTCAGGAAGCTGCTGATATTATCCCTCCTGTACAGACACACCACAGCTCAGCTCAGCATCCACTCAGCACAGTGCACAGGGGCCTGAATTCATTTCCGTGCATCTCTGATCTCGGGCCAGTTTTTCAGAGCTTTTCTTCTTGCACATAAAAATAAAGCGTTAACAGGGCTCAGAAGTGGCATTTAGCTCTTGGGGCCAGACAGACACCAAAGTGAGGAGTTCTTTGTCTATAAAACACATTATTGGGCAAAATAATGACCCTACAGTAAACAAACAGTAATACAAAGAAACAGTAAAAAAAACTAAGAAGAGGAGCTGAGGATGTTTGCCAGGAATGTGAGCAGGAGCAAGGAACAGGAATTTCTGAAAAGGGAGAGTGTATTTCTTGTCATAGAAGCCAAAGTTAGAAACCCAGAATGGTCTGGATTGGAAGGGACCTTAAAGCTCATCTCATTCCATCCCCCTGCCATGGACAGGGACACCTTTCACTATCCCAGTGTGCTCCAAGCTCCATCCAACCCGTCCTTGGACACTCCCAGGTCAGTTTGACAGATACTCATTGAAGAAAACTAATTAAGCAAACCAACATGTTTGGGAATACAGATCAAAACAAGACTGAAAGATTTCAAAACCTTGTAAAGATCATAAGAAATGTGTAGAAAAAGCACCAAGGTACCAGAAGGTCGAGTGGTTGGTCCAAAGTGAGGCTGGGAGTTCAGTCTGCACCTGCAGAGGCTCTGTACAGTGAGCTCGGACGTGCAGCACTTCAGCTTCTGCTGCTGTTTTACCACCTGGTTTCAGCACCCAGCACCTTCAGGGTGGCCATGGCCATCTTTAAATCATACGCAGAGGATTTGGTGTTGCTGCCACACCCAGCCCTGAGCTATAACAAGGTCTGGAAGGCGCCCTCAGGTCCTGCTGCTGGGTACGGCTGTACAGCACCTAGGATTTCTGAAGGCAAACAGAATCAGACACACAAGAGACTGAGGCATGAATTACATGAGTTATTATTCACCAAGATGGCAAGAACAGCTATTCACAGATCAAGGGCACCAGAAATTATCACCATCAAACTTGACATGCGTGGAATTGCTAGAAAAATTCAATTTCCAAAACACACAAGCAGGAACAGTTGCACACTACTTATTCCTCTGGCCTTCACTAAGTAACTGCTGTGTCTTTCTACACAAGTGTATTATTTTACCAATTCTACACAATAAAACTTTGATGACCACATAACTTCTGGGAGGGAAGTAACTGATATAGAAACCTCTGCAAAGCCAACTTCATGTCCTGTCTCTGCTGTGATTTACACTGTAACACAGCCCCAGCTCATCTAAGATTTTTCATGCTGCTGCGTGTGAAGAGTTTTAAAAGTCTGTCAGTCTGGGAGGTGCCTCTAATGGATTGTAACTCAAGTGCAGCACAGTTCCTGGGGTGAAGAAAAGGCCTGCAAGGAAGGGGGAGAAAAGGAACAGCTTGCCACAGTGAAATGTAATATAGAGGTCAGCAGTGACATGTCACCCGTGAGGTGATTGATCAGGTACCACCTGTAAGGAGAATTATTCTAACTGCTGAACCTTGGCCCCTCTCTGTGCAGAACTGCAGAAGAGAGCTGAGTATCCAGGAGAGTGATAAACAACTGCCAACTATGGAAAAACAAATGTTTCAGCTTTGCCCTAAACACATTCACACCTCAGTGCCCTACAGTTTAAATGTAGTTTGGGCAAAATAAGGTTTGTCTGGACAAATTATTTTCTTACAAAACACAGTTCTTCTTCCAAAGATGGACCTGTAACCCTTTAACTGATGCCTATTATATGTTGACAACCTTAACATAGGAAAGTGGACCACTCCCTTGCTTCTCTGCACCCTTACCTCTCAAGTCTCTCTAAAAAGAGATGTGTCTTTAAAATCTGCTGGAATTAATTGAAAGATTCCCTCAATTTCCAGGGGATTTGGACCAGGATGAACTGTAAGAGTAAGGCATGGAGGCACAGCATTGTTTGCTCTCAAGGACTAAAGACTGTGTGAAATTACAAGTGAACAAGATGTATAGCAGGTTCTGCAGCAAAACTCAGACTTGCTAATCCTGATATTTCAATGACCATAAAGTCTAAGAGGGGACAACCACGGCTGATTTGATACCAAAAAGCCCAACCTCTTCAAAGCCTCCAGGCCTCAAAATGGTGCAGCTGTATTGATAAATACCACAGGGATGGGGGACAGGGCATAATATTTGATTTAAAGCTCTTGCAACTAATTTTTAATGCTGATATCAGAAGCAGACTCAAAGGCGAGAAACGAAAGAGGCCCAACCAACAGAATTTCTCTGTCTGGGAGCAACCTTGCATTGCCTGGGAAGGGTAAAGGCATGAAAACACAGTGCATGCAAGAGCTCTGCTAATTGCAGGAGCAGAACCATCTTCCCCTGCTACAGAGAAGCTGTCCTGAAGAGCAGTCAGCTTATTCTGAACATGAAATTAAAGAAGAGAAAGGAAAGGAGAAAAAAATGTTAGGTACAAAAAACATATTGAAACAAAATAGATTAATTTATCTTAAATAACTGCTTCCAAAAGTGCCAATTTGAATTTTTATGAATACATAGATGTGCTCCTAAACAGTCTTTCCCCTGTAGTCAGCTACAAGAAGACTGATAATTAGAGAGAGCAAGATATCAAGTTAAAGGTAATTGATTAACATTTCATTTTCATGTAATTGAAAAACTAAAAATAGAATTGTGGAACAAAGTCTGATTAGATTTTACAATCAATTTCAGAAGCTGCTGCCACGTTCTGGAAGAGCACCAGCACTCTCTGCTGGTGATCTTTGTTCAACAGTTATCGAGAGAAAAATGAGGGACGAAAATGCATATGAAATGCCATTTTTGTTTTAAATTGATGATTAATTAGATCCCTAGCAATCTGGCAAATAGGAACTCTAGGAGCTAGCTATGCTTCTGGAAACAACACAGTCATTACTAAGAACTGCATTTACTCTGGGCAATCATCACTCACTGGAATAAATTTCACTGTCTCAAATAAACATCTGATGTAAATGCTTCTCTCAGCAGAAAGCACTTCTGTGGTGCTGCCACACAAAGACAAGCTGGTGTGAGAAATTCCCATGATGCCAATTCCCTTGGCTCCACCCTAACTTTCCATCAATTTTTGGGCTATACCAAGAAAAACAGCTCTCCTTAAAAAAGTCCTAGCACAGCTCCAACACCTTCCCCGACGGGAGCCACAGTGGGAATGCTGCTGTGTTTTCATCAAAGCCAACCTGTCTCTGTTCCACCCTTTTCCAGGAAGCTGCAAAGGAACTGATTCCCTCTCCCCAGGATGCACCCAAGCCGTGTCTCCTGGACTGCCCCACACACCTGAGCCAGAGCTCGCACAGGGACAAAGAGGCAGCAAAAACAAACCCAAGCCGAGCACCTCAGTGCCAGCTGTCCCAGCTCCCAGCACCAGGAAGGAGGGTTAAAAACTGGCAAATTGAATCCATGTGCAGCTCATGGAAGTGTGGGAAACAAAAGAGACAATGTTAAGGACAGAGTATTCATTAGCAAAGGGCTCAAGTTTCTTGGCTTCTGCCATCTGCTTCCCAAAGGCCATTTTTCAAGGTAGCTTTTTGTTCTTCAGCTTTGAATGTAGCTGAGGAAAGACATCCTACTCCTTCTCAGCTAACGAACTAAAGCTCAGTGCGTGTTCAATGGCTTAAAATATTTTGTCTTTTTAATTCCCTGGGGACGAGAAGGGAATGCAGTGTCAGAGGTGGGGGTTTTCTCCTGGGATTTGGATCAAATTTTTACCTGACACAGCTGACCCAAAAACCTCAGACACCTCCATAAATATTCATTTGCACAATGGTATTAAATACATAAAGAAATCTGTGTTCACAAAAAAAATACACGAGACTTCATAATGCTGTATATATCTGTATCTCGTTGTGTAGCAAGATACACAGCCCTTTGGACTATTTTCCTTTATGAAGTAAAAATTGGGAAGAACAGCTCCTGAATTAGAGAAACATCTCAGAGCCCTAAAATGAACACACTCTGTGGTAAAAATAAGTGAGTTTTAACATAGTCGTAAGTCAAAGTCAGGAATAATTGTTCTAATGCATTCTGCTCCTGACACATCTCAAATTTAGAAGAGCTTCACATCTGCTGAGAGTCCCAAGGAACTTTTTAAGCATTCAGGGATCACTGACACTTGGCAGAGTGGGACAGAGTGACAGCCAAATGCCAAGCACAGCTCTGAAACACTGCATGAGTAACAGACACTCCTGCCTAAGGGGGCAGAGCAAGTTTCCCACTGCAGAGGAGGACAAGAGTTTTCGAACCTGAAGTTTTCTGCTCTTTGAGGAATTTATTATTGTGGACATGGCAGGATCCAGCCAGAGACCAGTGATCTACAAGGGATGAGAAAATGCTCAAAGCCTTGAGAACCTGAGCACCTGTAGGAAATTAACATGATTACTTTTTTAATATTATTAACTATACATGCCAGACTGCTCCTAAATATTACCTTCCCACATTCCTACCCACACCTTTACCTTTGTGCCTTAGGAATTCTGTATTCAGCTCTGCCCCTTGATCATGAATGCAGACTCCTGAGCTTCAGACTTCAAAGCAAGGCAGGATTAAGAGTCACAGGCTCAGGACTGGGACAGCATCAAACCCTCCCTGTGCAGGAACCTCCACTCGTGTTCGAATCCACAAACACCTCCTATCAGGAGTGGGAAATTCAGGGATTTATGTGGAACTTCCCATAGATTAAGTTAATAAGGGTGCCTCATCTCCTTCCAAACACTGGTAAATGAAATGGGAATGTCTCCTGGGGTAAGGGAAAGAACGATGTGAGTGTTCTACAAATGTGAGGGAAGAAACCAAAGGCTTCATTGTGTGGAAATGCACTTCTCCAGGAAAGCTCTTCTCCCTCTCCTAAGCAGCACATGAGAATGTTCTCAGGGAATCCATCATCAACTACAACCCTGCTGGTGGTTTAGTTTTTATTCCTGACTTTTCTATTTTTCCCTCTCATCCTCCCTCATTCTGCTGCTCGAAATGTCTGCACTCCCAGCTTCCTCATTTGTGCAGGTCCTTCCCTGCCATGTGCAGCACATTCCCAGCTCCACCAGCATTACTGGGAGCTCCAGCCATGCCTCACTACTCAGAGCTTCCAGCAACAAGACTGACCTACAGCTAACACGAGACAAATGAAGAAATTACAGCACAGATAAATTAAGATACAGGTCTGTCCAAGACCCTGAGGACTTTGGGACTCATTTCAGTGTAACTTGCAGTCAGCATCCCTTTGAGTTACATTTGAAAATTACACCAACTTGGCCAAGATTAAGCCCCATCAGGCTCAGGCAGAAAGGCAGTCTGGGATTTTCAGCTTTATTTGTAGCTGTTCTTATATCACCAACTTTCACCTCAATTACACAATACCAGACGAACACAGGTGCAGCTCCTTCAGTGGTAAGAAAGAGTGATCTCTGCTAGAGATCACCAGACACAGGAATTTCCATGGACAACATGGTCCACACCTGCTCTGAGTTAGACATTGCAAAGGCACAGTGGGAGTTGTGGAGACACACACTGCCCTCATCAGCCTCACAGATCCCTCATGAACACTGGGCTAAAGTCATGGGAGATGGTGTTACAGAGCAGAGATTTACTTGCTGAGAAGGTGAACTGCAAAGCCAAACTCAGAAATTTCTCTGCCTAACGAGAAGGTTGCAATTAGGTCATCGCTGAGCACTGGGTAACCACAGATCAGAGCAAAAACATTCCCACAGAATAACTCAGATGTGACAGCAGGTACTTGGAATGAGAACAAGGATTTCATCCACATAGTCCTGCTGCAGAATTATGTGGATAAACAGTGATCCTGATGTAGCCAGCCCCCAGCAGGACACGCATGTGTTGGGATACACAGACCCAGCTTAGCACAAGCAAACTAAATTCCCAAACAGGAAAGCCCATGCCCAACTTTGTTGAAATCTGACAAAGGGCTCAGAGCAAGTTTCAGGTCAGAATTCTATTTTGGTAGTAGATTGACTGGATCCAGGCAACAACCTTTTTTTTGTATCTTCTGGCTCTAGTTTGAGCAGTGCTTCTTATTTCTGAACCCTACTTTTGCTACAATACTCCATCAGTTATATGCCCAACCCTGCTTAGCTCAGGCTGGATATTTTGATGAACAGAAGATCTTTATTCAAACGCCAAGGAACTTCAATAGAACACTCTCTAGGCTGCTTTTGGTCACTTGGATCCTCCTATGGATCCTGCACATGGAATTACCTGTCCTTGGGGCAGACAGGTCAGGAGAGGGGAGATTTGTGGGTTAATGGAATACTGTTCTGATCAGGGAGATTAGGTTACCAGGCTGTGCCTTTGGACACTGCCTTCTTCAGTGTGACACTTCAGTTTACAACTGGGGATTTCTCCTAATTAGATTGTACTTTTAATTATTTATGCCCTATATTATCTACAGAAGCTGCCCAAAACCTAAGCCTTATTAAGGATAATCAGAATAATCATATTTTTCCCTCTTTTGTAAAGCACTTTGAGACTTGCTGGTGAGAAGTGCTAGGATGTGATTAGATGCTTAATGAAAAATTACCATTAGAAAGTGGAATAAAAATTAAAAATGAACTAAAATGGAATTTTATATTTTATACTGCATTGGAGCTAAATTAAAAATCATTTATCAGAGGCGACGCTGAAAATTTTGACCTGAAAACAGAGTGGAGATGTTCTTTATGCCTGTTATGATGGGAGAGTGCAGGTGAGGATGCCAAGGACCAGAGTCCTGGATGTTGTGGGAAGTCCAAACGGTCCCCAGGAGCCTGAGCCATGGAAGTGCTGGGCTATCCCACCAAGGAAAGCAGCGGGTGTTCAACATCACCCCCGTGCCCGTGTCCACCACAGCTCCTCCACACTGAATTTTTGGCTTTCCAGCCCTCGCCTTCCCCAGAAGGTTCCCTGGAACCGGGGCAGATGCGGTTCGGGCTGTCACACTGTGCCCCAAGTCTCGGTGAATATTTATGGCCCTGCCCGCCTCAGTCCGTGAATGAAATCCACAATCCCTCAGAGCGTGCCGGGGATGGCCCAACCAAGGCACGGATGCAAAGCTTTTAACCCTTTGAGGACTATCACCCTCCAAATTTGCTCTCTCAGATATCGGAGCAGGAGGATTTGGAGCCGTTTCTGTTAAATTCAGAGCTGGGGCAGGTGCGGGTGAGCTCCTGCGGGCGGCTGGGGCCGGCGAGAGGACAAGGACAGAGCAGGGGCCATCCCTGGCGGCTGGGGCAGAGGCTGCGGGTAACAAAACATCTCCGCCACCACCCGAAGATGACAATGGAGCGGGGGAGTAGCCCGACAGAGGAGCAGGGAGG
>VZTB01003924.1:544575-586957 GCA_013397245.1 Thryothorus ludovicianus | reverse complement strand
TCAGCCCGCGCAGCGCCCTTACCCCGCGGGCGCCGGGCCCCGCGGCCGCCCGCACATCCACATCCATCCCGGGCCGCTCCCCGCGGGCTGCCGCGGCCGCCACGGCGTTCAGCCGCGCCGGGGAGCTCCGGCAAGGCCCCCCCGCCGATGCCGTGGGTAACTTTCAGCAGGCGGCTGCAACTACGGCGCCCGGCATCCCCCGGCGAGCCGGCGAGCGGTGCCGGCCGGGAGCTGTAGTTCCGCACGGGCGGGGGAGCGCGCCTCGGCCGAGGGGAGTTACGGAACCACCGGGACTGGAAAAGACCTCTGAGAGCATCGAGCCCAGCCCGTGAGTGATCCCCACCTTATCAGCCAGCCCAGAGCGCTGAGTGCCGCGTCCAGTCGTTCCCTGGACACCTCCAGGTGTGGGGGCTCCACCACCTTGGGCAGCGCCTTCCGAAGTTTAACAATCTTTTTCCGTGACGAAGTTCTTCCTAATGTCCAACCTGAACCTCCCCTGTCCTATCACGGGTTGTTCGGGAGCAGACCCCGACACACACCCTCCTGTCAGGAGTTGTGCAGAGCCAGAAGGGCCCCCCTGAGCCTCCTTTGCTGCAGGCTGAGCCCCTTCCCAGCTCCCTCAGCCCCTCCGGTGCTCTAGCCCCTTCCCCAGCTCCATTCCCTTCCCTGGACACGCTCCAGCCCCTCCAAATCCTTTCTGAAGTGACGGGGGTCTAACACACCAATGGAGGAGTGGCCTCACCAGTGCCCAGTCAGGGGGACGGTCACTGTCCAGTCCTGCTGGCCACACCATGGCTGGGACAGGCCAGGTGCCACTGGCCACCTGGGCACACCTGGCTCACATTCAGCTGCTGCTGACCAGCACCCCCAGGGCCTTTCCAGGCACTTTCCAGCTCCTCTGCCCCAGCCTGAAGCATTCCACGGGGTTGGTGTGGCCAAAGGATTTGTTCTTTACTTTTTATTTCACCTGGCTCAGCCCCCTGAACCTGCTGTATCTGTTACCTTCATCACAGCATGAGCCTTCTGCAACAGCTTTGCTTCTAATCCTTATTCCAGTGTTTGTGATAGGGACCACTCCTTGCCCCATAAACTGTCACCAAAAGCTATAAAAATATAAAAGCCAATCTGTCAAAGAAGTATTAGCAGGCAAAACTCACAGTTTCCAAGGCCTTTCTTTATCACTGAAAGATCCAGCTGCTGACCAAGTGTTCAGCTCCTGTGGTCTCATGCTTGTGTCTCATCCATTTTTATTTACAATTTTTTACTTAAAGCAGAATATCCCTCTGGCCCTACTGTGCCATGTTTCCTCTGTTGAACACAGAACAGTACACAAAACAAGCCATGTGGAAACAAAAGGATATTTTAGAGATGTGAGTAGGAAGTATCCAAAGTCAGGTGGAAAAATGCTTTTAAGCAGAGACATCTGTGTGTGTGGAGCGTTATTACTGCTTGCTGTGTTTAATTATAGATAGCTTTGTTTTGTTGCTTTTGATGGAGAGAGGAAAAAGCCAGCAGAGGTAGTGGACACACACCAACCTTCCTCCAGAGAGGAGGGCTGGGGGAAGGTCTGTTATTGCTCCATGGGAGTCCAGCAGCACAGGGGCACAAGACTGACACAAAAATGGGCTGTGCTGTCACGAGGCCCTGTTTGCCAGAGCCAGACAAGGAGGATCTGTTACAAGACGTGGTGGAATGTTTGTTTTTGTAGTACTGGATTTCCAAAATCCACGGTCTTTTTGTGGCTGACAAGCCCCCTCCTTTCTTTGCCTCGTTCCTGCAGCTGTCGGAGGTCTGCACCCCTGCCTGGAAAACATGAGCACAGCACAGCAAAAATGTGCATCATTCATGTGCCATCAGACAATGCAGAGGAGAGGAAGAGGAGACAGCAGTGCTGCAGTAATGTGCATTATTTCTACTTTTCTTTGCAAAAGTCACTTTTAGCTTTAAACTGTAACAAGGATATATTTCATATCAGCTTTATCACACTTCAGCATTACTGGGTTTTCATTCACACCCCTTCATGACCAGGTAAAATTTGGCAGAGTGTTTGTTCTAACACTTTCATTTTGTTTTGGTAATATTTCATATATACAAATTAACTGAAAAACATGATCTGTGTTGTGACCTGTTGCTTACCTCAGGGCTTCCCTCCATTCATCCTTAATGCTTTGTGCTGTGCAGGAACCTCCTGGCAGCACCACTGCTGGAGATATCACTGGGAATCAAACCAGGCCATGGCTGTCCCACCCCACACCATCCTGGATGCAGCAGGAAGAGCCACAAGCAGTTCAGCTGGAGCAGTGCCTCTCCTCAGAGCAGAGCTGTGACTGCTGCCACAACCCAAAGCCAGGCTGAGGCTGGACAAGTCCCAGGTTTGGTTTTGAGCCACCCTGTGCTCACATTTGGGCCCCGCAGTGAGCACAGGAGCCAGCACAGGGCAGTCCACGTGCAAATCCAGCTCCAGGCACTGGAACCACCTTGCTGGGCCTTCACTGACAGTACCTGCAATTCTGCCACGTGCTGAAGCCACACACAGACCTCAGTGTCCCACTGTGCAGTTTTACCAGGCTGCTTTCAGGACCACAAACTGGAACAGAGACACATTGAAATTCTGTTTGATAGGGATTTCATTTTTACCCGTCTCTGTCTTTAAAATTCCCCCATACTGATATTAAATACTTTAGTTGCCCACTATGAGGCAAGTTCTCTGATGATAAGCAGTTGAACTTGTCTTTTTCTTACTCGACATGTACGTTCAAAATTTCATCTTATTTTATTATGAGAGGCATTGAAGTTTTAGCATAACAGCACATCTGTGGCAATTTACTTCCTTACCAGCCAAGTTCACTTCAATGATGACTGGCTGCTTATAGACAAACACAAAAGGAGATTTAGAGATATTATAATTAGATGAAATAGGAAAAATAGCTCAGATTCCAGGTGCTAGAAGATATTTTAATGCAGATCATTCTAAAAATCTGAAATAAGGACAACATACAAACTGGGAGCACTTTAAATATGTTTATTCAGCAGCTATTACAACCAACCTCCAAAAAACTGGAGTCCCCTCTGGTTTCTGAACCGTGTCAAGTGATGAAAATACCTCTAGGATGGAAGCTGGACAGTGCACTCCTTTCTGAGATAAACGTCTAACAGGGATTAATCTCTTTGAAAAGGCAAAATATAAATATATACACTCTAAATTCACAACAACAGCTTCAACTCACTACGTTAATTCAAGTGGGGTAACAGTGGACAAACCCACATCATGTAAACTGCAGTCAGAAAAACCTCTGCTGTGTCCTGCTCCAAGGTCCCGTTGCGGTTTACATTCTGGGATGTGCCTCTGGCAGAGCTGGAACACGGAAGCGCTGAAGTGTTGGATCTCAGGGGCTGTGCACGGGACCGGGGCGTGGGGCTCTGCTCTCTACACGTTGCTCAAGGCATCCACACCAGGGAGAACCTTACCTGGGGGCAGGTAAAACACAACAGCAGGGTTGAGAGCCCTTCTGTGCTCAAACAACTTTGCAATGTTCAAAGAGATAGAATTGTAAAAAGTAAATCAGGAATTATAGGTTGAAAATGGAAGAGTTTGGCTCCACATTGACCATGGTGGTTCCGTGGACCTGCTCCACACAATAAATCCACCCAGAGCACAGCTGCACTCAGATGTCAGTGAGAGATTCCTACCACAGCCCAGCCATCAATCCTCAGTTAACAGTAATGGCACGTTTCTGTCCAAGTGTCTGCTAGGGCCAGATCCAAACACCCAACATCCTTTTCCATTAAATTTGATGGCAAACAGATTTTTGATTGGATTTAGGGAGTTGCTGCATACTTTCTTAAATCTCCAGTGGCATGTAAATAGAAATCTGGGGAGTATGGTGGAAATTTTAAGAATTAAGAGAAAAAGCTTGCTATGAGTCTCAGGTCTTTAAATAAGCAAAACACCCAGGTTGAGACATTTACATGTCTCTTTCCTACTGATGGAATCAAAGAATATGCTCATCTTTGAGTACAAGGGCCTAGATGAATATAGTGCAACATTTTCTAAAGCATTCTTAGCTTTTTGCCCTACTTCAGTAATGAACAGACACCACTCTGGTTTTGCCCTTCCTCTGAAAAACAACCTTCCAGTGCTCAAGCTGTGCAGCAGGACTGAATTGTAACACTGTCCAACTCACAGTTTGCTGAGTTTTCAGGGGTTTTTCCCCTTTTTTTCATCTTCAGAAGCTTTTCTAATTAGCCAGACTTCCGTTTCATTTAAAAGATCACACACAAACCCATATTTTGGGCCAAAACTTAGACAAGTTTGTGCTTTTGAAAACACAGCGTTTCCTTCGAGCCATCTGCATTCTTTCCCTTCCCCATCACTCCCTAGGCAACAGAAACAAAAGCTCTGTCTCCCATCTCATTCCTGGAAACAGCAGCTGCAAGGCAGTTTATTGAAGTTTCTCCTCTCCAGAGGAGTTGACAGCATTGGATAATTTACACACACTGGGAAATAGCAAATTACCAGAGGAAATGAAAAGTCGTTTAGAGAACAATGTTACAAGAATCCCGTCAATCCTCACCATTTTGAATTCCAAGTACCCTCGTGCAGGTTTGTCGGTGAGCACTAGAGGGCTCCCCAAAACTGAAGGAATTCCAAACAGGCAGAGGAGACTGGCAAGAATTCCAGACTGTTCTGATGAGGTTTCCCTAGCAGAAACTGGGCATTTTAAACAGGCATGTCCTGAGGGATCAGTGACAAAATCCAGCCCACTCTTGTTTTCTATCCCAGTATTTTTGCTTTCTGGGAGAGGCTGTGCTGTTTGCAGAAATATTCCATTTTCCTTCCTCTTTTCCTCTGGGAGGGCTACAGAACAGCAAGAGGAGCTTGTGGCTCCAAAGCTACATGTAACTAACTCCACATGGTGGGACAGAAAAGACATTCCTGTTGTGCTTTCTTGACTAACAACACATGGTAAAGCACCCAGAACTCCACATTTACTCAAAGAAATGAAGATAAAAGATGATTTACCCTCTAGCAGCTCCAGGCTGGCACCACCTCCTGTGCTGACATGGCTGACTTTATCCTCAGTGTTCCACTTGGCACAGCAAGTAGCTGTATCTCCACCACCTATAGCACAAACAGAATCCATGAGACACACAAGAAATTCAGATTTTGTCCAACTGAAGGCCCAAGTTGAAGGACAGAGGAGAATGTGAGGAAAATAATTTGACCAGTATTTTAATCTCACTGCTGGCCATCACAAGCTTCTTCCATGCATTTAGAAAAAGAACAAACACAACCACTTACCAATAATGGTGATGCAGCCTTTTCCAGTTACTTCTACCACTTTGTCCATCAGGGCTTTGGTTCCTTTGGCAAACTTGTCCCACTCAAAGACCCCAACTGGACCGTTCCACACGATTTGCTTGGCTCTTCCCACAACTTCAACAAACTTCTTCACACTCTCAGGGCCACAGTCCAGGCCCTAAGGGAAGTGAGAGAAGGCACTCACTCACTGCTGACTCCCAGCTCAAATCACCCAGGCCCAGCCAGAAGCCTCCCCCTCACCCCAGACATGAAACAAGAGTTTCTCTGTATGCATGGAAAGGTTTGCCAGCAGCTGCTGCAGGAGGGGAGTCTGGGGTGGTATTTATCTTCCTAACACAAATCAATTTTAAAATCAATGTCAGATTCTTGAAGCCTTAATTAGAAAATTTTGCCAATCCTACTTAAATTCCAGTCAAATAAAAGGGATTTCTCCTTCATTCAGAGCTGCAAGTTGAGAGAAGAATTTTGCTGTTTTAATCCAAATCTCACAGAAGCTACTTTCAGAACAACAGGGATTCAATTTTATTAAACCAACAAACTCTACACAGCCTGACTGCCCTCAGAAACATTTGCCAAGGCTCACAATTACCCTTTCTATTCCTTTGAGAGGTGTCCTATCCACCCCATTCCTTACTGCTCCTCCTGTCCCATACAAACCTACCATCCAGCCAGCAGGAATGCCTGAAGCCACTGTGGCCTCCCCAGTCTGTGCATTCTCATCAAATTTGTCAGCAGTGATGAAGTCAACAGGCAGAGTGATCTTCACACCATTCTTCTCTGCCTTGGCCATCAGGTCCTTGACGATTTTTGATCCCTCTTCATCAAACAGAGAGTTGCCAATCTAAAGGAAACATTTGGGAAAAGTAAGGGAGGTGTTTGTTTAGCTCTTGGTCATGACAGAAGAGAACATCAGCCAGCACCCAGACTGCTCTGACAGTAATTCTGGAAAAATTGTTTTCTTAAAGCACGGGGAGAGACTTAGCAGCAATCTGAGTTTTGCAAAGGGATTGTCAAGCAATTTCTCAGTGCTCCCTATTCTTGCAGAGAGCCAAGACAGCCAGTGCTCAATCCCAGAACATGTAAGGGGCATTCAGACCACATTCTTCACTAGGAGCAGACATGGAATTGTTCTCCTCGTACCTCCATGTTGTTGAGCACTTTGAGGAAGGTGAACGCCATTCCACCACCAATGATCATCTCATTGACCTTGTCCAGCATGTTATTGATCAGCTGGATCTTATCCTGAACTTTGGCTCTGGTGAGAGAGAAAAGGAAAAAGAATTAATAATGAATCTTGTGACTATGGTATGTCACAGCTGTTCTAGAGAACGATCCAACAAAAGAATTGTTGGGAATGGGAAAAAAGAGTTTTGCAAATTAGCAGGCCAGTGTTAAAATTTCACTTACTAGAGCATTATTCAGCCCTCCATTTCTTCTTTTCTATTTAAATATAAACCTCATTTGGCCCTTTAGAGCCTGATTTCCCTTGACTGCCCAGCCAAGCTAATTCACCTGATGAAATGCACCTCACAGAGCTGCAGTGCTGGACTGGGCACACACGTGATGAAAACTGGCTGCAATTAAATATTTCTGCACAGGAACAGTCACTTGGTTGTGCCCCTTTGCACACCAGGTGCTGGGGCAGGGCAGAGCCCATGCAGCCCCAGCTGGGCCCCATTGCATAATGAGAGGTCGTGTCAGTTTACAGAGCACTCCTGTACTCTGAACTGGGGGGAAAGGTCACTGACAATGTCTGGGCCATCATGTGCCTCTAACTGCTCTCCTGGCTCATCTGGGCAAAAAACTGCTGGGAACTGTCTCAATCTGGGGATCCTCAGAGGTCAGGTAGACAATGAGCAGCCAGACTGTATCATCACTGGATGTATCAGTCAGCTCCTCTCTAATCCACATCTCAGGAGTCAGCTACAACCTGAACTGCAGGTACACTTGAAAGGAATGCACTTAAACCAAGCCAAAACAACATGTTACTTGTTAAGGGAGCTAGAGAAATATAGTCAAAATGTTCTTGAGTCTTACCCTCCAAGAATTGCCAAGAAGGGTCTCTCTGGGCTCTCCAGGGCCTTGGCAAAATAATCCAGTTCTTTCTTCATCAGGAAGCCAGCAGCCTTCTGAGGCAGATTGACACCAACCATGGAGCTGCAGAAATAAAGTAAAAAGTGAGGAAAGGAAAAACTTACATGTAGAAACACCCCTATGTCTCACAGCATTACAAAGCCAACCCTTTAGTCAGCTGCAGCAATAAGAACAGCTACCACCTGCATGAAAACACACAGGGGCTTTGTTTTCCTAGTTTGGTAAGACAGCTGTATGTACTTAATTTCTGACATAGGTTTTGCACAGAAATACTGGTTTGAAAGACATTTATGATCCAAGACACTGGAGAAGACACTGGAAGACAAATAAGAATAGCCAAGAACAGAGATTTCTTCTTCCAAGAAGACCACTGCAGTCTGCCAGTACACATATCTAAACACACTCCATGAAAATAATCACTCTGGAGTGATTAATCTTTCAGAGAAGAGGGCCGTTGTGATTGCAAGACAATTTATACAAGCCCTAAGCAAGTAATTTTTAGATCCTCAAAGTCTAAAAGAAGTCAATGCAAGTTTTAAGATCTTGTTTCAGCTTTCTCCTGTACCCAGTGACAAATTTGAAAGAGTATACACTGATGACAACTACCTCCAGTAAATCCACTACTGAGGAACAAACACAGCACAATGATAGTGGGATAAGCCCAAAAGGAAATTAAAACTCCTTGAGGGCAATATTTGATGTGTTTGCACAGCAGATATTGTTCTGCAGTTCTTTCTGTGGAAGGGAAATGGGTACCCACCTATGAGCTCGGTGTGCAGTGCCAAAAGCATCATTGACATAGACATCTCCCAGTTTGGAAAGAGAGGCTCTGAAAGCCTCCACTTTTGCAGGTTCAGCCTTGATCTAAAAAGAGAAAGAAGGACAAGTTTGTACCCTGAGACTTTGACGCTGAACCTAAGCTGAAAGTCAGTTATTTGACTCATAAACCCAAAGCAAAAGTCTGAGGAACTCATCAGTCCATCCTGTAGGTCACTGTCTTAATTTGCTTTTTCCCAGTCCAGTAGGAGCAACAAAAAAGTTGAAATGGTTTGAATTCCACTTTAAACTCTCCTAGACTGCTGTTGCTGAAGACTGTTTGCACTTCTGAACTGCAGCACCACAAACCTTTCAGTCTCTCTTGAGCAGATTTCCACTCTTGTGTGGTGAGCACGGGTAGCACAGGAAAGGTGTGGAGAGACAAGGCAATGCTGAGATCAGGCTAAACAAATTCATGCTCACTCACTGAACAAAGCAAGCACAGTCTCCAAGAGACACAGGTACAAGGCTGAGCTCCTGAAAGACTGATTTATAGCAACTGCATTGAGGATTAACTGATGAACAGTCTGATAAAAGGCCTGCACACTACAGTGAAAGCAGCCAATGCAGAAATGCAGAGATAAGTGTAGTATATAGTAGGTAAGAACAGGTGTATTCCTGTTAAAAGACTCCTCCAAGCATCCCACCAAATCCTCACAGGATGGCTTATGCAGTTCAGCTTTCCCTCCCACCATGAAGGGACAGCAGAGCACTCTAGGGCAGCAGGTGACTGCTCAGAGGTCACTGACAGCTACTTGCCGCTCTCTAACAGCCCAGACTGGAGTCAGGAGTCAGGCCAGCCCCTCTCCAAGGGCTTCCCTGCCCAGGCAGCTCATCACCCCACGGGAGGCCTCTGCCAGCACCCAGATGTGACACCACAGGGACAATGGCAGGAAGACACTCCAAGAGATGGCAGCAGGGATCAGCACAGCTTTGGGGGCCCTTATTAGCAGAGCCTGAGCAGAAGACCAAGGGACCACACACAGATTCTAAAACAATGCTGGCAACTGCTCCTTCACCCAGCAAACTGCCTGGCTGTACAGAGACTAAGTGCTCCAGTTAGAACCAGTGCCATCTGTGAGCAGAACACCAGAGCCTCTGACAGAAGGAACCACTATCACTGCACCTGCTTTGGAAAAACACAGTTTAAGCACCAGTCAGCAACCTGCAATCCTGTTCTGCATCACTGTTCCAGGACTGACTTTCACCTTTGCTAGGAGAGGCAGCTCTGTGTCATTGGCACCTCTCCTGTTGTGCTCAGTGCAGTGTGTGCTTCCATGTGCACATACTCAGCTAAATCACCTGGGAATTACAGAAACACACAAAACCAAGGGATGGATTCCCAGAGAAAATGAAATTCTTGCCCCACTCTTCTCCCTGCCACTATACTTGCAGTGCTACAGTTCCAACAGTGAGTAATTCCAGATTTTCTCCATTTTCCCCTGCCATCTGCACAGGCTCACCAACTCTCTGCTGTGCTCCTAAGCTGCAGGAGTCCTGTATCAGGACTCCCATAAAAGGCACCACTCCATGTCAGCATTCCCTCCAAGCACTGGATCTGAACAGAGCCAAGGCCTCTGTGAAGCCAGTGGGGTCACCATTGCTAAGAAAAGCAGCTGTCCAGAGCAAGCACTCTGCTGACCTTCAACAAAATGTCAGAGGTGCAAGGCAGCCTGCTTCTAGAGAACTACTCTGAAGAGCAGACAGACTTAGAAGGAAGGTTTGATAATCCCTGTGGTGCAGAAATTTTAGCCACATAACCCAAAAAAGAAGCATCATTATGGGCCTGGTGGCAACAAACTGTCTCCAAATTTCTTTTCATTTTAGACATCCAAAACTGAAGCCTAACAAGCAGCAGTTTCTTGCACAGCTCTATTTTGTTTCTTTCTCATTTTTTGACAGAGTCATCTAAAGCCTTTCACTTGAGCTGTTTCATCTTGGAAATTCACTGTATTCCACTCGAAACTTTTGCACAACAGTGGGACACACTGAACTAAGGATCTCTGACATCCTGTTAAGAGCGGGTTCACAATCAGTGCTTTAGAGAGCCTGCTGGCTCCCCCTCAATCTGCAGAAAGAACAGATAAAACCAGAGCAGGCACACGTGAAAGCCAGACTTGAAGTTTCACCTTGTTCCCTGAAGCATCCTTGCCTTTCCCTTCCTCTTCAACGTGGAATCGGAGGTTCTCTAGCAGGATCACTGAGCCAGCAGCAGGATTGGCACAGGCCTTCTCCACCTCAGGACCAACACAGTCCTTCAGGAACAAGACCTCCCTGCAAACACAAGACACACACTGTAACTTCACCAGTGACTTCCTGGTGGAAAGGAGAAATATCCAGTCCCCTCCCAGAGAGGGCCTGATGCACACACACAGAAGGCTGCTTTCCCACTTTACCTGCCCAGGAGGGCCTTCAGCTCCACAGCTACTGGGGCCAAGGAGAACTTGTCAGGCATGGGGACACCGTCCGGGCGGCCCAGGTGACTCATGAGCACCACAGACTTGGCCCCATGGTCCAAGCAGTGCTTGATGGTAGGAACAGCTGCCTTGATTCTGTAAGAGCACAAGAACTAATTAATAAGGACTCAATTAGGAGTTTACCAGGCAAGCAGATCAGTACCACTTTTACATGAGCCCTGGGAGTTGTCCTTTAAAAATGACAAAAGAAACAGAGCACAAGAGCCGGACAGAACAATTCCTTAAGAAAGCATCAACAAAATTCTCCTCTCCAGCCTGTTTTCATACATTTCACTGTTATCTTCCAAGCAATGTAGGACAAAGAATTCAAATACACTTTGTAATCTAAATTATGCTGATTGCTCAGCTAAGAAATGCCAGGACACACCTGAACACTACCAGGCTTCCTGGGTTACTCTGGGATCCTCCACAAATAGAGAAATGATGAACAGTGAGAATGTTGTGGTGAACAAAACTGGCACCTGCCTGCAAGTGGCAGACAAGCAGGGCAAGACATCTGGTATCACTGTTTCTAAACCCCAGGGGTTTTGTGAGCTTCAGTGTAACAATTATTCTAACAAAGACAAGAAGTTATCATAGCCCCAGGGTAAGCATGAGGCAGAGACTTCTGGATAGTAACAGACAGAGACAACTTTCACACACAGCCTAAGGGATGTGGCTGTGAAATGATCATGGCCAACTTAATAAATTTAGGATCTCTGCAATAAGAGATTTTTTTTCCATATGTTTTCCACAGCAGCAGCACAGTGACTATCAGCCTTGTAGTTAAGTGTAGTTTGCTAACAGCTGCAGGGGGTTTAATTAAAAATTGCTGGACTCTCTCTGACATCTTTAATATTCAGGTATGAACAACAGCTTAATCTGTTCATGTTCCAGGTCCTAGGGTGAAGTCAGAGACACAGCAGCCTTTGGGGCCTCCATTTGGGATGGAAATTGCAGCTCACCTCTGATTGTTGGTTATTTTGTGATCCTTCATTGGAACATTGAAGTCAACTCTAAAAAAAAAAAAAAAAAAACCACACAAAATCAGAAGCCAAATTAACTATTCAACAAATATATTTTATTACTTTGTTTTACTTAATTTTAAACGTTCAACAAATGAGTGAGGGAACCTACTGGTAAAGGTGCTGTCTAGAAAAGCAGTGTTACAATTAGAGTCAGACGTTCACCTCTGCCCTGTCGACAAGTTCCATTCTGAAATCATTCTGTTATCAGTCATTTCTACTTGTGATAACACCACAAATGGAGAACAAACACTGCTAGAGTAACTCAGGAAAGCTGGGCCACCAACACATCTCCATGCTCAGGACCAGAGCAGCAGTAATGCTGAGCAGGAAATAAACTCAGAACATTTTATTTTTTAAACAATATGATTTTAGATCCCAAACGAAATGAAACATCCAAAGGAAAGGGAATGAACAACGACTAGTGATTTTGTGTTCTCTAATGAGGTTTCTGAAATACTTGGCTGAAATACTGAAATATTCTGAAATACTGTGGCCAGCAGGCAGTTCAAGGAAACTTTAATTTCTATCCTCTGCAGCTCTAATCTCCCTGCAGCGAGTGCTGTGGCTTATCACATTCTCCCTGGAAGACCTGACTTGGATCCTGAGGTAACTTCCTGACTTGTGCCAGCTGAAGGGCTGGCAGGGAGGAGTTTCACCAGCCCGGCCTCCTGGCATCCCTTGAGCCCATGTGCAGGAAGCTGCGTTGTGTAACCGCGGAGGCAGAAATTGCTCACTGAGCTACAGGAGGAAACACCCATGGCTGGAACAGCGAATGGCAGAGAGCAGAGTGTGCATCCTTCACCGTTCTATACATTAAAAAACATCCGAGTTCAGCAAACTGCGTGAATGAATCCCCCTGCAGCCCACTCAGCACGTGAAACAAATGGGGAGGACAAAAGCTGCCAGCAAAACAGGAGTAGCTGAGCAGAAAGAAATTAAACTGGCAGAGTTCTAGAAGGGGCAAAGAAATGCACCATTATTGCGCCATTATCCTAAAAGGAGAGAATAAAAGAACAGTTTGCTTTACAGAGCCATCCAAACTACAAAAGAAAGGTCCAGCTCAGCCTTCTTCCCCCCGCAGACTATTGAAATCTGAGCTCCCCGAGCCCTCTCCCCTCCCCATTCTCAACTTTGCCTGAAGCTTCGGCTTTAGGACCGGAAGCTTAGCAGGATGTGAGCGCGACAAAATTACGATGAACATGAGGAGAAAAAGAAGAGGTATCGATTTTAGTACTACTGAGAGCACGCGGTGACTCCTTTCAGAGGTGAGATGCAGGCATGGAACCCGGCAGCTCACCTACTGTGTTTGGGTAGCCCCTCACATAACAGCAAAATTAATTAATTAGCATTAATTAACGGAGATTTTGAGCCGGCAAACCCAGCCCACTGCCTGCCAATGCACGGCTGCTCTCTGTAACATGACTCAGAAATGGAAAAAAACAGTTAGATGGCCAAAAAAATAGTCAGGTACAGACTGCTACAGAGATAGTAAGATCTTTTGTTGTACCAGACTTACAAAGTGCATGGAAATCCTGAGCAAGCTTCTTCAGTACTTGCTACACGAGCCGTTTTCTGATAATTAAATTAGGGAACTCGTTCAAAACAAGGTTGAAGAGACAAGGGGTAAAAAAAGCAAGTTGTCTGTCAGACTGCACATAAGAGGAGCTACGCTTTTGCTATCCCTGCCTGCTCACAGAGCAGATAACACACACACAGTGTCCACGTTATAGTGACCTTGAACAAACTAACCCATAAAGAAAGTATTTCGAGCAGGACATATCATGATGTACCTTGGTGCCCTTATCGCCCATGATTTGGCAACAATTTCAACATTAGGCTTTCGGGCACTGATGCTTTAAAAATAAGCCACTAATGCCTATTTTAGAGTTTCAGACCGGGATGTGCTGAAAACCTGCGGTGACGCCCCATCCCTGGGAGTGCCCCAGGCCAGGCTAGAAGAGGTTTGGAGCAACCTGGTCTAGCAAAAGGCGTTCGTGCCCTTGGGATTGGGGTGGAAAGAGATGAGCTTTAAGGTACCTCCCAACCCCGGCCACTCTGTGATTCGATCCCTGCTGCGAAATGCTAAATTACGACTGGTATTTGGATAGCTGGGCAGAGTCGTATCTTCACTTTTTTAATGCGATGCTTTCTGAATTTGCATTAAGGGAAAAAAAACCCAACTGGGAAATAAACATTTTTTGGGGTAGTTCTCTGGAATAAAAGCGCGGCAGGCTGGCTGGATTTCCCCTCAGGCCGCCTGTGGCTGACACAAGTGCGAGCGGGGTGAGCGATCCGGGGCGGCAGAGCCGGGCCGGGATTTACACTCTGCCCGGCCGCCACGGCCTCCGCAGCGGAGCCAGCCGGCTCCGCGATGATGCAGGAGCCTCTCCAACACCCAGCGAGCGAAAAAACATGAAACCAACACCGCACAAATCGACACGTGCCGGGCTCGGGCAAGGGACTGCTGCCGGGGGGCACCGGCCCGGCCCCAGCGTGGAGGATGGAGCAGGGCAGCCCTCAGGGGACGCACATTCCCCCCACAACGCCTCACCTCATGACGACGCGCTTGCCCTTCACGTCCACCTTGTCCAGGGTGAGTTTGTTGGAGAGAGACATGTTCGCTGCTGGCCGCGATCCCCCTACGCTTCCTCAACGCGCTCCGCTTGGCCGCCTCCGCGTTCTGCCGCAGCGCCGTCCGCGCCGCCACCACCCAGCGCGCCTCGCCCCGCCCCCCGTCAGCGATTGGGCTGTGCTGTCCTCTCTGCGTTTCTATTGGTCGAGCTTCCTGTCCGTCAGCGGCCGTCCCGCCTCTCGGGGGCGGGGCTGCGGCGCCGGCCCCGGTCACGTCCCACACGCAGCCGCCGCTCCCTGAGGGCGCCGGGAGTGCGCGGGGTCCTGTTCCTGAGCGCCGAGTTATCGGTTCCACTCCTTATCTGAGGGAAAATCAGCCATTAGGGGTGTCTGAACGTGTGTCAGCTGGTGGGAATCCTTCACATGAAGGGCAGGCACTTCACGGCTGAGCCATAGACCTGGGGCAGGCCAGGCATCGACCGTAATGGACGAGACAAACCCGAGATTTTGAAATGACCTACATAAATACTTCTCAAGACATCTGGGGACAAAACAACTGTTTGAAGAGATACACCTTGCAGCAGCATGGTTTAATAGAATCACAGAGTGGTTTGGACTGGGAGGGACCTTAAATATAATTTCATTCAACCCCTGCCATGGGCAGGGACACCTCCCTCTGTCCCAGGCTGCTCCAAGCCCCAGTGTCCAGCCTGGCCTTGGGGACTGCCAGGGATCCAGGGGCAGCCACAGCTGTGCCAGGGTCTCACCACTCACACAGGGAAGATTTTCTTTCCTAATACCTAATCTCAACCTACTCCCTCTTAATTTGAATCCATTCCCCCTTGTCCTGTCACCCCAGACCCAAATAGTCTTTCTCCCTCTCTCTAGTAGGTTCCCTTCAGGTACTGGAAGGCCACGAAGCCTTATTTTTTGCAGTTTGTACAATCCCAGCTCTCCCAAACTTTCCTTACGTTAGTATTCCACCCCTCTGAACATCTTGGTGCCTCCTCTGGGCTTGCTCCATGTCCTTCCTGTGCAGGGGACCCCAGAGCTGGAGGCAATCCTAACCCTGTCCCCTGTCAGGTCAAAGCCATTCCCTGTTGTCCTGCCTCTCCATGCCCTTGTAACAGGTTGGTGGGTGCAGTCAAAAATCACCTGCCCCAACATACGTGCAGGCTCTAACGCAGTGCAGTGGGCTGTGCCTTGGGCAACAATAGCACAGTGCAATGCATTGCCCTGGGTGAAAAAGGAGCTCATGGTCTTTTGTCTTTTGCCCATAGGATAGGCCTTTCTGTTGCTGACAGGGTTATTTTTTTGCCACGCTCACAAAAATGTACAGACACCGCTGAGAAAGTGGTGGTGACAACATCAGTTCTCTGCTGACAGATTGGTGCTGGAAAGAGTCCAGAGCTGGGTAAGGGTCTGGAGAGCCAGTCCGGTGAGAAACAGCTGAGGGAGCTGGGAAGGGGCTCAGCTTGGAGCAAAGGAGGCTCAGGAGGGCCCTCCTGGCTCTGCACAGCTTCTGACAGGAGGGGACAGCTGGGCTGGGGTCAGGCTCTGCTCCCAGGAACAGGGACAGGAGCAGAGGAAATAGCCTCAAGCTGTGCCATGGGAGGGTCAGGCTGGACATCAGGAAGAATTTCTCATGGAAAAGTTTGTTAAACACTGCAGTGGGCTGCCCAGGGAGGTGTAGAGTCACCATCCCTGAAAATGTTCAGGGAAGGACTGGATGTGACACTCAGTGCTCTGGTCTCATTGACAAGGCAGTGATCAATCAAAGATCAGATCCAATGGTCTCAGAGGGCTTTTCCAACCTAAATGATTCTCAAATTCAAATGAGCTTGCACTGACAAGAAACAAAACACTAAGGCACCTTGAGAGCCAGACTAATGCGCTGCTCACACATGTGAAAACACCCAGCCTGAGGCAGAAGGGTGGGAGTCTCCTGCTGCAAGACTCATCAGAAAGCTCAGGAAAGCCTGGATGGGCCTCCAAGACATGTTAAAGGTGTCAGCCCCAAGAGCAATAAAGCCCGAAGTACTCAAGTGGGAACAAACTGAGAGGTGACATGACATCTCCTGTCAGGTGGTCACCAAGTAGGGTGGAGGAGACCAGGAAACATCCCTCTAGTTTGTCACTGTGTGCCACTGTAGCTTATCTTATACTGCTGTAAATCTACAGTCAAGGTTTAAATTAAATTAGGTCCAGTCATGGTCTCAGTGTTGATTGCAGAGTAACTCTGGGGGTCCCTCCTGTGATGCAGCAAATCAGACCCAACCTTGCAGTCGCCAGGTGGGTCACTGTAACCCAGAGCCCCTGGACAGTGCTCACGGTGTCCCCTGTGGGCAGGGACATCTGGAGGTGTCAGTGTGAATCCAGCCTTCACCAAGGCCTGAGAGTCAAACCCTAAGCTGGTCCTGAATGCAGCCTCCCTCAGGAGCTGGGATGGGCTGCTCTAAGCACAGCTGGCCAGAGCCACTTCTGCCTGCCAAGCCAGAAGCACAAGTGACAGCAGGTGAACAAACCTTAGAGGGACTCTGGTGAGGAGATAAGGAAAGGGTTCTTTGGGTGCACAGGAGCTGTAACTACTTAACTGTTCTGAAATTAATCCCTTTCCTTCCTCCTGTACTACTTCATGCTGTGCTGCTTTCTCTGGAAGGCAAAGGTTAAATTCCTCGATGCTGACTCAGAAAGGAAAGCTCTTCCCAGCTGCAGCCCACAACCCAGCCCTTGCAGCACCTCCTGCTTTCCCTGGGAAAGGTCCATTCATTAGGACAAGGCTTTCATTTCAAAAGCTCGCCTGTCACCTCCTAGAGGTAAAAAAGTGTGGAGCATGAACATCACAGTGTGGGGGCACGAACACAGTAACCTGAGAGCCCACAGCGATTTAGGACAGCCGTGTGCCACAGCTGAGGGAAAAGGGACAGCAGGACACTCTTGGATCCCCAGGTAGACAGGACATTCAGCAATAAAGGACTAAGCAAGCCATAAATAAAAATGACCAAGAGTACTCTACTCAATAGGACCAACTCTACTATATCCCATAGGTCAGGAGAGTTTTGGATAAGAGGTTTGGAGTAATCTTGGTGCACTTATAAAGATCATTGTTGTGGCAGAAGTGCAGCCATAGCTCATTCAGTATTGTCTGGTTTTATCCTTGTTTGCTTTTGCCCCAGTTTTCTGTGTGAAGAACATGAGATAGAGGAATGGGGAGGATGTCACATGAAAACTTGAGGTGGCAGAGCACAATTACAGATAGGAAACTGCCCAGGCATGAGAATTTGAGAATTCTCTTATAAAAGGAGCTACAAAGAAAGGGGAAGAAACACAGACACACTTTCAAAGCTCTCTTCCAGGCTTGAGTCACCGCTCTTTCTCTCCTGTTGTGAAATATTTAGACTATACTGCAAATATTTAAAGTAAAAAAGCCCATGCAAACAATTCAACCCCTGCACTTTTAAATTAACCAGTGCAGCAAAGCCAGGAGGGCAAAGGGCTGGTAATGACAAACCCAAGGAGCTGGGTTAGACCTGTGACCATCAGAGGAAGTCATTCCTAGGAATATGGAGCAGCAGCTGTACTTTAGACTGGCACAGCTCCCTCCTGCATGATCCTGCTTCATTTAGCCAACAGGAACAGGACTGTGCAAGTTTAGGCAGACCACAGGACTTGGTGCATCGGGGTGTGTTTGTGAGATCAGTAATCTGCACCTCCATTTGTGTTGTGTGACCCAGGCTGCAGAAAGTTCCTGCTTTTAGAACCACCTGCTGCCGTTTGAGCCTCCCCTTAGAAACAGGCTGCAGCACAAGGTCTGAGTGCTTCTTGCAGAGGGAGATAGATGGTCAATATTCAAGCACAGGGATCGTGGGGGAAAGATAAAGAGCATCCAGTCTGGAACTGTGAGAAAAGCTGCCTGAAAAACAGGCACAGTGCTGAGAGAATAAAGGCAGAATCTCCTGGCTGCTCCCCCACCTGGCCAAGGCCTGCACAATCTCATTCCCAGCACCTGCAGGGAAAAGGGCTTCAGGCTGTCCAAGCATGACATTGAATGGAGTTAATTTAAAAATGCTGAAGAACCCTCTTTTTCCTGCACCTGAGAGAGTGTGTGTGTGTACAGCTCTCCAAATCTTGAACGTTTTCTTTTTGAGATGTGTTTAATGGGATAGAGGCCCAATGTTACCTGGTCAGCAGTTTTCCTTCATCACCAAGCAGACATGGTACAAATTCACAGCTACTACTTAAATTGTCCAGTCAACTGGAAGGAAAAAAAAGTCCTCACACTGCCCGTAGCACAGCTCAGCTATCAGTGCTGAATTTGGAATCAGAGTCTGACCTCAAGGGCTCGTCATAGTGCTCTGCAGACATGCAGTCTAAAAATGTTACTTAACAAGGGAGAAAAAAGAAAAAGCATCTTAAAAGATGATGCAGCCACCCTGAACTGAAAGCACGGAGGGAGCAGCTCAAAAATCCATGGAGGAACTGCATGCTGGAAAATGGCAAAATGGATTCCATCAAGCCTGTAAAGGTGATGTTTGAGGCAGCAGCTGCAGCTACTGCCAAAGACAGGAAGTTTTAAATTAACATCAATCCTCCCGTTATCCACAGTATCATTTTCTATCAGAGCCCTTAAAGGTGGTATTTGTTCCACTGATTTTTACAACGTAGAATGAAGCTCAATTTGATGACATAATTTCCCCATTTCTCCCTGACAGGACAGTGCTATGGAATGTGAGAGCTCTGCTCAGCCCTCACGTGTGCTCACTGCCACCAAAGGAGGTGAGGCTGCTCTACTGAACTGAGCTCAAGAGAAGCTGAAATCAGGGGCTTGTAACACAATTGACTCTGGGACAGCTCATGTTTTCACTTAGGAAACATCATTGACTTGCCAGATTTCAGGAAAGGAGACATTTTAAAATTCCAGGAGAGTCTTAATAATTTGTAATTTTGTATTAAAGTTGGTATTTCTTGAATCATAATGAAGAGTGTTGGCCAGACAAATGCAGATTTTTGTACCACACCTTGTCTATAGGATCTGGGGTCTCGTGGCTACTTAATGAGGTTTTGGTTTGGGATTTTTTTTGTTTTTCTAATTCAGTCAGAGCTAAACCAAAACAATTCCATTTGAAACAAGAAGATTCACACACTACCTTAACCTGAAATAAGGCTAAATTAAACAGTCCCAAATATTTTGCTTACTATTTTTGTGCAACAAACCTGCATTTTCCAAGCCACAAGTGCTAAAACTGCAGGTTTCCACATCTGATGGGGCATACTAGGCCTGAGACAGGCTAAGAGGATGAAATTACAGGGTTGTATCTTAAGGACAAGCAGAATTCTTCATCTTGGAAACGCTTGGATACAACTTGAACCTGACTGTGATCAATAACACCCAGTGACAGAACAAGGCACAAACCAAAACAAGGGAAATTTCATCCTAACTCAAGAGCCCCCTTTTTACCCTGAGGGTGAGTGAGCTCGAACCCTGCCCAGAGGGTGTGCAGGTTACAAACCTCACTCCTGTGGGAGCAGCTCTGGCTCTGCTGGGACAAACTGTGACTCTGTGAGCTCCAGCAGCCTCTGCTCTTCCCCCATTTGCTAACACAGGGATGCTCCTACACGAGATTATTCCACAATTTCCCAGCTTCCACCAGCCCCACTCGCCCCCAACTCTACAGGCTCAGTGTTTGCTCAAGGCTGTGTTTAGCAGAGCTGGAACTACACCTAACCCCCATCCTTGGCCTTTTGCTGAGACAGCTACAAATATTTAAAGGAGATGAAAGAACCTGCTTTCAAACAGCCTTCGGATGCTATTTTTATTACAGAGCTTATAATTGCCATTAGAGTGATGGAGGCACAGTGTTAAAAGAATAGGAAACATGAGACATGTTTTGAGATGCAAAGAACTGTAACAGCCCTACATTAACATTCCAGCCCGAATTCACTTCTCCATTCTTCATCCCCAGAACTGAATAACAAAAGTTCTCCAGTTTAAAACATTTTGTCCTAAGCCAAAAAATAAAAAAAAAAATTTAAAAAAAGCATAGTTTTTAATAAATAAGTGTTTTCTTGCTTCCACTGTATTCTGGCAACTTCACATTCTTTTTGTTTTGCATAAAATTTCAAGTGTTTTAAACTCTTTTAAAAGTAAGTTTGGTAAGATTCAGAGAGTAACTTTTAAAGCCTGGAGCATATGTATTTTTTTATTAAATAGAGTATAAGTTTATAAATAGCTAGATACAGAAAACAATAAAACAAAGGAGTAATACAATATTGTTTGTAACTGAGTGTTTCCAAGTGATACTGTAGATTTCTGAAACCAAAGTGTCTCCAACAGAAGTAACCTATTTACATATTAAAACATTTACATTTGGGAAAACACTGAGCTCCCACACATGATTCCACTTGCACTGTACATTCAAACTGAAAGGGATTTTGGTTCTTCAATGTAAAGCACCTTTTGTAATATTTTAATCACAAGATAAGCATCCTAGAAGTTATTACCTCACCCTTGGGGAGTGCTGGACAGAGAATCTGCTTTCAAAAATCGGAGTTTATCATAACGCCCTTGCTCCCACCCCCCCAAAGGCTCAATTATTTCCTGTCCCCAGAGCCTGATCCTCTGCCTGTCCCCACAAGCTGCTGTCACATCCTTCCCAGCCAGCAGCTGCTGTTCCTTCTTCCCTGATGATCATCCTGCACCTCTTTAAGTGTCCTGGTTTGGAAAAAGCCTTATTTTGCTGTACCTGGATCAAACACTGAGTTTCACAGAAAACAATAAAGCCTAGAAAACATACCTGTGTTGGGAAAAAGTTGGAGGTAAAGCTGTAAACACTCAAGCTACACAGCATTTGGACAACAAAAGGTTGAAGACAAAGTGCTCTAAAAATATATTTGGAAATTGTTTAACAAGTTCTTAATGCTGCTGTGTTTACTGACCAGGAATTCAACCCTAAATTATCTCCCTGCTTCCTGCAGTGGGAGGGTGATGGATCATTTCCATGCCATCCACTCCCCAGCCAGCACTGAAATTCCCATCTGAAGGAGTGACTGAGACCACCCACAGCACAGACAGAAATATGTGAATGCCTCCCTTTCACCTGCACAAGTGTGCCAAGAACACAGAGAAGGAGGGTGGATAAACAAGACAACTGAAATCTTTGCATGACTGTGAAGCTCTAAAACCCATCCTAACACAATCAAACAGCTTTGGGCAATGATCTGCTTTGTAAGAACAACAAAACCTCATGGATGGCTGTGCAGTGACAGCATGGAACAACACTATTACACACAGGTGTAATCTGGTTTATAAAAATACTCTATAGTCAGGTAGAGATATTAAGAACTCAAATCCTGCTACAGAAACATTTTGTTTCTTGAACCAGCAGCACGTGATACTGCTCTCCTCACTGCAATACAGGTACCCTGATTTCCTAACAACACATCCCCCAGCACAGCTCTTCTGTTCTCACACAATGGGATTTTTCTGGTGGTTCTCAGATGAAATGCCAAGAGCTGTTTACTCAGGACTTTTTACATACAAAATCTATGCCCTGACATCAGGCTTTGAGTTAAAAAGGCAGAACATTAAAGAGAATCTCTTTGTCTTCATCAAACTGAGTATTTCTCCTCTACAAACACAACTGGTACACATTTACATCCTGGCCTGCACTTCATGATGAAATTGAACATTACTGAGCCCAGCAATTGCTGCCAATGACTGCCTCAGCAGTGGATGGGGAGAGCAAGGTTCAGGGAGTTACAAGCAGGTAATCAGCTACTGCTGATGAGCATCTCTTTCTCACTGAGGTTATTTTTGATATTCATGATTTCATGATCAAAAGCTGCATTTTGATAGTGCAGTTCAGCAACAAATGACAAGTGTCTAAACTCACGATGCCTGCATCTGCACAGACCAAGCAGAGGGGGTTTGGATCAACCAGTGCAGTGATGCTGGGCCATTCCCAGAATTTTACACTTTACAAGCAAAGCCTGAACTGTAAAGATTTTAAAGGCAGTCTGTGACAAACTCCCCTGGTTCATTGAAGGAGTGCCAGTAAATCCTGGTGGTGAGCACTGCTCCTTCCTAAAGCTGAACACTTTGGCTAAAACCACCAAACACTGATACTGCATTCAGGTGTTGCAGGAGTTTTTGGCTTAGGAGAGGTTGGGAATGAGCAAACCTCCCAACCCAGACAGGGCAGAGAGGGCAGGAGAGTCCTGGGCAGGGTGTGCAGAGCTCACTGTGGGTATGGCCCCAAACCTCCCGTTTGCAGGAATCCTGATCCCACGGAGATGATTTGAAGCCTGGAGTGTGAAAAGCTGGAACCAAAGGTTGACAACAAGAAAAGGCATCTGAAAGGACTCATTTCTGGCAGGAGGCAGGCTGTAGAAGTGAGAGGGTTCTGGATTAAGGCACATCTCTCCGGAAACAGAACCTTCAGGATTTTGCAGATGCAAATTCACAATTTTTAACACAGTACTGGACTCCCCTATGCATAAAATAGTCTGGTAAAAGGCTGGGAAATCAGTTTCTGCTTCCTTAGTTTCCTTTGACAATTTGCCAAAATAAATGCTATACTGCAAGCTCCACGGAATGGGGATACAGCCCTGGTTGTGAGCATCAACAGGTATTTTTGGTAAGTCTAGATTAAAAACCACAAAAGATCCTGGAAAGTCACTGCAAAAACTACCTCTACACTGAAGAAGAATGCATCCAGAAGACCTTCCCAAGGATCAGGACACGCACAGACCTCTCATCAGCTGTTTTGGTTGTGTTTTTTGCTTCGGGTTTTTTTTGTTGTGCCTCAGCGGGGGTGGGAGGAGCGAGTGTTTCACAAGGCTGTGTCAGCATCTTCTCCGAAGTCCCCCACGAGCAGCGAGTGCTTGTCCGGCTCGCCCAGGCCGAGGCTGCTGACGGAGCGCTTGTCAGAGAGCAGGGAGTTGATGGAGGCGCGGCTGTAGGCGGCGATGCGATCCAGCAGGCTCAGCCGCGGGGAGCCCGCCCCGCTCTCCTCGATTCCCACCTGCACGCTGATCTCCGACGGGCTCTTGTGGCCCAGGTGGCCACGGGCACGCAACTCCAGCTTCTCAGAACTTGGTTTCTGGTACCTAAAGGAGAAAACCCACGCTGCATCAATACCTCTGAAGCTGAAGTACACTGAAATATAGACAGAAACTGATTATGCACAGGTCAGAGGCATTTATAATTTGACCAACAAGATTTCTCACAAACACATGAAGGCCATTAAGGAATTTTCCATTCTGAACACTTCTGATTTGTACATCTCTTCACATTAGATATTATATTTTTAATACTGTCTTAACAGAAATTGTGTTTTTAATATAATTTCTTTTAATACTGTCTTAACGCAGACTTGCCTGAACTGTTCTTCAAAAATCTCTCACAGTCCCAGATTTTCTGTCACTCAAAGTAAAAGACCTGAGCTTCAAATCCAAGTTAGAAACCACAAAACTGTTCCTACTCACATCTTTAAGAGCAAAGAAGAAAGCACAACAGAGACTGAAGAGGCAGCCATGGCTGCAGATCCCATCCAGGGCTGCAGAACCAAACCAATGGGCAGGAAGACACCTGGAAAACCACATGAGCAGAAAGTTCAGAGCAGGAACACTGCATTATTTATCTATTAATAGATACAATTTCACACAGACTGTCCTGTTTTAGCTGGTTTTTAGTTTGTTAATAAATGGGATTTTAGTTTAAAGACCAATATTTAACACATAAGGATTTGTGGTTTATCTCAACTAGAACCTCAGTCTGAAACTCAGAGGTGGCATGTACTGCCCACCTTGCAATAAAACTGCTTGTTCACATGATCAGGCTCTTTCAATAAACCTTTTATCTTGAAGCTATTTTGATGTGCTAAGCACATCCATAGTAGCCATAGTGTGGGAGGACAGCTCACAAATGTTCTACTGCAATGTGCCCAGGCAGAGAACTCTGCCCTTACTCTGCCTTATCCAGAAATAAAGACAATGGAAACTCTCCCACACAACAGTAAATCACTGCAATCTTCTACTCCCTGAGCCCAATCCAATTAGTGCAGGCAGCACTCACACACCTGCAGCTATGGGAACTCCAATGAGATTATAAATTAGAGCAAAGACAAAGTTGATCCGGATCCTCTTCACAGTTTTCCTGGACAAATCTATGCTTGCTACCACATCCATCAGGTCATCCTGCAAGTAAAAACGTTTATTGGAGCAGAGAGACAGAAAGCACACAGGTATAGTGTCTTCACAGTCCTGTTTTACAGCTCACACTCCCGGGCACTGGATGGGACAGGCTGAGCACAGCGAGCCCTCTGGAGGCTGCTCTGCTCAGTGCCAGTCCATCACAATCAAGTCATGTCCACAGCACCTCCCAGGACAGCTCCAGACACTGACCAGTCTGCCAGGGAGGTGCTGATGTGTAGGAAGAAGTGCCTGTAACCCTGGAAGTGTGGTGGTGTGTTACTCAAATGTAATTTAGGTTTGCCAAAGGACAGGTCTCTTTGTCTTCCTTTGCCACTCTCAAACTTTAATTACTCCAAACTGTGCAGTACTCAGAAATCGTGGAAGTTTCCTCCATGGGATAATCACTGCACTAAACACAGTGAAAGCAATCTCTGCTCCAGTTCTGCAGCTGATGGAGATTGTGCACTCCTGAATCACCCAAAACATCCTGGGCCTTCTGACCCCTCCTGCCAGCTCCCTTTACCTCTGATTTCTTACCCTGATGAGAACCACGTCAGCTGCCTCGATGGCCACATCCGTGCCCGTGCCAATGGCAATTCCCACACTGGCCATGGCCAGGGCTGGGGAGTCATTGATGCCATCTCCAACCATGGCCACCCGCTTCCCTTCGTCCTGGAGCTGCTTCACTTTGGCCACTTTGTGTGAGGGGAGAACCTCTGCAAACACTTTGCTGATGCCAACCTGAACACAGAGAGAGAGGACACAGCTTTTCCAGCAGCTCTCAAAGCTCCTGCCTGGAATGATGTGGCCAGAAGAGTGAAACCCACACTATCACTCATCAGCTAAGGAGCAAACCAGCTGATGATATGAAAACAGCTCTAAATTCACAGCTGATGTTACTTCCATTCAAAAACTTCTTGCCTTCTTTATTCCAAATTTTTTAAAACTACCCTCTTGCACAGCAGACCAGCAATATGAAGATGCCACACCACCCTTCCTGCTGACACCAGCCCCAGGCACAGGAGACCAGCCCACCTGGGAGGCAATGGACCGGGCTGTTTTGCTGTTGTCACCGGTCATGAGGACAACTTCTAACCCCATGCTCTTCAAAGTGTACACTGCCAGCTCAGCCTCTGGCTTCACAGTGTCTGCAATAGCTATCAAGCCACAGAGCACTCCTGAAAACAGAAAGAAAGTGTTTGTAATAAAGATCTTTATTGATTTAGAAGAACTCATTTTCCCCAGTAAGTCCAGTTCCAGAACCAGTTCATACTGATAGTAGGAAGTGGGATAAGTGGTATCAGGGCAGCAAGATTTAAAGCAATATAGAGCATGGACTGTCCAACCACAATAAAAAACTCATTTTTTCTCTCCTTTCTCCCCTTTTGCTTTCTTTGAAGTCTTTGTATTATTATGCCCAACTCTCCTGTCAGCTAAGAAAGGCAGGAAGAACTTTTCCCATAAGAACATGCTGTAAAACTGATTAATTATCTCTTTTCATCCCATCACCCTGCTTCAGGTGTAGCTGCCATGACATCACTACTTATTAATCTCTATTTGTGTGATGTTTTTTGTGCTGTTTAGTGGCAATCAAAGTGAACAGAGCAGGAGCCCTGAACTCACCATCCACAGCTGCCAGAACAGCCGTGCGGCCTCTCCGCTCATGGTCCATCATGGCTTTGTCCACCTCGTTTCTCACCTGCAGGCCATTCCTGGCCATCCACTCCCTGTTCCCAATGAGAACTGAGTAGTTCTGAGAGGTCACAGGAGCTGAAGGAAGGAAACACAATGCTACCATCATGTGGATAACCAGGGAGCTTCCCTGCAGCTCATCCCAGCCAGGCTCTCCCAGTATGCATTGGAACAGCATTGCAGGGAATCCAAACAGAAATAAAGAATTCCTCAATATTCTCTGCCCTACCATTTCTTCATGTGACCCTCACAAGAGAGACACCAACACTGCTTCAGCCCTGGAGAGTCAGAGGGCCAAAACCCACAGGCCAAAGGACCAAGTCACCTTCTCAGTGCTTTTAGATTTCTGTGAACAGCCCAATGGAGTTCAAAGATCTAACAATGAGCTGTTCTTGAGTGAAAACTAATCAGTTATGCAAATACACAATTTTGGCTAGGAAATGGTAACTTGGGATGAATCAAAGTAAAGCCAGAGAGAGCTGACAGACAACTTCTGCCTGACTTTCCAGTCCCATATTCAACAAGCAACCTGGAATTGTATTTAACTTAAATGTTCTTGAGTGATGTGTGAGCATGAAATAAACTAATGAGCAACTATTTAATGTGTGCTTGATGCCAGCCCAGTTCTCCAAGGTCGAAATAAGTGACCTCATTCCTAAGGATCCTAAAGACACAGATGCAAATCTTGCCCATTTTATTCTCTAACCCAGAATTAACTTACTTGGTAGATCAGCATCGATGATCAAAGCAGGCTGCACTGATTCATCCACATTCTCCTCAATTTTCACAAGTGTCACATTTTTAACATTGTTTTCTTCAACCATTCTGTTTTGCCTGTAGAGTAATGCTTCAATATTGGTGACTTTGCAACTAATGCCACAGCCTGGAACTACCTGGAAATCTGTACATGTCCCAAGGGTTTCAGAGTTCAGCTCCTAGAAAAAGAGGATGGAAATTGATGAAATTTTAAAATATATAAAAGCTCGATGCAATTATAAAGCCCATCAAATAAAGTGCAGTTGAACAAAGAGGAGGAGGGAAACAACCATCGAAATCCAGGTCTGAATGGTGCCTGCCACCCTGATTTTTCAAGTTTTCTGATGCACTTTCTAACTTGACGTTTTCATAGTTTGTAGCTCTTTCTCACACACGAGTGTTATAATTAGAAATATGTTTTTGTTATGATGAGGTTGTTTACAGACTTTCTCTTAGTGTGAAAAACAACTGATGGGCAGCTGTCCTGACCAACAGGATGGGAGAGGTGTCAGCCTTCCCCTCCAATCCCTGGTCTGTGTGGAAATACTAGAAATCTGGAGTCAGATGTTTTAATAAATAGTTCATAGCCTTCTCATTAAAGAGTGTTCGTGTGTATCCTTGCATGTCCCACAGTGACAGGTGCCTCTAATACAGTGTGATTTATGTGGCTCCACAATTTTCAGCTTTTCCAGTTAAACCTAGCAGCTATTTAATCTGCATGAAGAGTCCTGTGGTATTGATGAGGTGCTGCAAGAGAGGTTCACCCACAGGGGAGAGCAGGCTGTGTGGGAGCCCCTCACCTTTTTGCAGTACTTGGTGATTGCTGCTCCCAGCGGGTGCTCGCTGCTGCTCTCTGCTGTCCCCACGATCGCCAGCAGCTTGTGACGAGGGAGGAGGTTCCCCTCCACCAGGAACTTCACCTGCATCACCTCTGGGGTGCCGTGGGTGATGGTCCCTGTTTTGTCAAACACAACCACCTTCACCTGCAGGAAAGCAGGAAGGTTTCACTCAATGAACCGAGCAGGGAAAAGCACCCCTTTAACCAAACCACGGAACACTCTGAGCTGGACAGGCCAGCACCTCCTCCAGAGAGCTGCCAGCACAGCAGCAGCCCCCGGGGCAGCCCGGGGCTCACCTTGTGTGCCATCTCCAGGGGCTCCCCGCCCTTGATGAGGATGCCGTTCTGGGCGCCCACGCCCGTGCCCACCATGACGGCGGTGGGAGTGGCCAGCCCCAGGGAGCAGGGACAGGCGATGCACAGCACCGTGATGGACGCCTGGAACGCGAAGCGGATGATCACCTCTGCTGCCGAAATGCTCTTGTTGTAGCCCTGGGCACGGAGGGGAGATGGCCAGTGAGAAACCAAACAACAGCAACGACACACAGGCTGTCCTGCTAAGGTGTCTGCTGAGCACTAAAACTAAAGTGAAGCACGAGCAAAGTATGCAAAACCTAAGATGAATGATTAAATTAATGAATAATTAACCAACTCGTGCTCTATACTGCATCTACCCTCAACTGTTTCATTTATAGGACATTTTCCTAAAAAGACACAACATGCTACAACTCTTTAATGATGCACTCTTGATGCCTCCTGGAGGCTGACTTGGAGCAGAGTCCAGCCAGAGCAAAAGGATAAAGCAGGGATTTATTCAAAGGCCTCACTGGGCACACCTGAGCAGCACAAGAGCAGCTGGGCCACACCCAGATTGAACCCCAAAATGGTCACAAAATGGATGACTGATCACAAGGTCCCACACTTTTAAAAATTCTGGTCCATTAGCATATTTGAGTTAATTGTCCAATTACAGCTTCAGGTTATGAAGCTCCATCCTCCTTGGTTTTCCTTCTCCATTCACCGTTGGTTTTGTTCTTGGGCCTGAAAGTTGTCCTTGGTCCCAAGCAGGAGAAGGAATTGTTTTGTCTCTCTGCTCTGTGAAGAGAACTCAGTAGCACTGAATATGAACCCTAAAACTATCCACTAAAACAGCACAGAATCTAAAAAATACAGGAGCTAAAACTTAAGGCACCACTGTAATAAAAGATACTCTATCAAAAATATATACAGTAGGGAGAAAAAAAAAGCAGATATGAAGATGGCTTTCCTGGAAACTGAGAAATTCTAATCAGAAATAGTTTTGAAACAAGAAACCTGGTGATCTAAGCAACCCTAAGTCACAAGTTAGGATCCTGACCCTCCTCTGGAATTTGTAATGAAGATGAATTCCACTGATTGCCAAGATGAATTTACATGGAGCTACACCCATAATTGGAGCTTGTGACAGGAGGGACTTCTTTTTCCCACACAGGAGGGATGGATAGTGGGAAATTTTTGATGTTTAATATTTGCTTCTTTTAATTGACTTTTTTAATCCTAACTCATAAGAGTTGATTAATTACTGTGGATTCTCTTTAAGTATAAATGTAGAAATGATACATTTACATAATGTAAAAAATGTAATAACGAGAGCAGTAATAGTCAGCAACTGCCTGCAAGGATAATCCAGAAAGGGAACCACTGCAATCTAATAGAATTGTAAGGCTGTTTATTAAATATTTCAGAAGGTGTTTAATGAGATTTACTTACCAAAAAGTATTTTTCCACTATTTCAAAATCCACAAACCCAATTATAATCCAGGCAAAAAGGGTAACCACAGAGACAGCCACAATAAAAGGAACAAAGTAGCCACTAAGTTTGTCTGCAAATTGCTGGATGGGAGCCTGGGAAGGAGAAACATCACTCAGCACCATCATGTTTGTGTCTGAAGGCACAGAAGAGAAGAATCACAGCTGCTGCTTGCAGCACATTTGGCTTGCCATACTTGATAATTACAGATTTACTTAATAAGAGGATGAGACTTGGCTCAGTAGACAGAATCTAAGTCCTTACTCAGCAAGATACTTCATTATGCAGCTGCAATTCAAATCCAAGCAGTCTCAGCCACCTCTGCAGTGATCTGGTGTGCTGGTGCACAGTAAAGTGTTAAACTGGATGATACTCTACCTTAGAGGTCTGGGCCTCCTCCACGAGTTTGACAATCTGAGACAGAGTGGTATCAGCTCCCACGTGGGTGGCTGAGATGAGGAGGGACCCGTTCTGATTGATGGAGCCTGCAATAACTGTACTGCCAGGCCTTTTGGTCACAGGCATGGCCTCACCTGGGAAAAGGGCAACAGCAGAGAAAGGCACCTTTGGGACTGCTGCCAACTCTTAACAAGGGGGAGAACATCAGCTTTGACTTCCCCTCCGCAGATTTACTTAAAGGAAAAGATTTTGACTCTTGGGAAAAGCCAGTCCTGACCTGTGATGAGAGACTCATCCACCATGGAGTGTCCTTCAATAACACGGCCATCCACTGGGAATTTGCCTCCTGGGACCACTTTGACAATGTCTCCTCGCTGAACCAGTTCCACATCCACTTGTTCCTCACTGGAATGGTGCAAATGTTTTATAAGAGACTGCAACTGGAGTGACCCAGCAAAGGAGCTGGCACTACACACAAAGCACAACCCCACTGCATACAAAAATTATCTCAAAAAAGTCATACTGCTCTTTGAAATGACCTATTTTATCGTAATTTTATTTACTTTCTAGTTAAGAAAATCCACTAATTGTTTTATAACAGGAAAAAAAGCCAACAAATCAGCAATAAACCAATAAACCAAAGCAGAGCAGTATTAATTCTACATTTTAATATTTCTATCTGTCAGCAAATTGGAAGTTATTTGCTTCATATTTCTACAGAATAGTAAAATTTGTCTTTGAATTAAGCATATTAACAACAAAAAAGTAACAAAAAAAAAAAGCAAATGATAAAGCCAGATACCTTAAAAGAACGTTATCATGGTCCAAGTTAACAATAGTAGCTTCAGTAGCTTGCAATGAAATTAGTCTTGCCAGTGCTTCTGAAGTTTTACCCTAGAATAGTAATTTTCATATTTTTCAGACTATGCTATTGAAAAAAAAAAAAGGAAGCTGGGTAAATGACAACTGTGTGGATTGAAATTTGCCCTTTTAAGAAAACACTTTCTGCAAACACTCTGATACTAAGTCAAACTTTCATTAGTTCAGTTATTAAAGACGATTTTACCACACAGAAGGTTAAAAGAACCCAGCGAATCTTTTGCCTGGGATGTTTTTACAAGCTCACAAGATTCTGAAATGATTCCCAGTGCCTTGGTTTCTGCTTTGCTCACCTTTGCCACGTGCTCCAGCCAGCGGCCCAGCGAGATGAACACGAACAGCATCGGGGGGGTGTCGAAGAAGGTGACAGGGTTCACTTTGGCCCTCTCAGCCATTGCCACCAGGAGGATGATGAGGGAGTAGAGGAAGGCAATGGATGTTGCCAGCACCACGAGCACGTCCATGTTGGCTGTGTTGTGCCTCAGTGCTCGGGAGGCCTGGATGTAGAAGTGCCACCCCCCGAACACCTGCAATGGCATCGCACACGTCTCTAACACTCAGCAGCAGCTTCTCCGGTTGATCTGTGGTATTTGCCTCTCTCCCTGAACAGAATCCCAGCTCTACCTGGTGCTGTGGTCTTCCCCCAGCACTCTCAGGTTCTGCCAGTGCCCTCCCAGTGGGATTCAGGAGCTGCCTCAGGTGCACAGCAGCTCTCCCTGAGAGACCCCAGCACCCATTATTCTGGCAACAGCAGAAGCACATAAGAACCTCAAAAGCATTTTGCCTCAGCATAATTGCATTCACCTTTCAAACTTAATTTCTTCATCACCTTCCAATCTGAGCATTTAAGCCCAACAAAGCAGGAGCTGTCATAACCCTACTCACCTGTACAGGGACACAGAGTAAAAATGACAGGAAATTCATGACAGACAATCCTGGGAGGAGCTGGTATTCCAGGAACATGGAGGAGTGGAGGGTTTCCATCTCCTCACTGCTCATGTTGTGATGTGCATGAGCATCTGAGAGCTGGCTGTCCATCACCATCATGTAAATCATCAGCCCCATCACAGGGATACAGAAAACCAGGCTCACCACAAAAGACCTTTTCCACCTCAGATTTAAAAAGAGAAAAAAAGAAAAAGGAAAAAAACTTGTATTGCAGTCAAGTGCTGGAGAATACTTTAAGCAGCAAGTCTGCACAGCGATAGAAAAAATAAATTTGATGGTTGAGTAACAAAGAAGAATCAAGATGTTTATAGAATCTCAGTATGTTCAGGAATACTTACTGCCTGATTTCCTGTTTGTGATCCAGGTGACTGGCAGATCTATCCTTTTTGACTAAGGAAGTAGTAAAACCTAAATCCTAAAGAGAAAAAAGCACAATAATAAAAAAGAGAAAAGTTGGTTCTAAAATGCACTTTGTGCTCAGTTATTGTCAAATTACTTATGGTGCCAGTCCTACCTTTGATTAACTTTATTAATATTTGTGATAGAAAATACTGTTACTGTTTAGTTACCGGTGTCTGTTACTATTGTTTAGTTACTTTTCAAAAAGATAAAAGCAATCTGATGTAGAAATTAACCTTTCTGGAATAAAATACTGTTCTAAAATGTGACTTTTCCAAAATGGCTGTTCCTAAAGCACAAAAATTGAGAAACTGAAGGAGAGGGCTGAGAAACATATTTCACCTCTCACCTGCTACAATACTTTATTTTTAAATAAATGTGCCTTATTTTTCTACAAACCTATAGCTGGTATCTCCAAGTCTACCACGACCTGGCTTTCACAGTATTTATTTTTCAAACTTTAGGCAAAGCTGTAAGAGAGCATTTTTAATGAACACACAAATTAGCTGCAGAAACCTTCACTAAGAAGAAAGAAGACGGAAGGAGAGAGGCCTTTTTTTTTTGCTTTAACAGCCTTTCCTTCCATTTTTGAGGTGTGTAACTCTTCCAAGGACACTTGATATTTTAGGAGACTTGGTGCCTACACAAAACTCACCTTTATCACTTGTATGACATCTCGAGGACCAATGGCCTCAGGGTCATATTTGATGTGGGCTTTGTTGGTCGCAAGAGCTACAGAGCAGTACAAAACACCATTGGTCTTCATGAGGGTGGATTCTATCTTGTGCACACAGGAGGCACAGGTCATCCCTCTCACCTGTAAAATAAAGGTTCCTTCCTGTTAGCACAGCACAAGTTACCTGGCAAATGCATCTTAACAAGATGGAAAAGTGCTTGTGACTATGCTGCATTATTTAGTGCTTTGATCTGGGGTGTGAACACTGTAGAATCAAAAAACAGTTTGGGCTGGAAGGGACCTTAAAGACCATGCAGTTCCAACCTCTGCCATGGGCAGGGATGCCTCTCACAAAATCATGTTGCTCAGGGCCCCCTCCAACCCTTCTAGAGGAAGTACAGCACAGGGACAAGGTTATTAAACCCTGCTAAAACTCTGTTGGATGTTCAGTCTCAGAGCTGGGGGACACTGAGCTACACACAGCTTGAAAAAGTTAAAAAAAAAAAGAGTAAATTCTGGCAAAAGGAAGATCAAACAGAAAAATACAGGAATAATTTTCTGCATTTTCAGTGTACTAGTAGTAAGCCAGCACAGTTTGCAGGACAAGATAAAATCCATGATACATACCTGATGTACCCTTATATTTCCTTTTTTATAAATTAGCCTCTATTACATGATTAAACACTAGGAAGTGGACACTAACACATCCAACAGATTAAAGCAATAAAAGCTGAGGGTGGCTGGGTTTAATGATCAGCTTACAACAAGTTCCAGAACCCCATCTCCTTCCTCGCAGTTTTCCATCACGGTGGCTCCAAAGCCCAGCTCCCGAATGAGCTCTGCAATAGCTGCAGGGTGGATGACAGCAGGGTTGTACCTCACTTCTGCCTTCCCTGCCATGAGGGCAACAAGGATCGAGTGGATTCCTAGGAAACAAAACGTGGGAGTGGCAGACCAGGCTTAGGAAACATCCTGCATTTGTTGTAACGTGAGGGCACAACATCATTCATTGAAATTAGGAAAGCTTCTGTGTTGTATATAAAGAAAAGCATTCTTATATTTGGAAGCTACACCAGCACCTCAGTGCAGGTGTGACAGATGAAAGCATCACTCCACACGGGCAGCATGCCTTTAGCAGTCTAATTACAAACATTCTCTCCATGCTATATGAAAAATGATCTATTTTTCCTTAGAAGAAGTTCTAAAACACAGTGCTGCATATTTCTCTGATCTGCATTTACCATTTCTGGAAGCCTTTTTTAAGGAGAATCTGTATGAGAAAGTGCAGATCTTACAGTGCAATCCTACTGGGCACTGAGAGGACTTAGATTCATCCATTTTCTAGGATGAAAAATATTAAAATCCAGGCTGACTTGACACCAATCCATCTTCATTACATTAATTAAACACAGTCTGCATTAATGACTCTATTACATCACAGTCATGCAGCTGTTTGTTCCTGCAAATATAATCACAGACACCATGGCCCTGACTTGCAGAGCTAAAATTAACCTGTGTCCCTTTAATCCACTCACACTGTCCCTTCTCACAGCTCCCTAAAGCACACATCTGCTTCTGCCTTTCAGCTGCACATCTGGGAACCTCCCTCCAGTAGGAAAGAGCTGGTTTACCTTCCAAAGGATCCAAGGAATTTGATCCCAATATTCTCTGGAGCACTCAGCTGCTGCTTTTGCAACAGCAGTGTCTGGGTAGCACATCCACGAAGCAGCAATGATGTTCCCACCCTATGGGTCACAGGTGAGGAGGAACATCTGTCCTGACAACCCACCCCTTAAAAGCACTGCAAAGTCAGCTGGATTCTTCAAACAAATGCTTGGACATGGAACAGACCACACTGACACACATCTCACCATCCTCCCTCCTCAGGTTCCTCTCGATGTTGGCCACACACGAGGCACACGTCATTCCTGTGACCTGCACGTAGCACTTGGAGATGGTTTTGCTCTCCTGCCTGCTAAAATGGGCTGGTGGCACTTTGGAGGGTGGCTCAGGCTTGTGAGAGTCCAGCTGTGCTTCAGGGCAGGGTTGAACTTTGGCCACAGGGAGCTCTGCCTTAGCTGGAAAGGAGATTGCAGTCTGTGACACTGTGAACAGCCAGTGCAGTGAGGGATGAGCTGCTGTGACACACTGCTGTCCACTGAAAATGGAAATGGTGATTGTACAGACCCTGTCAGGCTGATTCATCCACCCCTCTGTCAGCTAAGAGTCAGCAAAAGAAAACAAGACAAAGGTGGGCTGCTGATTAATTTAGTGGTTTGTTACTATTTTTCCTTTTGCCTTTCCTCATGAGGATGTTCTGTTGCACATCCTTTGTCCTCTCCTGTAGCTGTTAGCAAAACCTCTGCTTTGCAACCTTTGTTTCACACACAGTTTTACTGACTTTACCTGGAGCACAAAGCTGAGCTGGTAAGCAAGTGCATGTTTCATAAGCAAAACCAATGTTTTTAACCTCAGAGAAAGGCTCTGGAACTACAGGCTCCTTACAGCAATTCAGGGGATGCTCTGTTTGTGCAGGAACAGGGTGAAAAGGATTAAATGTGTGCACCCAACACTTTCAGAAAACAGCATTTATCTGGCATATTTGTATTGCCAGATATCTCAATCATATGAATCAACCTGATGCACTAAAGCATGTGCAGTTACGTTTAATGATCTCATCTGCAGTGCAGATACAAAGCTCCTCTTGGCAAGCACAAAGTGTATGTCAGCTGCTACATTTCATCTTAGGTGGTACCAAATCCTAAACATAACTGCACAATTCTTGTAAATTTAAAAGTTTCACATGTCATTACCTGGAAAAGATGCATCAAATCCCATATCCTCTATTGAGGACCTCAAGTCTTCTGGGCTTGTTTGTAGTGGGTCATATTCTATAGTCCCATTTCCATTTGAGAGAGAGACATGAACAGATTTCACACCTGCCTTTTGGGACAGCACTCCCTCGATGGACTGCACACAGGAGCTGCAAGTCATGCCCTCAATATTGATCACAACAACTTGAGTGAGGGGCTGGCTGGGATCCTTGGAAGCAGGGTGAGATTTCAGTGGAGATGCCAGCATGGGTAGAAGAGTGAGGTTCTCATGCTCCTCTGGAAGGCTGACTCTGAACCTCTCTGGAGACACGTTCTCCACAGCCTTCCTCAGCTTTTCTATGCTAATGAAGCTTGGGTTGTAGTTGATAGCAGCAGATTTGTTCTCTAAAGACACCACGACGCTCGTCACTGCCGGCAGCGCTGATACGGTGCTCTGGATGTTGAGGACACAGGAGTTGCAGTGCATCCCCTCAACTCTGAACACAACTGTCTTTGTGCCAGTCTCACTGCAGTTTTCTCTCTGTGATGCCTCAGAGCTTCTGGGCTGAGCATTCCTCAGCCTCTCCAGGTCAATCCCACTGAGCATCAGGGGTCTAGGCTGCTTTTTGAAGGCTGCTGTGAAACCTGCCGCTTCAATTTGTTGTTTTATTTCTTCTGCTGTGATTAGAGGAGGCTGATAGACAACAACAGCTTCCTTACTGTCCAGGGACACTGGAAATTAATCAATAGAATAAGTGTATGTTACTGCCCTAAGCATAATAACCACATCATAGGATCTTGTCAAAGCTTTCCAGCAACACCATAAATGGTCAGAAATGTAACTGCAACAGAAAGGAGATTTCAGGGATTTGGTAAAGATCAAACAACTTAGCTCTTCAGACAGTTTTTGTCTAATACTACAACAGTTTAGAACTCCTCTTCAAATTTTTGCTCTTTCCCCAGGATTTTCACAAATGGCATCACTACTTCTTACTGAATTTATCCTTGTTTCGGTGTCTACAGCAATACGTTTATCCCATAGCTAACTGTATCAGTAAGCTGGTCTTGCCTTTTAGATTTTTAATTGGACAGAAAAGATGGACTATTATTAATTACTATTTTAAAAAGACATCTGTTATTAGAGATTTCTATAACTGGTAATAAAATTACAGAACACAACTACTCCAGCCAGGCTCCCTACCAAATGCAAAAAAAACACTGCAAAACACCATCACACATGTAACAGCCACATCCTTCCCACAATGTGGGCTCCTTTCTTAATTTCTAGTCCACATGAAAAACATAATTAAATACCCAGTCCCACACAGAGTCACTGTCACACTCAGCTATCTCATCTAAAACCTGCAACGCCATCAGAGGACAAACAGCATGGCCAACCTCAATTTACATAAAATCTCACTACGGTTATATTAGAAGTATCCACTCTGTTGAATTCCTTGCTATTTGCCAACTTCCATTTACATAAAAACAGCCTAATGTTTTACCTCTAATCCTCTGAATTCCCTGCAGTTTGCCAAGCTTCCCCTCGATGGTGCTGCTGCAGGAGTGACAGGTCATCCCATCCACTCTGAGGCGCAGCACGGCGCTGTTTGCCTGGGACCAGCTGGAATCTTCCCAAGTTCCAGGAGTTACCTCTGGCACAGAGATGTTCAAATCTACTCCTGGGACCATGAGGGTAATGTGCCTGCCATTGGTGATGGAAGGGATGAAAGTCACCACTGCAGTTCTTTGATCAGAGGACACTTTCACATCCACGATCCCTTTGTTCCTCAGCAGCGTGGCACAAATCTGCCGGGGCGTTAGGGCTGACTGGGCAGGGAGGGTGAGGAAAATTGTGTCAGGCAGAACAGGTTGTGGGTTTGAATCAGCCAGGGTAGCATCGAATCCCATGTCACAGATGGCTTCCTGCAGAGTCACTGGAGTTTGCAGCTTGGAGTCGTAGATGATGACAGCGTTCTTGTCCTCCAGAGAGACCTCGAGGGGACAAACAAAGCAATTAAGCAAACTGCAACACAAGGAGTTAGAAATTGACACTGAACCAGACTAGAAACTGCTTTTACCTGCAAAGATTAGCAATACTTGTCCAGTACAACTTTCACTACTCACCTCTTAGAGCAAAGGCACCACTGAGTAACTCCTGCTTTCCTGTGCAACAACAGAGAGAACAGATCCCAGCCCCACTCCCAGCTCCAGAATCCTTTAGTCTCCCTGGTCACTTCTACTTGCAACATCCAGACAGCACTGAGGCACTTAACAAAAACTTCCAGAGCCAAATTCACTTGAATTAGGATGACTAACCCAATTCAAACCCTGGAGCAAAACAGCCCACAGAAGAAATTCGAATCAGTTTGTGGTGATTCTAATGCAGTTAGGAGCAACTGCCCTCAGGCTGCAAGGATTGAAGAAAACACTCTTGAAAAAGCCCAGAGTTTTAAGCAGAAGTGAAAGGAGCCCAGCATTTCCAGGAAATGGAGGAGGCAATGGCTGGTAACTTGCTGTGAGCAAAAAACTATCAAACTTAACCAAAACTCACTTTAGATGCCTGATATGTGACAGACATTAAAGAAGCTGTTTTTCCTCTCTGTACATTTGGGTGATCCAGAGACATCCTCATTTGGTAATAACCTTTCCCATCTGATGGTTCACATAGCCTCAATTTAATTTGCTCCCAACAGATGATATACCAAACACAGTAACTGCAGCTTGCAAAAGGAAAAAGCAATGCCTGCCAGAGGCCCAACACATTATCAATTCAATTCCATCTTTCCTCTGGGCAAAGGTACAACCTAAACACTACAGACATGATTAAATTATATCAGTTAAATCATTTTAAGAACCACCTTGCCTCATTTCTGTCCCAAATATGGGCCTCAGCAGAATTAGCAACATGGACATTTATTGGTTTCATTGCAGAACAACCTAAAAGCAACTGTTTGTCTGTATTAGTAATTTAACATTCATGTCCCTTGCTGACCTAATTCATAATGACTACACAAAACTCTGGTTTATTCCTAGAGAATTTTCTGAATCAACTGATCTGCCTAGACTGAAGCTCTGATGCTGTAAAAAGGATAATTACCAAATACAACCTCCTAGAGTTTCTTAAGAGTCCTACTTTACTCAGACTAAGGCTTTGCAATGTATCTTTTGAAACAGCATTCAGTTTGGGGATAAGGTATTTACCTAAAAACTTAAATATGAAAGTCTTAATACTGTCCTTTTCAAAACCTACTTAATTCCTTATGTAAAAGCCATTGTACAAATCTCCCTATCCTATCCAAAGGTACCTGTGTACTCTCAGAAATCACCTGAGAAAACAGAAGAGTGACAAAATGGCATACTTTGCTAGAATAAGGAGAAAGATTCTGAAATCAGATTGTTTGGAGGTATTATTTTACAGACTGCTTTTAGCCTTTATCTGGGTTCATGCTTGCAGCACCCAGTGATTTATCTGGCCATGCCCAGGGAGCTGTTCAAAGCTCCAGGGCTCTGCTGTCACAGCACAGTCTCACACCAAAGCTCCTTTACATCTGAAGGAAGATGAAAAATGATGTCTTGTAAATTTTGCTGCTTTTCACCAAAATTTCTGTACACAAACACCTATTTCAGGCCACAGGGAACTGCTCTGAGCTGTGCAGCACCTGCTCTACAGGGGAAGTGCACCACAATGGGTCTTGCAAAACCAGCTCCAATCATAACACACCCCAAATTAAAATTGTGCCCAGTTCTGGGAAGGGAAGCATTCACCTACCACATTCCCACTAAAGCAGGAATTAACTGTTTATATAATCAGGAAGATATTATTTTCTTTGGAGCAAAATCAAGAACTACAGAATGTAACAGGATGCTTTCAGAACACAGATACTAAATAAATAAACTTTTCAATTTTCTGTTGTTAGAACAGTTCTTTCTATCACAAACTGGGACATAATATTCATAGGAGTCTCCCAGCTTTTAAATTAATTCCATTATTAAAAATAATGTAAAATTATGTATTCTACAAGGGTGATCAGCTCACCCTGGAATATTCTACAGTCCAATACTTTGCCCATGACAGAAGAAAGCAACATTATTAGCCTATCTCCTCTGAGCTGAGAAAAAAGTTAAAACTAAGTCAGGCAAAGAAAGCCTGAATTAGGACAAATCTTGTTCTTGCCTTTTTTTTCCTCATTACTTCACAATACTGAATTAATTGTAAAGCAGGAAATTAGTTAAGAGCAACAACGACTTAACTCATAAAGCAAGCACCTGTTTTTATCTTATTTACAAGAAATACACCAACAGACCTCCAAGAAATGTAGAGAATAAACTCTTCCTACGTGATTTTCCTCTCTCAGAGCACAATTTATCATGGTTTCCCATCCAAACCTTTAACAGAAGCCGTGCTAGAGTCACTTACTTTAATGTTGTGGATGCCATTCATGTTCCCAAGGTGCTGCTCAATGCTCTGGACACAGGAGTTGCAGGTCATCCCCTCCACACCGATGGCCACGGATTTTGCCTCCATCGTGAATTTCTACTCAAGTCTTCTCATTGCTGGTGGCTACAAATAAGCAGGACATTAGTTCCTACAGGATGTCACAGACTGAAATGAAAACAGGGATGGAGTGGAAGGAGTCCTCGTGGCAGGAGCTGGGATGAAAGGGGCTACCAGGTCCCTTCCAATCCAAACCATCCTGGGATTCTAGGATTTAACAGAGGACCTCCTTCACCACATGTAACACTGGAAGGTGTCAAAATCTGAGCAGATATCAACAGAATGGAAGCTTCACATATTTATTCCCACGAATTTTCAAAGAGAGGAAGTGTTCAAACATCTATTATTCGATTTGGGTCACACTGGAGATCATTTAATTACATGCAAGCTGTGATTCACTGGTGTGAGATATTAAATTGTAGGGAGAGGCAGGAGAGAGAGAGGGAGCAGCTCTTGGAATGATGAAACAAGAAGATGGCATGACAGCCACGATGGCACAGCTGATAACTCTAGTTTTTCCACATTTCTCTCTCATATATTGCCCTCTGTTTGCAAAATCAAGTGCTACTAAAATTAGCCCAGGAAGTAAATCAAGTATTTTGTCACACCTCATTCAGAAAGGCCTCATGTCTGCTCCTCTGAAGAGTTTAATTACTATTGTTGCTCATAAAAACGAGCCCAGAAAAAAAAAAATTACTGAACCTAAATAAAATTTGTAGAAATAATAGCTAATGAAAAGGACTTTTTTTTGCCCAATGCGTAAACTGTTAAGTGACTGAGGGGGAAAGAGGGCAAAAGAAACAAATTTCCAGATTTTCTGTTAATATTGTGAAAAATGTAATGCAAGGATTCATTGACAGAGAGGTTAGTGACCAGGGAAGTGATCACAATTAATGTTTGGCAGTAATGGAAGCAGCAGTAAAATCTGATGAGTAACTGAGGAGCTGAAGTGAAGCACAAGCTTAATTTGTTTTCTTACCCTGAGGACTTATCTTTGAAAACTCAATTACACTGATGTTTAGCAAAATGAATTTTTCCCACTCCACAGTGACATTTCCAGACTGTTCCCTGTTACAGAAGGCCTGAAGGGTTCTGCTTTCACTTTGAGACGTGCCACAAAATATGTAAGAATACAAGGAAGTTTCATCATAGAAAGAGGTTTACCTCCCTGATGCACAAAAAACTAAATGTTGAACTTAACAAGCAGTGAAAGAAGTATAAAACTGGGAATATTGACTTTCCAATAGATCAAATACATCTCATCCCTGCTAAGAACAGAAATAAGACAACTCTACCTGTACAGTTATTACAGAGCTCACTTCTCCCTTCTCTCACAAGAGCCGAGTTATTGGAAACACTCAATATTTGGGTGTGAATATGTCCTAGGTTGATGATAAATTGTATCCCCATTCATCTGTTTAGTTCAGAAATAAGTGTTGTACCTTTAAAAATTAGATCTGAGAGTGAAGAAGACACACTGGAATTCCTGAGGCAGTTGTTTTCAAAACATAAAGATAAGGGTCTGCAGTTTTTTTCAGACTCACACAGCCTGTGCTTTTGGCAGGGTGTGGACAGCAGAAGAGAGCTCTCCTTTGCTTTTTGGTAGTTTTTTTGCTAGCTGAGGCAGAGAAGTTCTCCAAACTGAATTTTTTTTCCCTTTTCTTGAAACTTTTTGAACCTGCTCTGGACTAAACACCCAAAAGGGCACCAGGAGCTCAGCCCTTGGCCACCGGGCCTGGCCTGGGCCCGGCCTTTCCACCAGAGGAACCGACAGCAACTGAGCCGAGCTACAGCCACGAGAGAGACTTTCTGGCATCTCTGCAGAGCAGTGAGAAGTTTTTTTTGTTGTTCAGGGTTATTCCTTCATTTGTTGGGCTAGAGAGTGTTTTATCTGTTAAATAAACAACTTTTTCCACTTTCTACCAAGGAAATTTTTTTTTTCCTATCCCGATTCAGCTAAAGGGAAGAGTAGTTCATTTAAAGGTTTGTTTGTTTTCCTTTCTTTCCCTCTCCCAAATTTCCCCTAAACCAAGACAAATATTTTTGGCACCCAACGTGGGGCTTGAGAAAGTGGAAAAAGTACAATAGACTGTTAAAAACCATCTTAAAAACATTAAGTGAAAGATCTTTCAAGAACTGAAAACAACATTTAGCAAAGGCCACTTGGTTAGTTAACACCCAAAGTTCCACCAACCGAACAGGCCCTGCCCAGT
>VZTB01003924.1:519066-530630 GCA_013397245.1 Thryothorus ludovicianus | reverse complement strand
GCCAGCACAGCTCCCTCAGCACCCCCTGTGCAGGGCCAGCACAGCTCCCTCAGCACCCCCTGTGCAGGGCCAGCACAGCTCCCTCAGCACCCCTGTGCAGGGCCAGCACAGCTCCCTCTGCACCCCCTGTGCAGGGCCTGCACAGCTCCCTCAGCACCCCCTGTGCAGGGCCAGCACAGCTCCCTCAGCCCCCCCTCTGCAGGGCCAGCTGTGAAACATCACTTGTGTTCTGTGCCTCCTGAGCCACTCTAAAGAGCTCATCCACAAGGTTTAGTTCAGACTCAGGACTGCATCTTTCAATTTCCTTACAGTCTTTCTGCTGGTATTTTGTGTAATGCTGTATTTGAGAAAATGGTAAAGCTCATCTCCTTCCTTCTCACTTTCTGTTTTTGCATTACATAGAAAACGTGTGTGTGTGATATTTTTTCCACTCATTGTGTTGTAGTTGTTTTTAGAAGGAGTGCAGGTATAATACAGAATTCCACTGTGCTCTGTTCAGATCCGTGTGATAAGGCCACCAAACTATGCTGGACCTTTGATGCTGGGGTTGCTGCTGGCTGTCATTGGAGGCCTTGTGTATTTGCGGGGCAGCAATCTGGATTTTCTCTATAACAAAACTGGCTGGGCCTTTGCTGCTCTGGTGAGTAATCATGGCTCTTGCCTCCCTGTTGAATTGAGTTTTGTAGCAGTTCCAGTTTTTAAAAGCTTCTGTATTTCAAGATTCTGGAAGCTGGTGGGGGAAAATGAGGTACAGTTAATTTTACTTTTGGGTAGATTGGTAACATTATATGATCTTGGTCCTTTCAGCTCACTGAATGTTTGATTAGATGCCTTTTGTACAAATGTAAAATGGGACAATTCTTAGCCTGTGTTCCAAACCAGCACATTTTGATATGAAGGAACAAATATCAGGTTAAATTAAAAGAGAATCCTTATTAAATAGTGTTCTTCTTTCCTTTTCAGTGTTTTGTGTTAGCAATGACATCAGGCCAGATGTGGAACCACATCAGAGGCCCCCCCTATGCTCATAAGAATCCCCATACAGGACAAGTGGTGAGAGTTGCCTTCACTTTCTTTTTGCATTTCTGTTGTATTTCTGCAGAATAAGGCTGATACCAAGAGACAAATCAGAGTGCAAATTCTGCTTTTGGTTTCTCTCTTTGTGGTTGAGACCCTCTCCTGCAGTGAGCAAGGCAAATCAAGAGGGCCCATATGTCTTGCTCATATGTTGTGAAGGGATGTGATTGTTGTAAATTGCTTACAGCACAATAAAGGTATTTATGGGTTGAGTCTTACATGCTAAATATCCTATTACTGAGCCTGGCAATTATGTTTCAACCTGGACTTAATAACTCATATGCTCATCTGATAACTTCTGTGTAAAGCCATGTAATACCTTTTCCTCAAGATTCTTGAGGTAAATTAATGTCTAATGATCTCAGAGTTATGAAGTCTCTTTCTTGGGAAAAATCTCTTGTTAGCATAATTTGAAATATACTGCTCTGTTCATAACATAGAATGAGATGCACTCTACAAGTAGTCACAGTGTTCTGAGATACTGCATCTGCTCAGGTGCTTACACATCACATAGTGCCTTTTCTCATGTTTTTACTCAGGGAATTAGTTTAGTGAAATGTCCTTTTGTGCCTGGTTAGGTGGGTCAAGCCCTCTGTATTCTTCTGTAGAAAGTGGATAAAGTTTTTTTTCCCTACTTAGAAACAACATCATAACCATACTAAGGTGTCCCATAGGGATTAAAAATGGTACTTTTTCACTAATTTCAATTTTTCTATTAACCCAGAAGTGAAAAATATTTCAGATGCTTGGTTCTGGAGCCAAGTGAGTCAGATTCAGATACAGATTGAAGGGACTGCCCCTAAGCTGAGCAGCAGTGTACACAACCTAAGAATTTCAGTCAGGGAATGGATCAGATTTGGGTCACATTAGGATGCAGGAGGGCCCAATCTTGTGGTATTTTGCTCAGCTGGACTGAGAATCTGGACCACAAAGGTTGTAGCTGCACTTGCACTTACTGTAATCTGAATGAAGCTGATTGTGCATGGTAATAGAAGAAGGATCTCTGTTTCTACTACAGCTCCCCAAAAAAATCAGTGATCAACAGAAATGGTTCATGCTCCAACTTCTGCTGTCTCCTGAAAAAAAACAATGCAAACCTCAGTTCCAGGCTCTGTAGCTGTTGTGAATCACTTCAAAGTTGTCTCTAGTCTTTTCTAAATTTAATTACTCTTTGTCTCTTACAGAATTATATCCATGGAAGCAGCCAAGCCCAGTTTGTGGCAGAAACACACATAGTTCTGCTCTTCAGTATCCTTCCTGGGAGAGGCATGTGATTTGTGGCAGTTTTTTGGGCAGCAAATGCTGCTGCCTTTCCTGTGGTGCTTTGTCATGGCTGTAATTGCCACCTAACACTGATGCAGGAGCTTGTAAAACCTTTCTGCACTGACAGCTGTGCTTTTCCTGTACCTCTGATCTTTAAGTTGAATAGAGAAATATTTACTGCTTTCTCACTTTCTTGTTTAAGTACCCAGCTGAATACAACACTGAAGTTGTGCATCCTTGTGGAATCAGAAGATTCTTCAGGATACTGCCTGTTCCTCTGTGCATGTCTCTTTTCAGTGTCACTTATTTCTTGCATTGGTGTTGAATTCTTTCCTCTATCACTGATCTTTTATTTCTTTGCTTACCTTCTTACAATCTTACCATTTGTTTGTACTGATGCTGCAGGATTTTGCCATGCTGTCAAGAAAAGCAAGTGGAAATTTTCAGACTGATAGCTTTTACCTTTATTATTTGTAGAAAAAATGCTTCTTTGGGGTCATAAGAATACCTTAAAATTCAATGTTCTGTTTTTCTATTCTGACATACATGTTTTTGATCCACCATTTGTAACTTTAGTAATTTCTGGCTGGAGCTTTTCTTTTGTTTCTTGTCACATGTATCAGCATTCCTTTATTTTTTATTCAGGACTTTTTCTTGTATTTTATGTTTTAAGCTTAAAACAGGCACTTGTAGGAAAACTGATCTTTATCTATTACTATACTTTTGATTCACCTGGTCAAATTCAAAGCAGAAACTTTTTGTTGATGTTTATTTGTGTTATTGCTATCCATCACATTATGGACCCAACCCACCTGTTGGTAGAGACATGTTAAATTATTAAATTTGGTGAGATTTCTGTGGGTTCAAGTCACTTTCCTCCTGTGCTGAAGGTGTTTCTGAAATGGAAAGATTCCTGATGGTCCTGGTGCAGTCAATGATAAGTATTTTTCCGTTCAGGAGGAGACTTAGGACTGGGCATTTGTAGTGAAATGAAATGAAATCTTTGGGAATTCTGTCTGGTTTTCCACTGGATTCACTACTTTGCTTTGCTAGGATTCATTCTTGGCAAATATCAGTCCTTTTGTGTTGTGTGTGCTTCTTTAATTTTACAATCTTGAATTTATTTTTTTTTTAATTTGAAGAATTAGAAAAGAAATACTGCCACTTGAAAGACAGCCTGTTGGATTAAATACTGCATGTGTTTTATTTGTTCTGTTGGCTGAGTGAATGCAGAAGCTGAATTCCTTTGGGGATTTTCCAGTGGAGAACAGCAGTAGGAGTAGACCAGGCTCTCTGGGAAGGAATGCTGCTACATTACAAGCTGAGCTAATAAATACATGTTTTTAATTTTGCTTGAAGACTTTCCAGTTTATAATTTAAGCTTTGCATTTATTTTCTCTTAAAAGCTGACATTATGAATGTCTTTCTGTTGTTCTTTTTGTTCCCCCATAGTTGCTGATTTGGCTGGGAAGTCTTTGACTTTTCCAGTGAGTTTTAATGCCTCAGGTATGGTGTGGGAGCTGAATTTAGGGGACCAGGAGTGTTGTTTTGAGTCTGTTTTACTTTGTTGATTTAGCCTTAAACACCATTTGTAGATGGTGGAGTTACCTTAGGAATGGTCCTTCTCCATGAAGCTGCTACTTCTGACATGGATCCCACTGAAAGAAAAAGTAAGTACTGATACTTTGTTCTCTGAGCAAAGGCACATTCTGTGAGTGTGTCTGATACACATTTAACAGAAATGCTTTTGTGCTGGGGGTTTTGTTCATTCCTCACCTCTGAGCTGAGAGAATCATTTGGATTTTTGACAGTTTTTGGAGTTGCTTAGCAAACTGCAAGATAAATCCTTTTGGCACATGGAGACAGATAAAGATGCTTTGCAGTGTTTTGCTAGTAAGAGGGAGAAGAGACTTCTCAAAGCATTTTAAAATTGGTATTTATTTCATGTTTCTCAATGACACGAATAGAGCCCTTGTCTGACCAAATCTGCAAATATTGCAGAAGGCTTTGAAAACCTGAGTCACTGAGGTGTTGGCAGGGGCAGCTGTCCCATCAGAGCCTCTCCCTGTGCATCTCTTGCAGTTATGTGCATTGCTGGCATTGGCTTGGTGGTGCTGTTCTTCAGCTGGCTGCTGTCTGTCTTCAGATCCAAATACCACGGCTACCCCTACAGGTACGTCAGCCTGGGGCCCTGCAGCCTCTGCTCTCCTGGGCTTTGGGCTACAGCTACACCACTGGAGCTCTGCTGCCTCAGCTGGCAGGAAATACTCTTCTAAAAATGCTCCTTTGGTTTCTCAGAGTAGCAATGTGGGTTGACAAAGTCAGCAGAAATAGGAGTGTGTCACAGATATTGTGATTTTTCAATCTAGCCAAAGCAAAGATTGTGGAGCTGTCCTTTTCATACCATCACGTTATAATATACTTCTGTTTTCAGAATTATATCCCAGCCAGTTTGTACTGCCAATAAGTGTATTTCCCCCCTATTTTTCCCTCTTCCATATTCATACATCTTCACTATTAATCCTTCTTTGTGAGAACAAGGAGGATGTCTCATGCTTTAAAGCTGTGTTTGGGGCTTGCTTGTGTAAGGAGTCTAATACTGTTAGTTGACCACTTCTACGTATGCCTGACTGATACAGATACCTTAGGTGTGTTTGCTAGCTTTTATGCATTTTGAAGCAATAAGTACATGTTGGAGGACCAGTTTCTAAAGATTTCACCATCTGCAATGAGCTGAATTTGTCTATGAAGCTAAACCCATAGACAGATATTATGCCCTCTCTATGAGAAATGTGTTCTTTAAATTATTTATTATTATTAAACAATAATTTTTATTATTTAAAAATATCTGAATAATAAAACTTTTTATTTTATGAAGACTTTTCTCAAGAACAAAAGACAGATGGAATTGTTCCCTTTTTGATAGCTGGTCAGATTTTATTCTGATCTTTGCAATGATCTTAGATACTCCTGCTGACTTTATTGAAGGGAAGATGTGGTTTTCTTTGGTTTTGAGTTATTAGAAACTCCTTTCACAGCTGCTTTTGTTGTAGCAGTGTCAGGCCCAATTTCTCATTCTGATTTTCTTGGCATTTGTAAAAGCTAAGTGGAATGTTGCACACTTTTATTTCTGATAAAATTAATAAGAATGTTTGTTATTTTGCTCTTTGCAGTTTCCTGATGAGCTAAAGGATTCCAGATTCTGTAACGTCAGGAAGGTGGTGGCTCTGAAGTTGGATGTGGTAGAATGAGGAGCTCAACGTGTGTGGTTTGTGCTACCTCTGCTTACACTGAGACAGTTAAACACTGAACCAAAGACAATGTAGTGCCTTAAATACAGCAAGCAATTTGCCCTGAAGGACACAGAGTGCTAAGATGCAATCTCTCTTTCATAAGCTTTACATCTTCTACTGCTAGCAAAATTCAGAACATAATGCTTAAAACTACATTTCCAGGGACTAACTAGAAATGGTACTTTCAACCCACTTGGATAATCTGTTTACCATGTTTCTTTTTCCCTTGAATTTTCACCTTATTTCCTGTTTGTGCATAGCAGGTGACAGCAGCTTCTCTGTTGTGCCTTTTCATGCTTGAGGAAACAGATTCATGTGCCTGGAGATATTTTCCTTTGGCCTGTGTGCAACCCTTGGAGCCTGCTCCAGGTTCCAGTGTGGAATGTGTGTATCCTAGAGCCCTGTCTCATTTTTGAGAAGAGTTCTTAACTTCTGTATGATGCAAGGTGAAGGGAGAGTTTTCAACATGTAGAATGGAGTTACTAATTAATTAAATTTTCTTTGCCAAATGCTGAAACTGCAATGTTTAAGTTGTAAACTTTGACTCAGAGCTGGAAAAAAAATTCTTTAGAGTATCGAGCACTCACACTCTCAAGAATATGAACCAAAAGTACAAAGGTAACTATCTATGTGTTGCATGAATTCAGAGTTGCTAAATGACTTTCAGTTCACTGCCTAGAGTCCTAGCAAACCAACACATACCACATGTGTGCTCACTATATAAGTTCTTGCATTCTCTCCTTGTTTTCTCCACGTTTTTATCCTTTGGGCAGAGATGTCTGCTCCTGGGATAAATGCTGTTACCCCAGGACACTTGATAGCCTTACAACTGAATGTGTGTGCCCTTGCTCTCTCCTTTTGTTCTCTCACCTCACAAAGATACTTTGCCTTAAGAATTTGTGAGTGGAAGACATTGTGCCTCAGCAAAAACTGTTGTGCAGTTCAGCAGTTGTACTACAGGAAATCCTTGCAGCCTGATTGAGAAACACTTCCTTCCGTAGGCTCTGGTGGCCTTTGAGGTTCATAGTCAGACTTTTGTCTCCTGCTTCTGCCTCTCTCCTCTCTCAAGGGGTTAAAGAATCTGGATGTTTGAAATTGAATCTCAGAAAGGATTGTATCACTCCAAGTGGAATGTTATTCTTATGCAGTTTTGTTAAATTAATACACATCTCAAGTGCCTTAACTTCACTAATTTCGTTGTTTGATGTTTCAACTCGTTGAGATGCATTTTTCTATGCCATACAGAACGAATAAGCCTTAGTGGAATGGATAAATTGTGTGCCTGACTGGATTTTGGACAAGTTTCAATAAAACTTTTTAGTCTAATCCGTGCTCCTGTGTCTTTTGAACTTTGTCACAAAGCAAGCCAACCTCTTTTCTTCCACTATTGTTTCAACATGTTAATTATAGCCTGTCTGTATAGAGTAAGTAGCCTAAGTTTGGGTGAGTAGACTGGATTAGTGGTCTGTATGTGTTTATGTGGAGAAATACAGCCCAGAATGTCAGCACTAGAGATGCTCCTGTAGCCAAGTGATGACATAAAGATTACATGATTTTGGCTTGTCTTTGGCAGCTGTCATGCAGTGAAAATCTTGGATTCCTGGAGTTCTAGACAGATCAGCTTCCAGTGTTTCTGGAGGTGGAATCTGGTTAGCACTGTAGATTTGCCTGGAACAACTCAATGCTGCTGCACTTGTAGCTTGTTTTCCTGCCCAGTTGGTAAAATGCTTCCCATAAACTTTTTCTGTTGTCATTTATTCTGTCCTTAAAGCATCCAGTTCCATATTGATTAAGTTTAAACAGTGGCACCTCATGCAGGTGGATGCTGGAATCATGTTTGCCTTCCACTTGAGGTGGCCACGATGTTGAGAGTTTGGCATTTTCCTCTTTTTTTTTTCCATGCTGACATGAAAATAATGCTTCTTTTTCCCAACAGTTTTTTGTGCTCTCTAGGCTGAAACTGAAGTGCATGGAGGAGGGATCAGGAGTGGTAGTGGAGCAGATGGGGTGCTTGCAAGGACCAGTGGCAGGATAAGAGAGGATGAATTCTGGCAAGGTTTGACTTGTGCAGCAGTGGAGATGCAATGGTTGGCTCTGGGTGGTGCCCAGGGTGATTCTCTGGGCCAGGGGCACTGGCAGCTCACTGACTGGTTAATGTAACACAGCTGGGACCAGCAGAACAAAGGTGGACAAGGCAATGCATTCAGGACCTGCTGTGGGGAAATCGCTGCAGACATCTCCTTCAGAAAGTGAATCATTAAAGAGATCAGGAGTGCCCTAAAAGCTCACCTTGAGAGAACACTTGTGATTAAGGGAGGAAATGATGTATTCTGCAGCTGAAAATGGACTCTGTGGTTTTGTTAATGTGGCTGGCCTCAGTGAATGCTGCTCTTTTCTGCTTTTGAGAAGGAGCTGTGGTGTTTTTTAGATGTTTTGGAATAACAGCTAGAAGTAATTTAGGGAGCTCTCTGCACCAAGCACAAAGCAAGACAGTAAATTTAAATGGATTAATCTATGTAATGGTTTGCATTATGTACGACTTACTGGAAGCTCCTGTCTTCAAACCATTCTGTGTTCAGCACAGAATGTCATTTTCATGAGGCCCTGGCACAGGGTGCCCAGAGCAGCTGTGGCTGCCCCTGGATCCCTGGCAGTGCCCAAGGCCAGGCTGGACGGGGCTGGGAGCAGCCTGGAACAGTGGGAGGTGTCCCTGCCATGGCAGGGGTGAGCTTTAATGTCCCTTCCAACACAAACCATTCTGGAATTCTGTGGAAGCCTGTTCAAAATGTGTGAGAACATAGCAGGGATTTTTTGATTCCCAGCAAATTGGAGTTTTATAAGTATTGAAGGAAGCCAGTTTAACCTTCAAAACACTTGGAACATCCAAAGAAAATCAGATGTGTGAATGGCTTCTGTTTGAATATGCTGCCCATATTGCCAAATCGTGGCATCTTGTAGCCAAACTTGGTTGGGAGAAAAGAACAGTCTCTAGTGTTCCTCCACTTTTTGTTTAAAAAAAACCCCATTCTATAAGAGAAAAAAACTGAAATCAGATTATTTAAGAAGTTAGAATTTGCAAGTGCTTTCTTCTGCTGTGAGAAATAATTCTCACCAAGGATTTGAGAAGATACTGGCACTTGGTTTCTGTGTTGGATCTTGGTGTTTGCTATTTCCTTATGCTGAAAAAGTTTAAATTCTCAACTACAAACCACTGCTCAAGTGACTCCACACTATTCTTTTGTACTTTCCTAAGGGGAATAGAGCAACAGCAACACAAAGAACAAACTCAGGCCCTCAGGTGAGCATCATCTGTTTTCAATTTTATATGCATTTTGTCTGAGGGATAGAGAGTTGCACATAACCTGTTCCAATTAACAGCTCAGATCTTGATCATTCCTACAAAATTAATTTAAGCATAGCCTTTTATTGGTCTGGATTAATTGTGCTACTTTTATCACAGATAATAATATGAAAGAGGTGTATATGTAGTTTGTATTTCTGGGTCAGGAGCACATCAAGTTATTAAAATATCCTCTTGTCAATTGATAGCTATACGTCTTTCAGCCATGTTCCTTAAAAGTAGGGTAATATGTACTTAAGAGAACTAATTGCTGTCGTTATGAAGAGACAGTGGGTGTGCTGAGGCTGCAGTGGCTTGTCCTGCAGGCTGAGCTCTGAATCCTGGCTCTGCCAAGCCTGTTGGAGCAGGAGGGAAGGGGTCCTGTGTGCTGGGGAAACTCAACTCTGTGCATGTGAAATGTGTTTCCCTGCAGATGCACTCAGTGTCTGCCTGTACACGGATTTCAGTGTAAAAATTCTGTGCTTCTCCAATCTGTTTTTTTTTTTTGACAACCTCATGATAAAGTCGGGTTTTGTCTTCTGGAGTAATTGCTGGGATGTGGAAGCATTTCCATTTTTACTTGATCTCGACCTTTTCTCACAGTAGGATTCCTTTCTCATCTGTGACTTCAGACAGAAGTTATGAACTGGAGGTAATTAAATTTGAGTTTTTAAACTGCTTTCAAATACCTTCCCCAAGGATATAGTGAAAGAATAAAATATTACAGAGCAATAGTAATAAATCTATGTTATTCTAAATCAGTGGGATGTTCGTTGGTAATGCTGACTAAATCCCTTTAGGAGGAAAATGAATGTTTTGTGTTCTTATTTTAATCACACAGTTGAGATCCTAATGCAGAGCTAAGGCTGGGTAATGCTTCCTGTTTCCTTCATCTCACTGGTGGCATAACACCTAGAATGGCTTTTTGCAGTTTTTAATGTAATTTGTTACAGTCAGTTAATATGGATTTTTTCCTCCTAAAATCAAATGAGAAGGCAGGTTATGCTTTGGTCTTCTCTAACATGAGACAGAGTTTGGTAACAAAATTTCTGCCAAATCTGCTCTCTGCTATTACTAAATTCAGCAGATAGACGGTGCAGCTCTTGGGTAAAATGTTACATTCTAAAGCAAATTGTGTTTAGCCCTGTTTGGAGAATTTCCCTGGGAGATGTGTAAGCTTGGATGCGCTCAAGTGTGAAAGTGCTGTTGATCCTATTGTCACAGAATGAAATGGGAGTTGGGGTGATTTCCTTGGGTATTTTCTCATGTTTCATATGTTGCTTTATGAAACCAGGTGAATAGGTACATTTTATCTTTTCTTGAGTTTCTGCAGAAAAAGATATTTTCTAAACTGGTTTTCTTTTCAGGACGTGGGTAATACTTGTCACGTGTTTCGTATTTTGTGCGGTTCTGGGCTTGGCTTTGGTGGTCTGCTCTGTTTTGGTCCTGTGTGGTGATGGAAGCTCACACACAACGCCAGCCTGCTGAGTTCAGGCATCTTCTCACAAAAGCCTGCAACAACTTTCCCTTGAGGAGGGCAGCATTCCAATCCTCCTCCTTTCACAACATTCTAACATCTGACAGGAGTGTAGAAGTTGCTAGTACCAGCAGGGAAAATTGAATTGGCATGCTTAGGTGTAGCTGCCAATGATGTGTTTCCTTATCTAGAGAATTTTCTGATTAAAAAGGAAAAGTTGGAGCCAAGGTGGACTGAAACTGCCTGGGCGAGGTTCCTTGCTCGTGTTCCGCCTGTGTGTGGTTTATGTTATCCCCATCCTGCTGTCTTTGTGCTTGGGAAACTCTGCTCCCGACCTTGCTTGTGGGCTTGGAGTTCCAGGGCTGGTTCCTGCAGAGGATGAGGGTGCTGTGGTGATTCCCATGGAGGAGGAGGGTCAGGATGGTGATCCCGGGAGAGGCTGAGGGTCATTCTGGCGATGCCCACAAAACGGGAGCATCACTCTGGTGATCCTGTTGAAGGTGGTTGTGGTGATTCTTGCAGAGGAGGAGGGCTATTGTGGGGATCTTCATGGAGTAGGAGAGTTGTTCTGGGGATCCCTGCAGAAGAGGACACTTGTTCTGGCGATCCTCGTGGAGCAGGAGGGTCGTGTTGATGCTGTTACTACGAGTTTGGGTATCTGCTCCGTGTTACTCTCCGTAAGGGGGAGGTGTCTAAACGCTGTGATTAACCTGCCGTGGTTGGGTCAGGGTTTCAGGGTCACCCAACAGCGCGGCTGTCCCGCAGTGGAGCGGCTCCTGTCCCCGTGTGACACCAGCCCGTCCCCCGCTGTCCATCCCCGGGATGTGCCGGCGCTGGGCTCCCGCCGCCATGGCCGCCGCCGCGCGCTGGGGCCCCCTGCTGGACACAGGTGTCAGTGCACTTCGTTACGAAATGACGTCACGGGCACCGGCCCATGACGCCAGCGTGACGTCAGCCCCACCCCAGCCAATCAGCGCGGGGAAGGTTGGGACGGTGACGTAAAGTGCCCTAGCAACAGTCGGCGCGGCGCCGCCCAATCAGAAAATAGCTGTGGGCGGCCGTGAGCCAATGGGAGGCGGCGGAGGAGGACGGCGGCAGGAGGCAGGCCCCCTTA
>VZTB01003924.1:434761-518833 GCA_013397245.1 Thryothorus ludovicianus | reverse complement strand
GGGGCTGACACGGAACGGCAGCAACTGACAAGCGCCCGGAAAGTCGGGCTGAGAGAGGCGCCATGTTAAACTGTTATAAATAGTTGTCTTTGTGTGCTTTGGGTTTTGTCCGAATCCCCGGGGGGTGACCCCCGCGGTCCGTCACCCACAGACACGCCGCGTGCCTGAGGCGCCACACGAGCCATGAGGGGTTGTCACTTGGCCTCACAAATGCTGCACACATCTTCGAACCGTGTCAGAGAAGCATCGCTGTGTCTTTAGTGCTCATCACTCTGGCTTTAGTGCTGAGCCTTGGGTAAAGTTTTTTCTGCGGTCATATTAGTGTATGTTCACTTCCCGCCTTATTTTGAGTAGTTCACAACTACTGTCATTTCAGACAAAAGTTAAAGGGATAGTATTTTTTCTCCTTTTTTATATTTGTTTCTGAAGTCTTGACGTTTCCAATTAGGAATCTAGAAAAAAGAGGTTTCTGATGATTATCATCATTATTGATGTTGATCACGTGCTGATTTAGGTCATGAGCGTTGCAAATACGCATTAATTGGTGCATGACTTCCCAGCAGTTAGCAGTTTCTTGTGCATGTATTTTCTTCCTTATTTTGTAAAACAGGGTTTGCCCATCTCTCATCCTTTCTCCTTCTCACACCCACTTTCTCCGCTCAGTGTTCTTAAAGTACTTTGACAGTTTAAACAGCTTCTTTTCTTGAAGTGATTATTTTGTTATGTAGACTAAAGTGCTGATTAAGGGACTTTCTTCTTTTTCTTCTTTTTCTTCTCTAGCCTCTGAAAATCAAGCGTAGAGTTTGATTTTTGTAGAACAAAAACATCTGAGTTACTAATATTTATGGTCTGGTTTGCAGTCACCTCTATTTTATACTCTGAAAAATAGTCTTCCATTTGGACCACTTCACTTTATGTTTTGTTGTGGTTGTCATGTTTTGTTCCCTCTTGTCCATAATCTTGTAATTTTTGAACCACTTTTTCCTACAATATGCAGGGTTTGTACTTAAAACCTTTACATATTCTTATGTTGTTTTTATTGCCACAATTAGTGTTACTAGCAAGGGACTGCTTTGGAGGAAGTGGATACAGAAGCTCATACATTTCCCATGCAATTCTTAGATTATCTGCAGAGAAGATGGGATTATTTCAGATTATTTGTGATGTTCAAGATCAAAAAGCATGGACAGAATAGATCTGAGATTGTGTGCAGTCTTTGGGTGGCATCTGCCCACAGAGTAAGTAGCCCTGTGACAAACTCCCTTTAAGTTGATGGACATAACAATTTTTTGGTGCTCCAAACTTTTTCTGTTCATGAACTCAGTTCTCATTCAGTTTAAATGTTTGTTACAGTTCCCATCCCGTGTAGAGCTCATCTTGAGCAGTTTGCACTTCACAAGATCTGTGCCAGGAGCTGCACATGGCACTGGACATGGCATGGGCTTGGCCTTATTTCTGCACAGTCCAGTGCTTCTTAAAACTGGAGTTGGAGAGAAGGAAACGAAAAAGAAAAACACACCCTATCTTTGTCTTTTGTTCCCATTTCCCTCAAGTGCTGTTGGCTGTCAGCTGCCTGTTTCTGTCACTTTATCCTCTGCTCTCTGCAGTTCTGTCCATGTCAGAGGGGTGCAGAAATAAAGGACTGGGAGGTCGCTGTTAGAATTTTGGGAAGATGTGCAAAAAACTGAGTTTGGATGGAAAATCTCTTCCCAGCACTTGTGGAAGATTTGCTTACAGTGTTTCAGAGGAAAATCATCAATGAATACTAGTCTGCTCCCAGAGAAGTTTTAAGCTTTTGTTACAAGAATGCATTTATTTAATATTAAGATCCTTGGAATCCCCCATGTCCCAAATGAGAAATTTATAATGATGAAAACTGGAGTAACCTCCTAAGAAACTTTTAAAGTGCTGCCTCTGTAAATATAAAGATGCCTCAATAACTTTTGCCCCAAAAACTTTTTTCTTTTTTGCTTTCCTTTTCAAGGGGAGGAATCTTTGTTGTAGTGACCTAACCTGTTCCTACCAGTTCATACATTGTACAAAATAAGCACAGCAATAGGAAAAGATAACAAATTTTGAATCTTCCTCTCTTGAACTATCTGGTAGCCAGTCACGCTAGTTTTGGTTTTGTTTTGTTTTTTTTTTAATTGGCAAAATAGACTTCCTTCTTGTTTTGTTTTGGTTTTTTTTTTTTTTTAATCCAGACTTTTCACCTTGCATTGTGATATTGTTCATTTGCTTTTAAAGTTTTTATTAAATTGTCTGCATTTTTGAGTCAGTTGAATGTCTTTGTTCTGAGTGATATTGCAGGGTTGTTTGAGGTGTGTTACTTGATACCACAATGATATAATTGGAAGTAAGTCAACACCAATCTTCTGTATTCCCTAAAGGGACAGTGATAGTTCTGTGTCTTCCACACCGTTCTGGAATGGGCATGGGCAGATTCTTCAATTCTTCCTGAAGGAAGTGCAAAACTTTGTCATCTTCAGTGCCAGGTGTGCCCCAGAACCAATATCTGCAGCATTTAAATGAAATTCTGTGGGAGAGGAACTTACTGCAGAGACTTCATTACAATTTCTGGTTTTGTTCAACACTGTCTGATAGGGCTTTGCAGACTTTGGAACAGAGACTTTTATAGGGCTTAAGTGAAGGTATCCTCATTTTCTAGGAAATGGTTTGGTGCATCAGAGGGGTGTATAAGTCACATTTTGCAATAGTGTGACCTTAACATTGTGGGAATTTGAAATTGTCAGTCCTGTTGGGGGCTAAATCCTTGTATCCTCTGCTCGAAGGGTGGAAAAGAGAGTGCTTTTTGTTTGCCTATACCTCACCAAAAGAAGATATCAAAGTCATGCTAAAATGTGCTATGTTCACCATAAAAACAAATGTCTGCAGCCTGTGACCAAGTACATTTGAAATTGGATTACCAGAAGTGTCTTTTTTAAAGGGAAAGCCTAAGGATAGTGCTGAACCTCATGAAATCACATTTTGTGTTGCTGGAGCTCAGCTTGTGCCTGCAGGTGATTTGGAAACATGAATGAGTTCATGGATGGGTCAGTGGCAGGTTGTTCCCTTGGTGTGACAGCAGGAGAAAGAAGAATTTGTAGAAATTAAATGGAAAATGTAATGGAAGTTTTTATGTTGACTTTAAAAGAGGTGAAGTGTCCTGATTTATTTACTAAAGGAGGAGCATAAAGATTTCATGGTGTGTGAAATGTATTTGTCACTCAGGGTGGATGATGGATTGATTTGTGTTGGGGTTTTTTTTGTTTTGGTTTTTTTTTTGTTAGAAAAGGAGTGAAACCTTGAAAAAATCAAGAACTTGATGACACAGATTGCTCTCCAGTGTCAGCTGTAATGCCATTGAAGCAGTTTATTTGCAGGTCCAAAAGCTGCATAGTTGTAGAAATTTCTATCTGAATGGGTCCAACTGTAGGCTTTAATAGATTCATCCTGGAAGCTTTGTTGGGCAAGTGCATCTGTCATGTAAACCAAAACTAAAAAAAAGGCAATAAATTTGAGAGTGAGATGCCTTTTATCTTGTCAAATGAAAACCTGTGCTTTGGATGAGCTCTGACCCTCAAAGCTGTGGCAGCTGTGATTATGTGGGAGAGTAGAAGGGCCAGGCTTGGATTCTCAGCAGGGTTGGTACTGAAGGAGGTTTCGTGGAGAGCCTGGGATCAGCTTCAGGGAGCAGAAGGGAAATGAAGCAAAAGGCATTTTTAGAGTTAGGGGTCCCTGATACTCTTGGTCATGGGGTCCTTCCTTCCCTTCTCACAGAGTGTGTTTAAACGTTTTAAATACACCTTGGTTTGTGTGGTGTGTGAGCTAGACTGAGCTTCCTTTCCTGAATCAAGAGTAAGGTGTGCACTTCACATGATTTTTGTCTCATAAGGGTGAAAACGTTGTGTTTAGATTTTCAAGTGGTGGTTTCAGTCTTTTTTAGCTTTCAGTGTATTTCACCATTGAAGTTACACTTCAGTGTGGCCTTGAAACCAACTTAACAATGAGATTGTTTGCCTTACTTTTGCTCTGTGGGTTTGTAATGATGTTGCTTGTTTGGGTTCTTATAAGATCCCAGCAAAGAAACAGGTTAAAAACAACGTTGGTTTTTTCACTTTTTAGTGAATGAAGTGTGATAACTCACACCATATCAACAGAAAGAAATTGTGTAATCTTCCTTGAACAGAATTAAGGGTCTCTAAGTGACTTTGAACTGTTGCTTTCTCATTCCCCTTGTGAGTCTGGAGGAAGATAATTCTGTTTACCTGTCTAAACCTGTTATGCTGCATTTAAGCTCCAAAATTACTTCATCCACATCATTGAATGTCTTCAGCTGTACCAGGTATCACTTGATTAAGTCCCCATGGATTAAAAGTCAGTTCTAAACAAAGTAAAATGTGAGTGTGTGTTAACCCAGTGTTAGGTAGAGAATCTCTGATGAAGTACTGGATGCCTCCATCTCTTTCCAGTCAGAGCTTTAGTGTTCAGGTATTTTCTGATGTATCTGATCTAGTCAGTTCAATGTGGTACAGTTCCTCCTAAACACAAGAGAAATGCTTTACTGTGGTCATGTTCAAACACGAGCAGCTCACCCAGAAAGATGATGGGGCCTCCATGAGTGGAGTCACTTGGAGCCTGGCTGGATGTTGTCCTGGGTGACCCCTGTACCTGTCTCTGCTTGTGCTGGGGGTTGGCTGAGGGATCTCCAGAGGGCCCTGGAGTGGAGAGGACTGAGTGTGGATGGCATCAGGTGTGTGCAGGGTGTGAGGGTTTGTGTCCTTGGGCAGTAGAGCTGCTTCAGGCCAGCACAAACAGATTGTGTACCCTGAGTGTAAAACCTCACTTGGTTTGGCAGAATTGGTGTATCAGTGTAAGTAAGGTCCAAAATATCAATCTGAGCTAGGACTTAAGAGTGTCATGTTGCTTTTGCCTGCAGAAAACCATTGTTGAGTTAAAAAACAAACACTGGGATGAAGTGCTCTGTTTCCCCAGCATTATAAAACCATATTTTACTTGTTCAAGTAATAAAATTGTAGGCTGATTTTATTTTCTAGTTTTGTATTTTTTCTGACAGAAGTAGGTTTCTTAGGACATGGCAGGTATGGTGTGTTCACTATTTTTTTAATTGGAATAAGAAAATAACTCCTACTGGAGGTTTTATCCTCTTTCTCTCTTTTCCACAGCTTTAAGCTATTTCATTCATGTGTGTTCAGCCACAATATTGATGTATTTTATGAGAAACAACAATGTAGGCTCTACCCTTGTAACTGGAATCTTTGAATTGGGCTAATTCTAACCCTTTTTCTTCTCATCAGGAAAAACTATATGAAGATTTGCAGGTGACAGAATACTGGCCTGATTATATCAAAGCTCAGTTAGGAGTAGTCTCTCCTCCCACCATTCTAAATAAAATATCAAGAGTTTTGCTGAGGGTTGTTGGACTTCTACAGTTCACACAGAGATAAAGTCTGAAGCAGAGGATGGTAGTCTACAGACCAGAAGTTTAAAAGTACATCTGGTTTTATTTTTCTTTAATTATTTTTCCTAAGGATTGTTTAATTTTGTCTGTTTAATAGTTGTTTTCTGCAGTGTTTCAGTTTCAAAAGTGAAAAATGACTGAGACTTAATTTGAAGCAACTGTAAACATGAATTAAAAAAACTTGTGCCTTGAATTATTTTAAAAGTTGAAGCATAGAAAAATCTTAGACAAATGTTGAACTTAAGGAAGGCGTATGGTTAAAAAAACCATTTTTGTCACCATTGGGATAGATAAAAGCTGGAAAGGACTCCTGTGCCACTTTCAGGAGCCACTTGAAATGCAGATGAGGGGCACTTGTTTAGAGTAATAGTTGGTAGGTGTTTGCTTAAAGAAAATGCAGCTTTCAAATTATTGTTCCAGATGTTGACAATAACTAGGACATTCCTCACGTCCATTTTTAAAGTGTCTGAAGAAAGCAAATAGAAACTGAGTGCAATAACGAGGTTTTCAGTGCAGTTTCAGAGGATAATCCAATGTGTCCTGGGTTTGCTGCTGAACTGGTCAGTGCTGCTCTGTCCACTGCCCTGGTTATGAATTTTCATCACCTCACCTGCCTTCAGAAGAAATATGATCGTGTGAATGTGTGACAAGTTGGATCCAAATCAAAGCTGTTCATTAAAATTTTGTTTGTCCAAGGTGATGTGATTTGCTTTGGGGAAGCACAGTCAGCAGCTGGCACAGGGGGTGAGGTCATGGTGGGGACCCACTGTCACTGCCCCTCCTCAGCTGGGCAGGGGAGAGAAAGGACACTGAAAAGCTGGGATTGAGATAAAGACAGGGACATCACCCAGCAATTGTCATCACGGGCAAAACAGACTCTGCCTGGGGAGCTTAATTATTGCCAGTCAAATCAGGGTAGGGTAATAAGAAGTAAATCCCCAGTATTAAACCCCATCCCTTCCGTTCTCCCAGGTTCAAGTTTGATTCTCTGCCTCCTCCTGGTGAGCAGTGCAGGGTGGGAATGGGGGCTGTGCTTCAGCACATCCCACTCCTCCTCTGCTCCAGCATGGGCTCCCTCCCATGGGAGATGGTTCTCCACGGACTTCTCCCACGTGGGTCCTTCCCACGGGCTGTGGCTCTTCCCAAACTGCTCCAGCGTGGTCCTTTCCCATCCCAAGGGTCAGGATGGGACTGCTCCAGCACAGGGGCCCCATGGGCTCAGAACCTCCTTCGGGCATCACCCTGAGCAGGTGTGGGTGGGGTCCTCCATGGGCTGCAGCTGGGCCCTGCTCCCCTACAGATCCCATGGGCTGCAGCTGGGCCCCTGCTCCCTACAGATCCCATGGGCTGCAGCTGGGCCCCTGCTCCCCTACAGATCCCATGGGACTCAGCTGGGCTCCTGCTCCCTACAGATCCCATGGGACTCAGCTGGGTCCCTGCTCCCTACAGATCCCATGGGACTCAGCTGGGCCCCTGCTCCCTACAGATCCCATGGGCTGCAGCTGGGCCCCTGCTCCCTACAGATCCCATGGGACTCAGCTGGGCCCCTGCTCCCTACAGATCCCATGGGCTACAGCTGGGCCCCTGCTCCCTACAGATCCCATGGGACTCAGCTGGGCCCCTGCTCCCTACAGATCCCATGGGACTCAGCTGGGCCTCTCCTCTGACCTTGATGAGCCTTTCCCCTTCTCCCCTGGCCTCAGGGGCTGCAGGTTGCTGCTGTCACACACTTGCTCCTCTCTCCCAGCTGCTGTTTTGCAGCAGGTTTTTTCCCTTCCCAAATAATAATCCCTGAGGCACTATGGGCACTACTGATGGGCTCAGCCTTGGCCAGCAGCATATTCCTCTTGCAGCAGGCTGGTGTTGGCTCAGCTGGACATGGGGGAAGCTTTTGGCATTTCTGCATAGAAGTTTGTCAGCCCCTTAGCCCCTCACTCCCAAAACCTGGCCACACAAAGCCAGTACATGTAAGAACATCCAGGGTACAGCACTCAACAGGGAGTTGGAGTGAAACGTGTTATGTCTAGATTAGGACACAACCTGTCTGGCTCTTTATTTATTCTAATTATTTGTGGACTCATTTATAAGTAATTTGCCTACTCTGCATGTTTTGTTACCCTGTAAGGGCCAGGCATTTATTGTTTGCTTTAGCAGCACTTGCTCTGAATGTGAGGAATGGTTCATTCCAAGGTAGCTCCCAAGGTCACAAATCAGGTTCATGGCCAAACCAATAATAGCAGGGCACCTTCCCCTTCAGTCCTGTTTTAATTAGGCTGAGCAGTGTTGAAATAGCTCTCCAGTGGTGGGGAAGCCATTTGCTTAGGAAACTCAAAACACTAATAAATAGTGTGGGCACTGTCAGTGTGGATGAGCCTGTTTGCCTCAGTAGTGCTTCAGAGATGTTTCTGCATTTTTAGGCTCCTGTGTTTATTAAAAGCCACATGTTGATAGGTTGTGATCAGTTTAATAGTGACTGCATTGGTACTGCAGAGAATAAACATTTTACAGTAGAAGCTTTAAATAAAATAGATTATTATTCTCAGGTATAAGTGAATGACATAAAATCACTTTTGTACAAAACCAGATAAAGCGTTGCCCTGAATGAACATTTCTCTCTAGTGGAGTTAGTAAGAGAAACACCTTTACTTAGATTTGACTTGGTATTCTTTAACAAAGGCTTATGGTACAAAATTATGAATAATGAAGAGAAAAAGCAAATTGAGAAGACTTTTTAATATTAGTTTGTATATCATCTTTTTTGGTTGGTTGTCAGCAAGAACATTTTGCTCTGAAAATGATGGTTTTATGTTAGTTAGGATAAGAGTTAATGAATTGCAGTAGATAATGTTCCAAGTATTAATCACATAGACACATGCATACTATTCTGGATTAATTCTATATTGACAACAGTAATACTAAACTCATCTATAGCTCCCATTTTATTTCTAAAATACTGTTACCAAAACAAGTTATTTATAAACTAAATGAGCAGAATTCCACATGTGTGATTTTTTTTTTGTTGCTGTTGTTTTTACTACCAAAAATGTACTTTCTTGTGGCCTTTCTAAATGTGCTTTATTTCTTCAGACCATCTGGAGTGGATATAAAATCTCTTTATATGCTTTTACTATCAAATAATTCTGAACAATTCTAATTTTTTTTCACTTAATGCGAGTAAATTGTCATTAAATCTCCTTTCTAAAGGAGAGTGTGCAAGCTGTTAAGACTGCAGTGCACCATTATCATCTTCTGTAATGTTTTTCAAGTATGCCTTCCATCCATAAAAAAAGGGAAGCCCAAGATTAGGGAACTGGCAGTTGTGTAGCAGCATGAGTCCAGTAATTAGAGGGAAAGACTTTTGGACAGATTGAGAGAAAAATTTTAAGGTACTCTTGAGAGTTAAAGAGCTTTGTTCTGCTCTTTCAGACTTGCTCCAGTGATTGATGGTACATATGTAGTCTCAAAGGAAAAGTGCCCTTCACTCATGCAGAAAATCTTTTCATTGCAAAGTGCTATTTTGTTTTATTTTGAGCACCTCCAGAGATTTAAAGAAATTGCAGATGATTTTTTTTAAATGGATGGTTAGTGCTGTTTTATGTGGTTATTTTCACTGGTTGGAATAGTCGCTGGCATTGATGTGAGGATATTCACTTATGGCTCAAGAGAGCGCTCACCTGCACGTCCTTCATAAGATGAGGTTCTTTTTCAGCAATAACAACTTGAAAATCAGAAGTTAATAAATTGTGTTCAGAGAAATAGTAGTGAGGGGAAAGGTTGAATATTCAAAAAGTTGCTCAGGTTGAATATTCAAAAAGTTCTTATGACCAATAAAATAGGCTCAGAAAACGTAATTTCTTCTTGTTGTTAGAGGACTATTTTGAAATTAATGTGGAAACAAACAGTGGGAAGGATGGAAAGCCTTATCCTTCATCTGGGGATAGGGTAGGTCAGGAGTGGGGAAAGTCTGGCTCAGCAGATAAGGGGTGATGAGTCAGGACAGAGCAGCTGCAGATTGCAGAGCGCTGATAGAGGGGAGGGAGCAAACAGCTCGGTGGCACCTTCTGAACAGGGGCTCAACACCTTGGCTCGGTCAGGGCAGCTGGAAAAGCCTTGTCCTGGGAAACTGTTGGCGTTTGGGGAGAAAGAAACTGTGTAAAATGCCAGGGGGTAACATGGAGGTTATGAAATGGAGCAGCTTTTTAAGCACGCCTGGGATGGAGATGGTGCTTTTGGCTGCAGTGAGTAAAAGCACTCGAGACTGTTCTGAGGTGCACAAGCATCCAGGCAAAGTTACCAGGGCATTATTTTTTATAAATTAATCATCAGCACACAGACAGATCAAGGAGTGATCTGGTCCTGCATGTCTTGACAAAATTAACACCACACAACATGTATGTAGATGGTAGATTTAATAAAAGTGTTGCATCAGCAAACTTTCATGCTCATTGGACCTGTCCTATTCACTGAATTATTCACTGTCATATTCAGTGGACCTGTTTGTTTCTAAGTTTGCAGGTGAAATTCTCCTGTTAGTTCTAGTGGTTTATATCCCAAAGGTGACATTTTTGGTAATAAAATTAAGATTTTATTATTTTTACCTATCTGGCTTCTGACAAGTGTAGTATTCATTTTTTTGCTGTCTTCATATCATGGCAGCATTACCACTCAGACTTCCTTGAATTTTGTCAATAATTGTAAACAGTAAAAATGACTTAAAATAGACTTTTTTGTCAATGAAGCTGCACCTACTATTTCACTCAGTATGTAGAAAAATTATGTGGTTTTTATTTGCTCTGATATACTCATGCAGAAACAAATGTTTAAATTTCTTGTGGATATGTATTAATTTAGATTAAACATAAGCTTTCAAGCTTGATAAATCGGAATGAGATGTGTGAATAACTCTGACCATTACTTGTATTTTAACAGTGAAAGCAAGTTGAATACATTGGTACAGAAACTCCATGACTTCTTGGCTCACTCATCAGAAGAATCTGAGGACGCAAACTCTCCTCCAGCATCATCGAAAACCAAAAGTATAGGTAACAAGACTTTTTGTGTTTTATAAAATTGTCATAATTTTATCTTCATGTTCAGTGTGTATGTGATTCTAAAGTCAAATAACTTGATGATGTTATTTCACTAATCTTACTTCACTTGGGTAATTATACCGAGTCTAAAAGTGATTTAAGTGGTGACAGCTTGATAAATACACAATAGGCCTTTGATACAATATTTATTTCAGTTCTGAATCTTTCTAAAGGTGAAAAAATCTAATCTTCTGGTGATTTTCCTTCTCTGAAACACGAGATATTACACGGGTATTTGCTGTGCTAGGAGTTGCTTGTTCATTGTTCCTGCATTTATAAATGCAGTGCCTTGGTTTTTCTGCTGTAGTAATGCTTTTGCAGTCCTTGTAGGTGGGGAAGAAGTTCTGGAGATTATGCTTTCATAGTAATTTGAAAAAGATTTCTACATATAATCTGGAAACATTTGAAAATAAAATAATACTACTAAAACAACTAGTCCTACACTCGTCAGAATTTATATTGGAAATTTTTACTTCTAAGTTAGGAATAGATAACGAAGTTTAAACACTTTGATGACAGTGATTAAAAGTGAAATTATTTCATGTCAGTACTGAATAAAATCTGTTTCCAAATTTAACTGGTTAAGTTTGTTTCTTAATTTAACTTGGGCTGGATACAGGTGCAAAACCTTTCACTGTCTACTGCTCAATGAGCTAAAAGTTGTGTTGATGTGGTGGAGTGCAGGAGAAGAGTGTGCTGGCTGTATTACAGAGTTTCTTTTCAAACTCCTGTTGTCTTAAGTAATATCTTCCATGGGTTTTCTGGCGTGTAGTTTAAACCTTTTAGTGTTCTGTTCAGAGAGAGAGTCTGCTGCCTGTGGCACTCACCTCCTCACGTCAGCATCAAACTGAACTGTTAGCACAGGAAAATGAAACTACTCATGTGGTGCTTCAGCAGAGCAGTAAAATAAACTGCGATGTAGATGTATCTCAAAGTGAAATTTTGCTGAGGAGCACACTGGGAGAAAGAAATCTTCTCCCTTTGTACTTTGTAGTTAAAAATGAGCATTTGGTTCCTTGCCCTAAAACACAGATTGTCTTTGAAATGGATACACTTGCAAATTCATAGCAGACATATTTTAGTGTTGGTTTTGAGATCTAAAAGAACATTAAAGTTGAAGAGTCAGGATTAAACACTTAAATATTAGGAAAAGCCAGAATTTACTGTGCAAATTTCCTTCCCTTCCCAATGTTCTGTGCATAATGAATATGCCTTTAGCAACTGTGCTTGCTTTTTTTTTTTTCAATCCAGAGGGTGCTCATTACAAGGAGAAATTATGGATGTGACTGGAGCCAAATCAGATTTGGCTTGTTTTGTTCCTGCATTTGGAGGATATGTGAACTATTGGGTAGAGTGTTGTGAGGAGGGAGATGCTGATGCAGGTGGTTAAGTGTGCTAGGAAGGCTGGATGTTTGAAATCAGTTGGGTATTAGCTGATATTACTTTGGTCCCTGCCACACACAGAGGTCAGTTAAAACAGGAAGTAATACTTGCTTTATAGCCTTAATAATGTTCTTTATCCCCTCTGCTCTGGAACTGGATGTCTCCCTCCTTTCCACTGCATGGCTGCCAGTAGGAGGGTCATGGAGAGCTCAGGAGAGCCAGCCTGCCTGCTCTTGTTCCAAGATTGGAGCAGCAATCCCAGGGCAAGCTCTGCTCCCTGACAGCCCTGGAGTGGCTGGGCAGGAGCAGCCAGGTCAGCACTGAGCTGGGAGGGGATGGCTGCAGCCCCTGGGGTCCTTTGGTGGGCACACAGAGAAACTGGCACTGCAGCAGGCTCAGCTGCTTTTGCAATAGCACATGTGCATCAGGCTGCCAGTCTGAGTGCAGAGTCTGCACACTCTGGGGCTGCCAGAGCAGGGGAAGCTCTGCCAAGCTCTCCAAGCTGGTATTTTCCATGGGTTTATCACTTGGACAAAGTTGGTCAAGAGTAGAAGGTGGGCAGTGTCCAAGCTCCAGCAGAAATGTCACCCTCCTTCCACATCTTGGGTTCCTTCCTCACAATGCTTGCTGCCTGTAATATTCTAAAGAAGTTTCAGGTACTTAAAAAGGCCAAAAACATTGTCTGCTTTCATTTTGCATTTTCTCCTTTGCATGTGGAAATGGCTGGATGATTTTCCCTGCAGTTAACTCAATTCTGCAGAGTTCAAATATCCAGCACTGAATTCTCCTAGTGATTCAGTTTTTTCAAAATATAGAAGTAAATTGTTTGGTTTTCCCCAAAACTGAAGTTTAAGGATAAAGAATTTGCAGTGCTAGTAGTCTTCTGTTAAAATCACAAATCATCCTGATAAGTATCCTGTAATTACACTTCCTACTCAGTAGCATCTGTTAAAATCCTGCTGTTCCTAAACTTTTGGAGCAACTATCATACAAGAACCATTCAGTCACTGATCTCCAGACTTTCCTTTCCATTTCCAGGACTGGTGGATTGGAGCAGGTGCCAATAGGTTGCAGGTCTTTAGGCTTTATATTCCATGGTTCTCAAGCTTCAGAAATAGGAATTCTCATCAAGATTTGGATCAAATGGGATTTTTGTCTGTGGTTCCATGATCCCAGATTTAATACTTTGTTTCTTATGTCAGGATGTGTGAGAGAAGGTACTTGTAGTAAATTCTTAGAGGTCAGCAAAAATGCACTAATGATATTATTTCTGCATGCAGTTGCACTTGCAGTGCTTCAGTATTTCTTCACCAACAGCAAGGCCCCCAGGGACTGGACTGAGAGGGATTTCTGAATTATTTCTGTAAAATTTATGCCACACAGTGGAATGTCTTTTCTGTTGTGCGATAGTTTTGTCTCTGGAAGTCACAGTTATCACTATCCAGGCTGGTGAAACATAAACTGTGCTTTGATCTGCAATGTGAAGAACTTCTGATGTTCCTTGCATTTCAGTGGTCTCCTTTAATTTCTCTCCATAGGTAAAAATAGAGAACCTAAAGGAAGTCCAGCTTCAATGGAGAACAACAGGGACGAGGTAGGAATAAAAATGCTTTCAAATTGTAGTTTCATGTCTAGTACACAGTGGCTGAGTTCACTCTGTTGCTTTTGCAATAAATACTTCAATAAAACTGTCAGAAGTCCCCATTAATGTCATCCCCCTTCACCCTGTTACTCAGATAACAGTAGGTACTTAGTTGTTCTTTAGTTGTTGCAAATATGCTTCCTTTTTTAAAGAAATAAAAATGGACACACTGGATGTGTGTTTAACTGAGTAGAAAATTTTCATGTGGTCTTTCTTACTCCTGTCTGTTCCCCTGTTGGAAACACTCTGGTGGACAAGACCTTAACATTGTAGAGAAAACAGAAGTGCCAGTGTCATGCCTTAGTTTGCCTTTACTGCATTAAATTCAGGTATTTTCAACTGCCCAGACCTAGTTGTGATCTGAGTGCCAAAACCATAGAAAAATTCAGTTTTGTATGAAGGCAGCCAGTGCTTTCTGGCACATGAGCCACATACCAAGAGTCTGTTCTGCTGGCAGTTTGTGGGTGCAGGCTGCTGCTGCTCCTGAGTGCCAGAGCCCTCTGGATGGGGGTGTTGGAAAAGGGGATGGTTTCTTCACATAGCAAGAAGAGCATTCCCAGGCCAGTGTGAGCTGCTGACCTCTGACCTGAAACTCCAGACATTCCCTTTAACTGAACTGGCATGACTGTTGGAATTGTCACTTGCAGTTACTGCTTTCCCTGCTGCTCTTTTAAATTTATTTTTCTTTTATAAGGGCACTGGTGATTTCTGAGCTGTTTCTAGTTAATGCAAGAAGTTGTTTTTTTGACAGTTCCTTTGGATATAAATGTGTTAACTTTTACTTTTTTTTCTTGTTTCTAGGGAAGTAGTTCTTCAGAAAGAACTAAATCATTAGGATTATCCCGTTCCAAAAGGTTGGTTTGGAAAATAAGAACAAATTACTTTTTGAATGTAGGAAACTATAGAAAAGTGGGTGCACTGTGTCAAATATTTTTGGTCCATACTAGTATAAATCTGTGAAGTTATGGCATGCTGGTAAAACAAATGCCTTATAGTACACTTAAAATTCAAACTACTTCTCAGGATGAAAGGTTAAGATGCTAAAGCTTGATTATTATTTACAAAGACAAGATTATCTCATATCTTCAGGACACAGGAGTTTCCTTCAGTCTTGCTATTTGTACATATAGGATCCAAAAATGTAATTTGAATCATACAGAAGAGGTTTTATGTGCTTCACTGTTGGGACAGTGCAGCATCAGACTGTGTTGTTGTGCTGTCCTGTGCAGAAACTGCTATTTGCTGTATTCCTGCTTAATCCTTTTCCCCTCTTTGATCTAAAAAGTATGGAGTGAATTGTTTACCAACTGCTTGAACCTACAGGAGACAAATTACTTGTGTCCCAAGTAAGAGCAGTCTTAGTCCAGTCAAACTCCTCCTCATCTGCTCTCAGCTCTTGCTCACTCAAATTGTGTCCTCTGTGATTTTTTGAAATCCCAGTGAACTGTGCAGGGAGTTGAGCTTTCAGCAGTTTGGTACTGCTCTTTAGAAGTCTGTATCTCTTTTCACTCTGCTTTGTATCCAAATTGCTTTAATTTATCTTGTCTGCTGGAATTAATATTCTTCAGTCTCCTTTTTATGTTTGTCTTGATGCCATATTTGCAAGTGTGGTTTTGTATTTGGCTTTAGTTTCTCCCTCATCTTTCAAATACAATGTCCTGCTGAAGTCTTTTCATTTTTATACTTTCCTAGTCCTGTTTTTTGCTTCCTGTCTTATCACTAAAGGGATTTTCACTCATCCATGTCTCATACTGTACCTCATATTGACAAAACCAGTATCCTGCAGTAGTTCATGCATTGCCTTCAGACTCCATATTTTGCTCCATATTTTGTATTATTTTCTCCCCACTGTGACACAGTAAATTAATTCATTTTCATGGATTCAGTTTTAAATTGTTTGTGAGGAATTCTGTCAGCTGATCCTTTTGTTCATAGCCAACTTTTTCTTTTTGCATTTCCTTAATTTTCTTTATCTCTTCTGCCAAGATGCTTTTTGTAATTTGCTAATATCTGTGTGTTCTCTTTGTGCTGCCTGTTAGACCTGGAATGATGGATAAAATTCATAAGCAGACATTCATTCACCTGTGTTTCATTTAGACTTTTTTCCTGGAATTGTGACTTTCTTGAAAATACATCAAACCTCGATTTTACAACAAAAAGATTTTATTAGTATAGACTTCAATTTCACATGGGAGGGGAAAAATCCTGTTCTAAACTGTAAAATCATCCTGCAATTTTATAGTAATAACTTGGAGCATCCCAGCTCATAATGTCTTTAATTAATTTAAAAAGAAGTTAGTTTTTCACAGTTCATATGGTATTTTGCCTGCAAAGCTTACCTGAATTAAAGTTTGAACTATTTGTCAGAGAATGCTTTTTTTCTGTTTATTCAGGAAACCTACAGTTGTAACAAAATATGTTGGGTCAGATGATGAACAAATAGATGAAACTGTAAATGAAGATATTTCAAATGAGAACTCAGAGAACGATGTAGATATGCAAAGCTTACCTAAAGGTAAGTCATGTCTTTTTTGTTTGTTTGTTTTTTTGTTCTTTTGTTTCTGAATTCAGCAAATCAGCCAAGATTATGATGCAGCATAAATAATTCACTAGAATGCACATGTATTAGTAAAATGCCTCTTGAAGGTTGATTTTCTGTCCACACCAAAAAAAAAAAGGGAGCCCAAGCACCTTCAGTTTGGAACTCAGCAGATTTTAATCTGTGGGTGCACAAGGATGTGCTATTGGCTTAATTTCCAATGCCTGCTGACATCTGTCTAAAACCATCACAGAGCAAACAGAACAGGGCAGATGATTTATTCTGTTGTGTTGCAGGAGTCTCCAACTCTGCCACTTAGAGGTCTTATTTTACTGTTCTGTTTTGAGGTTATTAGCAATTAGATCAACAAAAGCAAAACTTAACTCTAGGGGGGAAAAATGCCAATATTGGAACTATTTTAAAGCACCTTTTGGAAGCAGTTAATGCTGTAGGCCTACATCCCTCTGCTCTTAGCTGCAGTGTGAGTTGGATTCATTCCCTCCATTTCTTACCTATGAAAGTTTGAGGAAAAACTGCTGCTGTTCACTGCATGAGTAGCAGTATTGAGAGCAGTCACTCTAAAATGATTTTTCCAGAATATTAGATTATTTTCAATGTCCTCACAACAAAACTGGGCCCTTAAAAATAGGAAAGATGTGTTTTTTCCTTCATGTAATTTTGATTAGTACTTTGTTTAAAGAAAAATGTCAGATTTTGAATCTTGTTAAAGACAAAGCAGATTTTATTCTATTGTTTTGTTTATTTCATACTGAAATAAATGAAAATAAGGGAAACTGAATAGCAAGAGCCAAAGAGAAAATCATTGGGTGTTGAGGGATTTAAGTGATTTCCTTTATTGGTAGCAAGTTCTTGTCCTACACTCCACAGCAGTGTGACAGTCCTGTCCTGCAGGGGCCACAGCAGAGCAAAAAGAGCAGAATTTGCTCCTCAGCCCATTACCCCTTGGCTTCTGTCCTACAGCTGCAACACAGATGTGGTTTGAAATGTGTGGTGTTGGTTTTTTGTTTGTTTTTTTTTTCCTGTGAACATCTGTCCATTCAAAACTTGGTTGAGTTTTAGTCAACAGATTGCACTTTTTTTTTTTTGTTGTTGGCTTTATTGATCAGAACTTTTGCACTTCACTTGGATGTGTAATGGTTTCCAATTTCTAAATAAAATTATTCTAGGTACAGTGGTTGTACAGCCTGAGCCAGTGCTGAATGAAGACAAAGATGATTTTAAAGGGCCTGAATTTAGAAGCAGAAATACCGTTAAAATGAAACCTGAAGCTCCCAAAAAGCGTGGAGGTAAATACAATTTAAAACATCTGTTGAAACGGGTTTAAATTGTTGCTTACGACCACATTTGGTACATCTAAAAATTGTCCGTATTTCTGATAAATTATCCTAAAAATACCTCCACTCTTCTGGCTTTTTGTTCGTTGAGGATTTTAGTTGGTAGAAATTAGCCTCCATTGCTGCCCCTGCAATGCAGCAGTGAAAGCTAAGATTAGTTCCCATTCAACTCCTTATTTTCAGTAGTTATAGGATGCTTCACTAGTTGCTGTTGCTTGGTTGCAATCAGGTGTTACAGGTATTCCTTTTTTAAAGGAATTGGCACACCATTGATACAGGAACATTCACTGACTCACCAGGAAAGCAACCATGTTGGAGCAGGGACATGTATGGGCAGATTATCCATCAGTGAGCTAAGAAAAAATCCTAAACTCTCAAACAATATAAAGACTTTTTTTGTTTTGCTTTGAAATTGTGGGAAATTCCCTACCAGAGGGCCCTTCTGAGGATTACCTTTGAAAAGCTACTGTGTCAACTGGTTTTCCATAGCTGCTACTAAAACTGAGAAGTTAGGTGGTTTATAATACTAACAGAAATAAATTTCTTTCCTTTTCTTCTTTCTCCCAAAAGCAAAGGAGAGGAGGGAGGATTATGTATAATGTAACCAATAAGAAGGTAGATATTTTTGTTAACCCTACTGGCAATAGCTTAGCTCACACACTTCCAGCAGTAGCTGGGAATTCATACAATTCATACAAATTCAGCTCTTGCACACACTCTTCATCCTTCCCATGGTATCATTTGAGATCTTGCTCTCTTTTAAAGTAATTTACTGAGTGCTGTTTCTGTAGGTGAAGGGGAGTGAAATAAGACTGTGTGGAAATGTCCTTGTGCATACACCCCTGGGCTCGTGTGGTGTCAGTGACATTTTGAGCATTGATGTTTTCTCTAAATTACAAACTTTGGGAGTTGGTTCTGTTTTATTAATGCAAAATGTCCTGTTCATATAAGAATGCTTTTTCCATTTGTGCTTACAACAATTCTCCATATGGTCCAACAGAACTCTTCAGGCATACAGTGTTAAAAAGATAAAGACACTTGTGCTTGAGCTTTGTGACCTGTGTCTGCATCCCCAGGACAGTTTGTGTCATCTGCCATTCCAGCTTTTTTAATCTCCATCCCTAGGGAATTTACAGGCCTTCCTTTTTGTATCTGATGTCTTAGTTTGAAAGACAGGTGTCTTCTAGGGAAGGCAGGAGCCTCCCTTGGAATGGAGAATGCAAACCCCTTCCTCCGAATTGTTAGAATTTTGAAATTAAGGGGCTCCCAGGCAAGATATGAGAATAGGAACAACAACTCTTGACTGTGTGTATAACAAGGTGAACAGAACAATAACTATGGCATTAGCAACAAACAGAAGCAGGGACCCAGTCAGAGTCCCTCTCTGCCCTGGCTGTGTCCCCTGTGCTGCAGTCACCGTCCCAGCGGCAGGAATGAGCCGGAGCCCCGCGGGGCTGCCGGACATGGATCGGGAGTCCCCGGGAGCTGCTGGAGCTGCGGGAATGTCCCGGCAGGGCCGGGGCTGCGGGGCACGGCTGGGAAACCCAGAGCAGGAGCGGAGCAGCAGCGGCTCCCGGCTCCAGCAGGGCAGGGGGAGCCGAGGTTCCCGATCCCCGGGCACACGGACGGGCCGGGCTGGGTCCGGCCGGGCCGAGCTCCGGCGGTGCCGCTGAATTCTCCCCGCTGGAAGCGCCAGCCCGGCCCCCTCCGATGCCAAAGAGCGAGAGAGCCCCGCTGGGCCAGCCCCGCTCCTTCACCTGCCTCATGTTCTGGCTGTGTCCCTCAAAAGAAAACCCCCGAGAGAAAAGTAGCCAGGTGTCACATTCCCGACTTCAGCTCCTCCTTTGTCTTTCTTAAGTACCTCTAAGTACCCCTAAGAATTCAGTAATTAGTTTCCTAGCAACTTCTGGGATAAAAATTCTGTAAGAAAGAAACCTAACCCCCAACATCTGGACTGGTTACTCAGGTACTATCCATGACATAGAAAACATTGGCATTTCTAGTAGGATTTACATGTCCTGTGTGTATTAGAAATAGTGATAAAAGCACAACTCTTGCCTTTCTAGCAACCAAATGTTCTTGTTTAAGACTGTAAGAGGCATTGTGTCATTAGTTTCAAGTTCTGCGTCTGCAGCATGGTTGTGGTTGTATTTTTGCTAATAAATTCGGTTAGGAATGTTTTTAACCAAGTATTTTCTCCGTATTAACGAATTACTAGTAGTTTAATTTCTTTGCAAAGGTTTGCCTCATAAATTCTCTTTTACCCTGGTGCCAGCTTGCAGGTTTGAGGAAGGAGGCCACAGTGCTTCCTTCCCCTTGGTTATGGAAAAGAGGGAAATGGCTCAGGGTGTGGCAGGGAATAAATATCATGTTCTCCCCGGGCTGTCTGGGCCCCTCGGGGAATCCTGCAGCAGTTTAAGGACTGTGGTGTGTGCATGCTTGGATTCTGTGCTGCAGAGCATGGGATTCTTTCCCAAGGAGTGTGATGGGATGGGGTATGTTCATCCATGCTCACAGAAGTGCTTGCAGCTGGGGTTTGAGCTGGTTTGGGGCTCCTGAGAGGGGCTTGCAGGTCCACAGGCTCTGCAGGAATGGCTGGAGGGTGCACACATCCTGTATCCGGAATTACACTGAATTTGGAGCATGGATCCCCTGTTTCACTGCCCCTGAGCCATCTGAGATTGTGCTTCAGCAGCAGATTGCTGAGAGCTTGCACTGTGTGTTGAGAATGTTCATTCAGTTCCTTAACATGCTGGTGTTGGAGCTTGGTTCTGATTCTGGAGTAGGGATTATTTAGTTAAAAATAGAAAAAAATACAGAGTCTTTACTCAGATTGTAGTCATTAAATTCAACTGCTTGAGTTAATTTCCTTATTGACTTAATCACTGAGCATGACAGCAAAGGACAAGTCATAGTTAAATGATCTCTTGTCTAACCTGTATCTGCTTGATCCCTGATTGGGCTTCTGGAAGTGCAGAACTTTCACTAATGATTTTCCTTTTTCTTCTGTTGAAAACAAAATGGTCTCCAAGGATTAATTAAGGGCTTAGCATGAGGTGAGCCTGCCAGGCCCAAATTTATCCTTTCTGAAGTGAATTGGGGGCTTGGCATAAAAATAAAAAAAAAGCTTTGTTGATCAAATGTAGGTGCAACAGCAGCAGAGTGGTGCACACACCATGGGAGCAATCAGCAGCATTGGGAGAACATGTAGATTACAGCAAAACTGTAGTTTCAGAAAACCCCAAAAACCACCATCGAGAAGGGAACAAAATGTGAAAAGAGGTTTTTTTAGTGACAATCACAAGGGTTACTTGCATTTTCTGGAAGAGTGTTCTCTGTTTTTCTTTGAGAAACTAAAACTGTGTGTGAAAGAAATGCCGTAATGCAAACATGAATTGCAGTGGTATTTGTTGAACAAAGATTAAATGGGGAACGTTGTCCAGAATATCAGAGCTGCAATGAAAGAATTGTAGTGAGGACTCTAATTTAGAGTGAGGTGACCAGTTAACTAACCCAACTTAAACCTCTCAAAGGAAAATAATTGTATCTTGACCCCAAGTGAAGCATAGAAATCAGGGGAAAATTCAGTCTTAAAATGGTAAATTGTTACAGATTGATTTATCTCGTGTTGTATCTTGACCCCAAGTGAAGCATAGAAATCAGGGGAAAATTCAGTCTTAAAATGGTAAATTGTTACAGATTGATTTATCTCGTGCTGGGTGGTGCAGAAATAAAGGCATACGAAAAACTTGATAGGCCACAGCATTGTAAGAAAATGCAGTAGGTATACACAGATTTTTTAAGTAAGAATGAAAACAATTAATGTGTGGTTTGTAATCCTCTCCATAGAAGAAGGACTCCATGGAATTGTGAGCTGTACAGCTTGTGGGCAGCAGGTGAACCATTTTCAAAAGGATTCAATCTATAGACACCCTTCACTGAAAGTGCTTATTTGCAAGGTATGTGGTAAACAGTTCTGTTTGGTTTTGTTTAAAATGTCATATTAGTTGGTTTGGGTGGGATTTTTGTGGGAGTAATTCTTGTTCATTAGTCAATATTAGTCAATAAAGTTTTCAGTCATTAGCTGTTACAATAAAGGAAACTAAAAGGAGAGGAAAAAAGGCAAATATGTGTATGAAATTTTATTCCTTTTTTCTTCTATCACAGTTAAATTGGTGGTGGTTTCTTTGTTATTTACTTCTACAGCTTTAAGGATATAATCTTAGTGAATTTTTAATGTTAAATGATCTGTCTGAAATTTCTGCCTACTCATAATGTATTTTAAGAACAGATTCAAGTCTGCATCTCCTGGTAAAAAATTCCATGTAAAACCGCACTGAAATAAGGAGCAGAAAAGCAGTTTCAAAGCCATCTCTGTTTCTGCCTCCTCTGGACTGTTTTAATTTATGGCAGTTTTGCAATGCTGGTCTAGTCCATAATCTGAGTCTTGAGCTGTGTGGCTTCCTGGTGGCTCCACACAAGCCCTGAGTTGGCTGCAGAAGGAAGAGGTGGGACAGGGCAGGAAGGAAATGTCCCTGCTTCCTGCTGTGCAGACCTCTGTTCTTTCCAAGAGTTGCAGAGATCTCTCTTGCATATTTCTGTAGTGTGAAGATTTTTTATAAAGATGTTGCTGAAGATAGAGACACAGTTCTGTGTTATAATATACATGTAACATTTCCCTGCTCTTCCTCCTCCTCCTTTCCAGTTCCTCATTAGTGTTACAGACTCAGCTGACAGGCTCTCTCAGCCATGCCCATCTAGGCTGGTGTGCTGGCACTTCTCTGCATTCTGGCTTGTTTCTTTTACAAAAATCTGCTCACAAGGTGACCTTTTCCCGTTTCCATTGGGGTCCCAGCTCTTGTTCCTGGCCTTGCACACCTGTGTTCCTGCAGTGTGACCAGTGACCTGGGTCATTTTTGTAACCTGGACGGGTGTTGGGCTCACCAACAGCTCTTGATTGGGAGCTCTGCTACATGAATTACATCAAGGGTCGTTTCCCTTGATTTTCTCTGTTTTTACTTTTTTGAACATGGCCATATGGGAATGTGAGAGGGAGGAATGGTAATCCCTCATCTCCAGCTCTTCCATTATTTCTGTGCCTAGTTCTGCCCTTGTTTTTTTCTTGCTTAGGTAAAACTCCCAGACCTGAGAAGCTGTTTTCCTTTGCCTGTGAATTTTCCATCAAGTGTCTAAACATCAAATTTTACTGACATTTTATATTGATTTTGGTTGTTTGGATAGTTTAGTTGAACAGATGTGCAAGTCTGTTCCAGATAATAGGGCATCATCATTGTCAATTCAGGTGATGAAGCCTCTTCTGCATTCTGAATTTTACTAATGTTTGTTCAAAGTAGAGCTACAAGTCTGGAGAACATTCTTCAGTAACAACTGGGAAAAAAAATGACACTAAACCTTCAATATTTGGTGCCAGCAATTCAGCAACTGAAGCCATCAGTACTCCTAGCTGAGTCATTTGTGGTTTTTTTCTTAACCATTACCAAATTTTCAATTGAAGATGCTTTGTTTGCCCCTGGAAATGGAATTGGATGTCATGATAAATGCTGGAGACATTTTAATCTAAAGCCTTATGGCATCACATGCTAACATAGGGAGCATCCAGCTGAAAATTGTAATTTATGTGGGATTAATTGTGTCAGGGAGGATGTGGTGTTGATTTACCTAGGAAATACATGGGAGAAACATTCAGACTGCAGAGAAGTATTCAGCTGATGTTTTAAAATACACAGATATGCAGCCATCGAACAAAAGCCTGTTTAATTTTCAAACAAACCTTGAGCCATCTAAATAAGTCATGGTTTGGGACCATGGAAGATTTTTTTTAGATTAAAACAAATGTAAAAGGCTTAGAATGCTGAAGACCTTGCAGTTGCTGCTTTTACTGGCTTGTTTCTAATGCATACTGAAGTCTGATGAATTGCTGAAGCCCAGTTGAGATTTAATAAAGAATTCCTTGTGCTCTCTCTTTCTTTACAGACTTGCTACAAGTATTACATGAGTGATGACATCAGTCGTGATTCAGATGGGATGGATGAACAGTGTAGGTAAGTGTACAAAAACTGCAATGTGTGCAAAATGGAAAAATGTGCAAAGCTGAAGTAACACCCACAGCTCACAGCTCTACTGGTCTGGGGGTCTTTTTTCTTGCAATTGTGATGTTACTGACAAATAAAGATAAACCATTATTTGTCACCAAGAAATACTCAACTCCAAGGTTTTTTTAACTCTTTGATTGTCTTAGTAATGAACAGGAAAACATTTTATAAAGAAATCTAATAACAAACACTTGTAAGATACCACATTTTTAACTAAATAACAAGCCACCTTCCCAAGACCTTAAAGATGGGGATAGAATCTGGCATTCTAAACTTTATGAGCCAGAGAAACTCAGTTCTCTAGGTGCATCTCCTACTTTTGAAATACGAAAACACTTCTCTGTCCTTATGTCAAATATCTTAATGTGTAATTCAGTAAAATTATGCAGTCTGTGGTTTCTATGAGCTTATTGTACACTACTTTTCAGTCTTCAGGTACTGCAGTAGTAATGCATGAGTTAAGAATAAGCTTATTAATTTTGCAGTAAAATAAATCACAAATTTTCAGGAGAAACAGGGAAAATATGATTTAATTTCCCTTCTTTAAAGAAATTAGTGCTGAAAGTGCGTTTGAAAATTACTGACCAATTCAGCTTTGTGAGCTGGTAATCTAATACATGAATTTTCTGACTTTGCAGTTCTCCATTGAGCTTTTCAGACAGGCTTTCAGTAAAGGCTTCAAGTAATGGATAGCTGTTCGTCACCTGAATTTTTAAATATGTGAACTTAATAATGTATCACCTTGTTGACGTGGAGACAGAACTCTTACCTTTCTCAATCTCATTGCAGGTGGTGTGCTGAAGGTGGAAATTTGATTTGCTGTGACTTTTGCCATAACGCCTTCTGTAAAAAGTGCATTTTGCGCAACCTGGGCCGAAAGGAGCTCTCGACTATCCTGGATGAAAATAACCAGTGGCACTGCTATATTTGCCATCCAGAGCCTTTGTTGGACTTGGTCACTGCGTGTGACAGTGTCTTTGAAAATTTAGAACAGTTACTTCAACAAAACAAAAAAAAGATGAAAGTTGAAAATGAAAAAAGTAAAATATATGACCACGCTGTCAAGCTTCCTCCAAAGAAAAATAATGCAAATTGTAACGGGGAAGAAAAAAAACTAGATAATTCATATTCAGGTTCACTTACATATTCTTATAAAGCCCTAATGGTGCCAAAAGACTTGCTTAAGAAAACAAAAAAACTGATTGAAACTACAACAAATCTGAATTCTAGCTTTGTAAGCTTTTTAAAAAATGCTGCAGACAATGTAGAAATAAGCCCAACTGTGCAACTGTGCCAGCTGAAAGCTTTTAAATCTGTGCTGAGTGACATGAAAAAAGCTCATCTGTCACTTGAAGAAGGCCTGAACCTGGAGATTCAAGCATTGAATGTTAAAATCAAAGATAAAAATACCAAAGAGAAAAAAAATGAGGTTAGATCAGAGGAAAATGAGGTGGAAAAAGATGAAGGAGAGGAACATGAGGCATTAAAAGGGGATGACGCCACACAGACACAGGAAGAGGCTGTGTCGGAGCAGCCTGACAGTGAGCCCATGGATCAAAGTGTTCCCTCAGTGGAACAGACAGATGACAAGGCAGCTCCTGGGGAAGAGAAAAAGTCTGGCAGAAGTGAAGAACCACAGTATGAGCCCAACAGTACAGAGGCTTTGGACATGGATATCGTGTCCATCCCCTCATCTGTTCCTGAAGATATTTTTGAGACTCTGGAATCTGCTATGGAGATTCAGATGCCATCAGACGAGCAGGACAGTGGAAACACAGCAGCAGATCATGAGGCTCCAAATTCAAATACAAAATTAAACACTCCTGTGAAAGATACCAAAGGTGGTACAAAGTTAAAATCGTCAGCTAAAGGATCAAAAGAACTGATTGTAAAATTGACTCCAGTTTCCCTTTCGGAGTCCACAGTTAAAGCTGAAGATCAAGACAGCAGCCTGGAAAAAGACAATAAAGATGTTGTTGATGCATCTGAAGATGTTGATGCATCTCAAGCTAAGGCAGCAGGCTGTGATTCTGTAAAACAAAACCACAGCGTTGGCAGCGAGCCCTCCACGGAGAACGACGCCGTGCCCCTGGAGGACTCGGATCTCCGGAGGTCACCGCGCGTCAAAACCACCCCGCTGAGGCGCCCCACGGACATCAGCCCCCTGACATCCAACTCGGAAGAGGACAGCAATGACACGAGCAATGAAAAACAGAAGAGGAAACCATCCAAGCAACCCAGGAGGAAAAGCGATAAAAGAAATTCTTCTGACAGCACTGCTGATGGTCCCAGTACTACCAAACTTTCCAAATCCAAAAAGCCGTGCGATTTAGATCAGAGCTCAGACTCTGATGAGTTGCCAGCTGTCCTTAAAAATGCAGGGATGATGAGTTGCAACTCCTCAGACAGTGAGAGCAGCAGCAAAGCGCCAGTGAAGAATGAGAAAACTTCGGATTTTCAAGAGAGTCAACCAGTAAAGGATGAAAATGGGAAACGTAAAAGGAAAAGTTCCAGTTCCGGTTCAGATTTAGATGCTAAAAGAGGCAAATCAGCCAAAAATGCTGCTGCTGCTGCTAAAAAGAAACGACAAAACTACTCTGATTCTTCAAACTATGATTCTGACTTGGAAAAAGAGATAAAAATGTTGAGTGAAATTGAGGCTGCAAAAAAATCAAAGAAAAACTACTCGCGGAAAGATGATAGTTATGATTCCTCTGAAGAAGAGCAGAGGAAAAAAGTAAGTAGTAAGCGAAAGGTAAATCTGAAGAAGAAGAGAGGTAAATCTTCTGAAGATGATGATGCTGAGAAATCTTCTCCAGAGAGGGAAACTAAAGATAAAAAAACAGGTAAGAGGTCAGCTGCTAAGGACAAGATAAACAGAGACTCAAAAGAAAAATCTGCACAGCGAAAACGTGGTGAGTCTTCTGATGCTGAGAAGTCTTCACTGGAGAAAGAGGAGAGTCCTGAAATTAAGAAAAAGAAGGATTCGAAAAAGAAAAAGGCACAGGATGATTCTTCTTCTGAGAGTACTGAGAAATCAGCAAAGAAAGAACGCAAGCTGGAGTCTTCAAAAGACAGACTCAAGAACAAAAAAGGCTCAGAAAGCAAAGCAAAGAAATCTGAAAAATTGAAAAAGAAAGGTTCCAAGAAAGAACAAGATGATTCCTCTTCTGATCTTGATAAGTCATCTCCAGAGAAAGGAAGCAGCAATTCTTCTGAAAATGAAAAAATTAAAAAGGAACCTGTTCTTAAAGCAAAGAGGAAATCGAGAGAGAAAGTAGCTAAAAAAGGACACGTTGATTTATCCTCTGATACTGAAAAATCTCCCCAAAAAGAGGAGAGTTCTTCTGATGATGCCATGCGGCGTAAAAAACGGAGTGAAACGAAAGAAAAGAAGAAAGTAAGCCACAAAAAGAAAATTTCCAAGAAAGAACAGAACGACTCATCCTCTTCTGATGAGGAGTCTTATGAGGACACTAAGAAAAAGGTTAAAAGAGGATCAGTAAAAGAAAGTAAAAAGAGCAACTTAAAAAAGAAAGTGGCAAAAAAGAAGGTGGTTGTCACTTCCACATCTTCTTCCTCGTCTGATAAGGAAGAAAATGATGATCAGAATTCCACAGGCGATGGAAGCAGCGACGAGCAGAAGATCAGACCAGTGACCGAAAGCTTAATGCTGTCTGCTGATGCAGGATTTTGTCAGTCATCAGGTGTGCAAAAGATGTTCATGTACACGTATTAAGATATTAACAGAGGAACTTTGTAAGATTTGTAATCTAGAAGCAAAAAACACTAATTAATTGGTAATTACACATTTAAATGTTTGCAGCGTGTCGGGTTTTCTGATACGGATTTGGAAGCGCATGTTGTAAAAGTTCCCTTCCAGCCAAACTGTCCTGTGGCTGTAAGATTCTGTGATTTCAGTTTGTGCAGCTTCTGCCTTGAGGGAAAAAAAAAGTCACTGTAAATGGAGGTGCTTTGGAAACTCCAGGCAGTATTTTCAACAAGTACTGCCTTGCAGTCCAGCTTTCCAAAGCCTGGCCCTTGCCTCACCTGCCCAGGGACTATTTAGCAAAAGCTGGTTGAAAGATTGGATAATGTGGTGAACTCAAATTTTATCACCTCCTGTCTGTGCACTGGAGGTGACTCTGGAGACCAGTAGCATTGTAATATACATTTAAAAATCAAATAGATGATTTTTACGTCTCACAACAGCCATGTAGGCTCAGAACAGCTACTTAGAAATCTGATATTGCTTATTGTTTTCATATGTTATGTCTCTGTGCAGATAATACTGGGACCTGTAGGGCTTTTCCTTGAGTGCTGCCTTGTCAGTGTTTCCCCAGTGATATCACTGCTGGGGGAAGATTGCAGATAATTTGTGGTTTGCATAGTAATTAATTGGATTTTAGCATGTGGTTGCTGCCACAGCCATTAAACTCTCCTATGGACAATTGATGGCACTCAGTGACAGTTTTCAGCACCACGGGGCCATCAGTGAAAAATGACTTAAAAATGCAATTGCTCGTGTACAGTTCATGGACTTGGTATTGTTGAAATGGCCCAAGAGGAGAAAGTTGCTTTTAATATATCAGAGGGTGTCTGAGGCATTGAGAGCTGTTGTTTCAATTTGCAGGTCACAATGGAAAGTTTTGGGTCATTGGAGAGGTGGATAGCAGGGTACAAACTGAGCAAGATTGTGGTATGGGATGACTGATGGGAGAGTTAGACTGAGAAAGAAGTGGCTTGGTTTAGACTGGAGACAGAATGCTAAAACTGAGGTGTCTGAATGTCTGTCTGCAAATCACCTCACGGGCAGTTTTAGGAGGGCCTGAGCTGGATGTGTGCCCAAAGGATGAGGGGCTCTGGATGCAGCATTTGTCAAGGAAAACTGATACAGGTACTAGAAGTCTTCTTACACTGAGCATGTTCAGAGCTTGGAACTGGCTGTCCTGTTGAACTTTGGAATCTTTATCCTTGAAAATGCTCAAAACTTGACTGGCCAAGGCCTCAAAGTAACTGACCTGGCTTTGGAGTAAGCTTTGCTTTGAGGATGGAATTAGAGTCCAGATTTCTCCTTCAGCTTTAGTTAGCATTTGATTCTGTGAAATTCTTTCTGTGTTAGAGTATTTTCAGAGAAGAGTGTGGCCTTTTTCTGCAGTTTGCTTTTGGTTTAATAGGTGAATTAATAAAATAAAGGAGTCTGTTCTATGTCTGAATGGGCTGTGTAGATTGATCGTTGAATGAGATTTGGGATCTAGTTTAACCAGTATACTTTTATTTATCTACATGAGGGACTTTCTCTGATCACTTTGGAGTGTGCCCCTTGCCAGTCTAGTTTTAGTCCAGTCCCCTAAGATAGAAAATAAACAGAAATTATGAGTGAGTGGGTCTCAGTTCATGAGGATTGCGAGGTTTCTTTCCTTTAATTTCATTACCTAGCAGATTTGTCTGACTTGCATGCAAGACAAAATATAGAGAGAAAAGCAAGGGGAGAGGCATGGGAATATGCTAGAAACAATCCAAATTCCTTAGTCCAGCCAGGAGAGTGCAGAGGAACTCAGGGGCAGGATTCATGCTGTGCTTTCCTTCTCTGTCCCATGTCCCAGTTAGTCTTGATGTCCTTTATACAAGAGACAGGGCCATGTAGTGCAGCTGAGTTTGGATATTTGCAGTAAGGATGGCATGTGCAATTCTCAAATACAATTCTTTACACACACTCGTGGTGTGAAAGCAAAAATAGGAAGGATTGTGGTTCCCAGTACTTCCCTCCTGGCAGCAGGGCAAGCAGTGGGTTGGGATGCAGTGCTGTCCTGTATGTGTTTGTGCCTTCTTTTCAGTTTGCACAAACTCACTAGTGGAGCTTCTGACAGAACAAATAACTTCTTAGAAGACTTATTTCTGATTCCTGAGTAGAGTGTTTAGTCTCTTATGTTTTAGTGCAAAATCCCAAATTCACAGTATGTAATTAGGAGCGAGTTGCAAGTTGTGTGTAGTAGTGAGCCAGATTGAAAAAACTAGATTTATTTTTATTTGTCAAGACAGGTAACTGGTAGAAAACTCGTAACTGGTAGAAAACTAGTATTACCAAGCTGTTTTGAAACGGGGGTTGTTGATGGAGGTGCAGTTCACGTGTTGTGGTGTTCGTTGTGCTGTCATGTATTGTTTATTGTTGGATTTACACGCATTAAGCGTTTTCCATTGGGCTTTTTTTTCAGGAGATGAGGGAGAGGCTCTAGCAAGGACTATCCCAATGGAGGAGGAGGAAGATGATGATGATGACGACCCTGAGAATAGGTATGATACCCTCCGTAAGGACTTAAAAACGATAATAACACAACCTAGGCGTGGGCGCAAACCGGCGCAACGGAGGAGCAAGCAGGTGGTAAAAAGCACGGCTGCCTGCCCGGTAAAGACTCGCTCACGGGCCTCCCGCAAGTGTGAACACGGGGCCAGAAAACAGAGGCCCAGAGCCAGAAATGCAAAGCAAATGTTTAGAGGTGGTAGCTGATACACCCGGCTAGGGGCTGTTCTAGAAGCACTGCAGCGCTGTCCCACTGGGCTGGGTTCCTGGTGCACGGGGGAGGTTGGTGACAGGGATCTTGCAGGCAGGTCAAAAGCTGCTGCTGCTAAATGTGAATTTCAGCTAGTTGTGGGGAGTAGAAGGGGACAGTTTGCATCTGTGCAATATGCAGTGCTGCAATATTTTCAGAATTAATTTGGTTATTACTGTTACTTAATATGCTTTTTTAATTGAAACGACTTTTCTCAATAAAGAGAAAGCACAAATGTGGGGAAAACCATATTAGATATTTTCAGCTGTTAATTCAACTGAGTTTTAATCCACTAAAAAGAACCTGAAGTGACTAATGTGAGTTAAGGCCATGATTCTGCAAGCACTGTGCATAGGCTTAACTGGTATCAAAGAGACTAATTATATATTTTAAGTCTTTGCTTAGATAATTTCAGAATTGTGGCTTATATGTATTGCTTCAGTTTGGAATTCAATAAAAAGAATCTCTGTAAGATACAGTTAGCTGAGACATATCATATTTTACCAGTACCATTGTAGCTATCAAAATTAGCCTTGCTAGAATTGCAAAGGCTTCATTTCCTAAACACACAACATGAAGTACTGCTCAGCTCCGAGCCACAGGTTCTTTTTGTAAGTTACTCTAGTTAGACTGAAGAGCTGCTCAATACATTTTTATACAGTGTTTCAGAAACTGATTTTTTTGTTGTTGTTGTTTTGGCCATATAGCATGTATGGGACCAGTTGCTGGTGGAGTCTTTTTCTGCTTCTGAGCCTTACTAGTTTAGAATACGGAATCCTTGTTTCACAGAGTTGTATGTTTTGATATGTGGCTGAAGTAAATTTGAAAAACACTGTTTTATATCCTTTACGGACCTCAGTTTGGCATCAAAATGCTGCTGCTGAATTAGTTCTTGTGTGTTTTCAGTCATCAAATTTAACCCAGTAATTCAGCTCTTTAAAGATGCTTTTTAGGGACTTGACAGCACAGGGTCATAAGCAGAACATGTAAACTTTGGTATAACAAGATTTTTTTAAAATTCTACTTTAATTTCAGTCCTGTTTTAATTATTTTTTTTCCTTTTTTTGTTGTTGTTGTGAGTTTCTGGTTGATAACAAAATCAATGTGCTTTTGTCAGAAGTTCAGTATTTACCACACAAACATTTCTGACAGAACTCAATCATTATTTAGTTTAAGAGTTTTATTGGGAAATGAATGAACCTAATTGATAACAAACAGTAGTATAAATTCGAGCTTTAAAAATCAGTTTCTGTACTTTGTTTTGAAGCTGTCTCTGTTAAGTTTTTATTTAGTGGATCTTTTGAGCATCTATTTATGAGGTGGGGAGGTATTTTGTCAATAAACAGTGTTGTCAACCTTCAGACATGTTAACTGGTAATGCAGTCTGACTTTACCTTCATCATGTGTTGTACTTGGCACCAAAATCAGAGCTATAAACTGTAAAAAGATGGAACAAATTTCGAGAAGTTAAAAACATGTTCTTCTGTTTACTCAACACAAAGTGTTTAAATAGTTTACCTACTGATTCAGAGAAGTTGCCTATTTTCTTCGAGGCCAAAGAGGGTACCTAGTACCTGCTGGGTGTTTGTAGTGTGGGAACTCTCCTGTTTGCAAGTCTCTAGTTTAGATGTTCTGTTATTTGCATACCTGGGGATGTGCATGACATGAATATTAATAGCCTTGAAATCATCTTTTTGCCAAAATGCAATATCCAAGTGGGTCATACTATGCCATACAGTGCTGTATGCTTTCATCTTCTGTTGTGTAACTATTATTGGTCCTTCTGATCTTTTAAATGGTACTGTTTGATATGTTTGCAGTAGTTCTGTTTATTAAGAAGTTAATAGTGTAATGCAGAATGCCTTTAAGTATTTGATGGTTACAATAAATTTTTGTAAAACATTTTTCTTGTCCAAGCATTTAATTTAATCCAACTCTGACAGCTTGAAAATCAGCCTCTTCCAACAAATACAGCACAGTATCTAGAACAAGGTGTTTGGCAGTTTTTACTCATTTTTTAGACATGTATGACATTTCATTCAAATATTAATATTTAAAATATGTTTTAAAGGTTCTAAATTTTTTAGTAGTGTCCTAAAGGCCCATTTAAATCAATAGTGCTCTAGCTGGAATTCTGGTGGCTTTTATTAGCCACATCCCACCATCCTCCCCCACCCAAGGGCTTGTGTTGGGCAACCTTATTTCTACATATAGATAGTAGGTATTAATGAACACTGAGTGTGAGTTGATGTGATCTAATTGCTAATAAAACATCACAATCATGAACGCAAATTTAAAATCATGGCTTTTTAAGAAAAATGATTTTTACAGTGGTAGCATTGTCTCACCAAGATTTTGAACAATCCCGTTGTATTGGTGCTGTAAAATTCTTGAACAAGAATGGTGCAAATTACCATGGGGGCTTAACTCCACATTGTGAGAGGCTGCACCTACTGTTCCAGTTCTGCTGCAATGTCTGAAGGAACTTTTAAAGTAGTTTTGCAGTGTAACCAAGCAATCCCTGGGTAATTTCCAGTCTGTCTCTTGTGAAATCTCTTTGCTTTTAGCATGACTTCAAAATCCATAGTAATCAATTAATTGTTTAGAAGTGTATTCTGCCAGTGTTGTTCTTACAAAGGGGAAATATCTTTAAATCCCAGTTGATACAAAATTGTGCATATGTGCTGTTATTTTATTCTGGAGTTGGTTTTGTGTGTCCTGGTGGAGGTTGCAGCCCCGTTCTGTGAGGCACTGGATAAATGTGTGTTGGGAGAGTGCCCTTTGTACAAATGTCACCATAAGTTTAGATAAGATGAAGTAGAGCAACATGGCATGCTCAAGGTCACAGCAGATCAGTGCAGGAATGAGTAAAATGCAGGGATTTTTAAATATTGTTTTATTTTTTATTTTATTTTTTACTGCCTGAAACCCTGTGCTGGAGGTCAGATGGCTCTCTGTGCCTCTTTACTTAAATCCATTGCTTGTGCTCAACTGTTACATCTGAAAGGCCAAGAATCTTTTATGTCCTTGACCTGAGTAAATATTGTAGCCCCTTTTGATTTCCATGGTTTTCTCTGGAAGAATATGAGTGAGGGAATTTTCACACTATCACAGCTTGTTTTTCTTGCTGCTATTAATGCAGATACTAAAATGTTAATGCTACCATGTGATGTTTCTTAGCTTAGAAACCTGGTGACTTTAAATGGGTTTTATCATAGAATAGAAATGTGTTATCCTGCTCAACATCTATTGTGGTTTAATTTAAATCCAGCTTTCAGAGTCCAGTACTCAATTTATAATAATTCATATAAACAATTTGTTACATCAGTCATTTGTCACATGCATTTACAAGGCCTGGTCTCTTTGGGTCTGATGTTACTTACACTAATCATTCTTATTGTATATGTAATTAATTAAAAATGGGCATCTTTTAAATCCTGAACATCTTAATAATGTCTCACATATTTTGCCTAAATTCATACCAGTAAATGCATTGAAGAAAATGCAGCTTTTCTCACTAACAGACAGTCCCATGTCAGTTTGGTTGCAAGTGGTTAAGTCTTTATCCTAGATAAAAAACAGGACTAATTTTCTATTATAGCCATAACTTCTTAATCAAAATTATTATAAATAATTAGAAACTAATCAGTTTACCCAATCTGGTTGTTGGTTATGCTGGTGATTAATAGGAAAATGAGAGCATCTTCTCTTTATGCATGGTAGATTTTGTCCATAGTCTTTTTAGGTGTTAGGTCCATCTGCTGTTTCCTATTCCCCTTAAAAAATAAATACTTCATTAAAGAACAAATTAAAATGAAGGTCTTGTTTTGCTAAGAACCAAAGTCAGCCTTTTAAAGGTGACTTGTGTAGAGGTAAGTATTGCCATACACAAGCTGTGTTAACTTTGCTAATGCACTTGACAAAATAAGTCAAAGGCAGGACTTTCAGGATTTAATTTCAATTTTTTTTTCAAGTCTTCTAGGTTTTTTTCTCTTCCAAAACTTTGGGTTTTTATTAAGCAAGAAGAGTAGCCAGACCACTGCTCACTGCATTTTCTGGAGTAGGAGTCAAGGTTAATAATTTATGTTGAAAGCTGTTAAAGGGAAGCCAACCTGTGACATTTCAAGCAGTTTCATTTTGAAGAATAAGTTCTGACCATTAAGAGATGGAAGAAATATAGTCTGAATTTCTTATATGAGGAGCTGTTTATTTCTGTTGCTGTTACACATGATGTGCATGGTTTTAAGAGAAAAAAATCAACAACCAACCAAACCCTAAATCCCTTTCCTAAATATCCTCTGGGAGGAGGACCTAATGCAAAAAGCATTTGGAAGAAGATGTCACTTATCTGTGGACTTTAGAACGTTTTCTTTGGGTTCATGCTGTAATTTCTTGATGGATGTGGAATTAAAGTTTTCCAAGGGTACTGCTTATTAAGGTTTTAATCTGCTCTTTCTTCTCAAGAGAGAGGGGGAGGGTGTGTTTTGGGTGCTGATGGATGGCCTGACTCACTGAACAATTTGAAACTGTTTATTAAACTATTTTGCTTCCATCTTTTAATAACAGCAAAATAGAAATAAGTGTGAGAGTGTTTTAAAAGCTATTAAATTTTTGCTCAAAAATTAGAAAATACTGTGTGGAGTGTCAGGAAAGATAGCTTGGGAAGATTCTGCTTGAAATGTTTTTGTTGTTTTAGGGACACATTGCAGGCTGGAAAATGAAATACTGATTGTTAAAAGCCTGTTCTATAGTGCTCCACAGAAGCAGCAGCTCAGTTTTCTGTTGTGTAGGAAGCTTTGCTTCAGGGATCTCTGTTCCTTTACCATTCCCAAGTGAAGCCTGGATTGTGATTCAGTTCCATGGCTTTTGAGCTGTTGTTTTGACTGGTGTGAGAGCTTTCCCATCCTGAACAAAGCATGCATTCATTCTCCCAAAAGGCAAGACAGAAAAGGTTTCACCTGGAAAACACATATTTCATTTAAAATGGATGACCTCCGAATGAAAACTGTCATATTTCTGATATTTATATGAGGAAGCCCTGGTTTATTTTTTACCCCTGTAAAAAATATTATTACTCCAAGTCCACTGTTTCCCTGTGCTTTTGACATACCTGCCTTGGATAGACTCAGACAAGATTTTTATGTTGCAAGTGCATGTAAAGAAATAATTTTTCCACAGTCACTTCTGCATTAGCCGGGAACTTGTTCTGCAGTGAAACCATGAGAAGCTGAGTGGACAGTTTATGGAGCAGGAAATAAGATGATGCTTTTTATCTGAAATTCAGGTCCCATAGTGTTGGGTCAGACTTTTTGGGTATAAACACATAAGGGTTTTTGCCAGAGCTGCTGTATGGCAAATGCTTGTGGTTAGTTTTCCATCCATCATGGTCCAGATAGACCATGAACAAAATGAAATCCCTAAGTCTGGACATTTTATAACCCTTTCAAGTCTGCTGTAAAGCAGGAAACTTCCTTTTTAAAGAAGCTTTATACAAACCTGCTTTCTAAAAGCAAGTCAACACATTACATTAAATGTGAGATTTTTGCTGATAGATCCTGTCTTGCCTCAGTGACTTTTCATCATGTGTCTTTTTTTTTGTTCTGCTTTCAGCCCTTTCTTTGACGTTCTGAATGGTGTAGGATTACACTTGTCGTTCATAGATTTACTTGAACAATGGAATAAATAGTGTTTTCTGTTTTACTTCAAAGAATTGCCAAGAAAATGCTTTTAGAAGAAATCAAAGCCAATCTTTCCTCTGATGAGGATACGTCTTCAGACGAGCAGCCGGAGGAAGGAAAAAAGAAACCTGCAAAGCAAACTGAAAACACAGGAGATGATGGTAAGCACCAAGAAGCATCTGGGAAAAAGTGGTGCTGTGGCACCTGTGGTGATTTCAAGGGTCCCTTGGGAAAATGATCATTGTTAAAGTTTTCAGCAAATACATTACTGATTTTGGTATGTACTTGCCAGATAGAGGCCAACGTATGTGGTCATGAGGGTTATCATCTCTGTTAGTCTTCTGTATGTTTATTTTTTTGTTACAGTTTTGTAAGCAGTTAAGAAGTCCTAGGGGTTTGTGAGGGATTATTGTCTATACAGAACAGTAAGTCCTGCAAGTGCACAGGAGAGATTTGGCTAACACACTCACTGGAACAGGCATTCCAAGCATTCAGGCAGTGGGAAACAATAAACACTTGAGGAAACTGGTATATTGTTGCTTGAAATTCCCTGGAAAAGCACAGGATTTAGCGTAAATTAATTCAGATTTTAATACTTGCCCAATTTATGTAAGATAAGAAAGTGACTGGTATGCATGTGGTACTGACTCTTCTGTGTGACAGGAGAGAAGAAGGGAGACAAGAAGTCAGAGAAGGGAGACAAGAAGTCTGAAAAGGGAGACAAGAAGTCTGAAAAGGAAGAAGGTAATTCAGAGTCGGATTCAGAGGAAGAAGAAACATCCAAGAAGCCAAGATACAGACACAGGCTGCTGAGGCACAAGCTCACCGTAAGTGATGGGGAGTCTGGAGAAGAAAAGAAGGTGGTGAAACCAAGAGACAAAAAGGAAGTGGGGAAGCGCAGAAATAGAAGGAAAGGTACATAATCCACATCTTTGTTTTGGTCATAAAAAGTACTTGCTTTTGTAAAATAAATCCAAAGCTTGTCAGAATGGAGATCTCAACCGTTGTGATTTTAAAATCCCTGTATAAACTTCCTTGTGTATGAGATCTAGCCTTCCCTTACCTTTGTTTGATAAATAGTTTTATTTGAAATGTCAAGTACAAGTGCATCTCTCTCCACGTGCTGTGTCCTCTCATTTGGGTGAATCCTGTGGAGTCTGAGAGTATTCATCCTAAACAGCAGAAGCAAGGCCAGAATGTCTAAATTTGGGGAAATCAGTCTTGCCCTTGATGTAATTTCTCTCTTGTGCCTGAGGGATGTCTCCCTGCTGGAATTGCAGTGGAGCAGGCTGGAGCTGAGCACCAGATGGCACTGTGAAATGAGCCTGGGCTGGGCCTTCATTGTTGCAGGCAGGAACAAAGAACCTGGGGGTGTTTCCTGGCCAGGAGAGGTGCACTGGGCTTCCCTGATCCCTGTTTGCACTAATGCCAGCCAGCTTTTGTGATCTTCCACAGAATAAAAGATGCAGTGGGATTTGTTTAACATTTTCCTCCGTGAAAACTCTAATTTTTATCTGTTTGCATATTCATGTTTTTCCTCCCTTATAGGATTAAAACTACCTAAAGCATTTCATGCAGAAGGAATAATTGTAGATTACCTTTGAATTAATGTGCAAATAAGAGACAGCTCAGGATTCTTTAGTGCAAGCCTTTGACTGTCCCCAAATAGAACAATATATTTGATTCCAATTTGTCCTTTTTAACCCTATATTATTAATGTCTCCCCATGTATGCAGAACAACTCCTGGTTTAAGCCTTGTCATTCATAAAACAATTAAACTTTCCACTGTGCTCAAGGTCAAACTGCAATTAAAGGTGTTAAATGCCACACTGGTGACTTCATTACCTAAAAATGCCAGTGATAGCTCCTCAAAGTGGTTAGAAGAGTATTGCTAATGCTGCTCTTTTAAGTGTATTTTTAATTGCTTTTTGAGGCAGTTTTGAGCTTGCATTACCTGAGAAAATGCCAAACCATAAACATAGCAATGCAATTTTGTATTTTGTGTGTAAATAAGGGCTCTTTTCTCAAAGTATGGTTATAAAATGACATGTAAAGCATTTGAAACAAAAGCTTCTGTTTAACTAAAAATCACCTTTTGTTTTCTGAAGTTCCATACTGTTCCCCACAGTTCTCCTCCATCATTTAATGCTCTCTTCCATTTACTTGTACAATAAAAGTTGATGTTCATGAATAAGGACCTCAAGGTTTGTGGCACAATAAGCCACCCACCAGGACTCAGCTAGCGCTTAAATTTTAACCTTTTCTTCTCTGTACCCTTTTTATCCCTCTTCTTATAAATGTGGGTCTGAAAGGAACCTTGTGAATATTGTGTGAAATGAGCCCTGGCAGTGCTTGCTGCTCTTCAGCAGTTTGTTGTGCAGTGGGGAGCTGCTGGCTGTGCAGTGGCACTCACCATGAAATCAATGCTGCTTTCTCTTCCCAGTGAGCAGTGATGACTCCAATGACTCCGAGTTCCACGAGTCTGAAGTGAGTGAAGAGGTCAGTGAGTCTGAGGATGACCAACGGCCAAGAACAAGGTATGAAAAAAACTCAGCTGTGCTCACCATGTGTTTATTTTGGGTTTTAATAGTGCAGTTTGTGCAGGGAGATGGTGAAAGTGAAAACACTTTAGAGCAGTTCTTAGAAACCCTTGATGATATTTGTCTGGAGGAATTACAGGACATTTAATTTATGTGGGAATTTGAATTTGTACCACGGTAGGGGACACACAACAATTTGATGAGCCAGTACAAAAAAAAAAATCAACAAAAAAATTGACATTTTAATGCCAAATGCATCGCTGTCAGCTGGTGGATTGCAGTATAAAACTATTGCTTTATCACTCTGAGATTCTGGAGGGTTTTCTCATTGCTCTGTGTATCCAGTGGGCTGAGCAGAAAGGAATTTAGAAGTCAGCCCTAACTGCACAAAAAGAGTGTGTATGTTATTAATTAATGATGTAGAACTCCTTTACCATTGTTTTTCAGTGAGGCAGAGGAGTTAATCAGTAATATTGCCTTTTTGCATTTTTAATAGATCTGCCAAAAAAGCCGAGGCAGAAGAAAACCAGCGCAGCTACAAACAGAAAAAGAAACGAAGGAGGATAAAGGTTCAAGAGGATTCATCAAGTGAAAATGAGAATAAGGTGCTGTGTCATGTTTTGAAGTAATAAAGAGGGAGTTCCTGTCTCTTCTGCCAGCTGCTCAGGGTATCTCAAACAGCTCTGCACAAAAGACAGTGAAAAATTAAAAGTTTTCTCAGTGTCAGTTCAGGCTAAAATTTGTAAAATGCCACCATTATGGAGGTAAAACGTTATGTTGAACTAATACTTCTCCTGTCTAAATCTTGATAAAATTACATAATATTGAAGGAAATGGAATTTTTAATCTGAATGTAGATGAGACAAATTGTAGATAAGGCTTTGGTAGCACTGAGGTTTCTTTTCCTGTGCATAGGTAAGGGCTGATCTGATTTAGCACCAGTATAACAGAAAAAAGGTTCTTTATTAATAATCATTAGCTACTATCAAATGATAACAGTGCTTCCAGTACTGCCTTTGCACAGCTGGGCTTATCTTTGATATCTCAGAATCCATTACAGCTAAGGTGGCACTTCTTTTGTCAGACTTTTATTTCTTATTAGCTGAACTTCACCCATGTGTGTAAGAATTTCTGGGACTTTGTCTAAGAAGGGTTTGATGGTCTGTGCCATAATTTTCTTGCTAATGTGTACTTCACTTAATTTCTAATAGAGTAACTCTGAGAATGAGGACAATGATGACTCAAAATCTCCTGGAAAAGGCAGGAAGAAAATCAGGAAAATTATTAAAGATGATAAGCTTAGAACAGAAACACAAAATGCACTTAAAGAAGAAGAAGAAAGAAGAAAACGTATAGCAGAGAGAGAACGGGAGAGAGAAAAATTGAGAGAGGTATGGTCTGGTTTCTGTGTAAAATTCTGTGAACTTGAATTCCTGATGATGTTTAAGATGATAAATTTCAACCTCAGTGTAATTGGATGAGTAATTTTTGAAAGCTGCTTACATGCAGCCTTATAAGCCACGAGTTGTGTCTGCAGTTTCCTGCAGGTTGACCTTGATAAGTTTTATTTGACTGCTGTGACCTTAGAATGTTGTTTCAGTTCCCTGCTGCTTCACTTCAGTGCCAGAGCAAGTTGTGATGCAGGAAAGAATTGAAAGTTTCTCTTTACTAAATAAATGATGACTTCCAGTTTTGGTAAATCTGAAGTGTCTCAAATGCTGGGTGTTACTCCTGTGGGAATATTCCTCTGATGCCTGGTTCCTTTTTGCAGGTGATAGAGATTGAAGATGCTTCACCTCTGAAATGTCCCATTACAACCAAGCTGGTTTTAGATGAAGATGAAGAAACCAAAGAACCATTAGTGCAGGTTCACAGGAGTATAGTGACCAAACTGAAACCACACCAAGTAGATGGTAAGGAAAGAGTTTAAAGAAAAAAAAGATTTTTTTTTTTCTCTACAGCACCTTTTGCAGACTGAATTAGAATGATGAAATCTCCTTGACTGGCAAAACCAGAATGTGTCTTCCCTTCTCCCTGTCCCCAAGATCAAGCAATCTGCATCCTCACAGGAGTATTTTCCAACCCAGTTGCCACATCTTCAATGAAACTGTGAATATAATTAAGTTCAAGACAGAGATCATCCCACATATAACCCACTGGACAGAAATGAATCAATAATTCCTGACAACAGCTTTCCTAAGAGTTATCATGATCTCAGTGATCACATCTGTCTCTGATTGGGTCAACTTTAACAAAATGAATGTCTAATCATAAAACTTTCAATCATTTTCTTCAGGTGTTCAGTTCATGTGGGATTGCTGTTGTGAATCTGTAAAAAAAACCAAGACATCACCTGGCTCTGGCTGCATTCTTGCTCACTGTATGGGCCTGGGGAAAACATTACAGGTAAGAAAGAAAATTTTTTCCAAGTGCTGTGTAGTTCTCTTGCAGCTTGGAACAAGAAAATAAATACAGCTGGTAGGAGAGAGGCTCCAGGAACCTGTTACTAAGACTGTGGATTAATTATAAGCAGATTGTGTTTTTTTCTGTCCTCATTCATTTTTTTTCCCTTAAATGATTTATTTTCTTGATTGTTTTTAAATTAATTTGCTGCTGATAAAGTACAGGTTCATCAGATTTGTTTGTTTTTATTTTTTAATGCCAGACCTTGTGTGTAAAGTCAGATGCTGGTGGGTTTGTGGGGATTTTTTGAGTGCCACAGAGCTGGGGATGATCAGAGGAACTGAGGTCACTCATGATATGACCAGTTCAGACAAACCAAGCTGCAGCTGTGGTTGGTGCTGGTGCACAGCAGGGTTTTATCTCCAGCTCCAGCCCATCTAAAAATTTGCTTTGTTTGGGGAAATGGGGGTGAGAGACAGTATTTTGACAGTCTACAATTCTACAGAACACTTCAAAAATCACTTTTTACAGACTTGGTCCTAGCTTAGATGGTGTTGTTCTTGAGGAGTTAATCACACCTTTTAGTGGAGATTTGCAGTGCTTTGCAGAACTGCTGTGTAGGGGACTTTTTCCACCTATACTTTACACACCATGTAGTTTGATGAAATACTTACAACTGAAGGTATTTTTATAGTGATCCAGATGTGTTAATGACAGTAATTTTGACTGTAACTTCTTGATAATCAAAGAAAGCCCTAGTTAGAAACATATATATCAGTATAAGCCACTTTGAAGGCTGGTGTTTGAAGCTGAGGTGGTTGTTTTTTCCATATGTGTCCATTTGCCAGTCACTGCTGTGCTCTGTGGTGCCATTTGTTGTTTAGCTCTGAAAAGAGCTGAACCAGCCCTGAGTTCCAGCAGACTTTGCCAGCTGCAGGGCAGGATGTCAGCAGAGATCAGGGAACTCAGGGAACTGGGGACTTGCTGGCCAGGACAGAGGGCTGTGGTCATGAGACTTCCTGACACAGAACCAGCAATAAATGCTTTTGTTTTAAAAGCACTTTGGTACCCAGTGTTCTGTGCACAGTCATGCAGTTTAAAATTCCTCCATTAAATCAGAGTTAACAGATACCAAGATTTGATGCAGAGAGAATTTCTGCTGTTGTACATCCAAAGTCCAGTGGGAGAGCTGGAGCTGCCATGGGGTCACTGACTCTCCTCTAGGCCTGCCTTGGTTTGCTGCTCCTCAAAACAGGCAGCCCAGCAGAAGCACTGAGTGACACCAAAAGGTTTGGGATTTTTCCCAGCCTCAAGGAGGTGTTACCATCCTCAAAATACAGCCAGGCTGGCTGCAGGGTGAATCCTTGGAAAACACTGCCATACATGACCTGCTGCAGAGCTCTGCTCAGAGAATTTGCCTTGAAATACCTTGAAGAAAGTGTGAGAAACTGCTTCAAGACTGAAGTTAACTTTTAAGAAACTTGACTGTGAATTTATTTTATGTTTGGGATGAATACTGGGAGAAGGCTTACCAATGACGTGATAGGAATGTTTAATTTATGAAAATGATTGGTGAAATGTAAAGGGAGGGTTCTCTATGAAATCCTTCAGCAATTCAAAAGTATTTCAGTATGTGAAGGATATGTGCAGCCATGGAACACAGAGTAAGGCGTGTACAAACTCCAAATACACCTGTATGAAAATTTAACCAAAATTCTATTTCTTTAGCCAAAAATACATTTAAACAAGCCTGTTGTTGGTAATTTCATTATATAATTGAATAGATAACGTCTATTTTTCTTTCCTAGTTGGTGTTCTTTCCTTATTTGGTGTTCTGCCTGTTTTTTCTCTTGCAGGTAGTAAGTTTTCTCCACACAGTCTTGCTGTGTGACAAACTGGATTTTCAGACAGCTCTGGTTGTGTGTCCACTCAACACTGCCTTGAACTGGCTGAATGAGTTTGAAAAATGGCAAGAAAATTTAGAAGATGAGGAAAAACTAGAGGTAAGAGGCTTAAAAAGAGTTCTTCATGAAATGACCAGATGATTTGCATAATTGGGAAGCTCCACCACTTAAAATAAAGGCTAAGAAATGTGCTTTAACTCTGTGGAAAATCTACTTGCATTTACATCAGAAGTATTAAAAATTGGACTACTGTTGAATATTTTAAGAGGAATTAAAGGGTTCTTTTCCCCTTTGGAAGGTCTATGAGCTGGCAACTGTGAAAAGGCCTCAGGAGAGGAGCTACATGCTACAGCACTGGCAGGATGAGGGAGGTGTGATGATCATTGGCTACGAGATGTATCGAAACCTGGCACAAGGCAGGAATGTGAAGAGTAAAAAACTTAAAGAAATATTTAATAAAGCTTTAGTTGACCCAGGTAAGTGAAAATTTCTACAGCTTGTATAGTTTAGACTTCCAAGTTTATGTATATGAGCAAAGAAAATAAATAGTTTTGGTGAGCTTGATCAGATTTTCTTTGTTGCATTTTTCTGAGTTACAGAAATTTGTTCAGAATCTCCCCCATCTGCTTTAGTAAATTGATTTGTGTAACAGTCTTTTCTATGAAATCAAATACAAGGAATATATTCTAGAAATTTTTCCTGTTAAATATTTTAGTTTGCTGGTTTTGCTTCCTTGGCAAAGTAATTGGAGGTGTCTGTTGGGGACCCAAGGCTGTTTTAATCTGTTAATTTGTTACAGCCACAAGCTGTTTTGTCCTTGATGGAAATCTACCACTAAGGGGGCAACTACACATGAAAATAGTATTCAGTGTACCTTGGAAGTGTGAAAAAAACAAGTGTTAATGAAGTGCTAATTAAGGGAGTGCAGATAAAGCAGTTAATTATTTTTTCAGTCTTGAGAAACAGATGTCTGGTTGGAGCTGAGCTGAACTAAGCAAACTTATGTGAACATGTATGGAAGCACTTGAAAGTATTCCAGGTTGATATAACTGATTTCTTAGGTGGTCACCAAAAAGGACTAAACTTAGCTAGGTTCACCAAAATAGCAAAATTTCCCTACAAATTCTGAACTGGCAACTGACACCTGAAAATAATTTAGGATTGTGCAGGATGTCTTAAAAACTGGTCTTAAAAGTTTTTACAGCTTTGCTGTACTGTTGATATTTCTCCTTGAGAATGCAGATATGGAAAGCAGAGTAAGTGGAGCTGGGTTTTCTTGGATTTTAATTATCTGACTGGACTTCACATTGACAGTGTTCGATTGATTTTCTATTTTTCCCCTCTTTTTGATTGGTAGTTGTACTTGTTGAGCTTGATTTTGTGAAGTTTCCTACTAAAGTAGGGCTGTGAATTCTGTTCTAACAGGCAAAAAGAGTTTTTTCTAAGGGGAGAAATAACTTTATGATTATTGGCATTGTCCAAGTGGAATTGGCATCTGCAGCTCTGCAGAAAGGCTGTTGGAGCAGCTAAAACATTAATTAATTTTCTGCCAGCTTGACTAAGTCATACAATGGCTGTGGAGTCAGAAGCTGCAGTACAGCAGCTGATGAACTGTTTTAACTATTTTTATTGATATATTATGTGTTGATTCTACAGATATTTAAGCAGTGAAGGAAATGCACTTCTTGCCAGTGGGTTTTTTGACTCCCTCTACCTAGGCTGTAGTTATTAAGAACAAAAAAAAGCCCAAACAACAAACCAAAAACCAAAAAAGAGAGGGGCAACCCTCTTCTGTCAGTATTATTTTATATCTGGTTTTCTCAGGGTATTGGGTATTTTCTCAGGCATTTATTGGGAATATTGTCAAGGAAGTAAAAGCTATGAGAGGAAAGGTGTGAATTGCTGTCTCAAAGTAGTGGTGACAGGACAGTTATTTTGTGTTTAGTGATAAAATAAAATGTCATACAGTAATTGATTTTTGTGGGGTTTTTTTCCTGGTAGAAAATGTACAGGAGGGCAAACATAAGGGTTGTGACCATTGTCTTTACAACAGCATTGTCCCTTCATGGATTTGTGTTTGTGTAACCCCAAAAATACTGGACTGTGGCATGTTAGGAGGAGACAGTGACTGGTGTAACTTTCCCTGTCCCTTCCCATGGTTTTTACATCCTGCTGTGTTCCTTCCAGACCTCTCCAGACACTAGGACAGAGCAGTGTTTGGGATTAGGTCATGGATTTGTGTTGTTTTAATTGGGTTTGGAAGCTGCAGCACATTGACCCTTGGATTTTGAGTAATTCCACATGAACATGGAGCCTCCTGTTCTGCTCTCTTCTAGGACTGGTTGGTAGAGTGCAATCAGACCATTGGGAAAGTCAGCCTTGAAATAACTCCTTAATTATTTTTGTAGAATCATGGAAACTTTGAGGTTGGAAAAGACCTCCAAGGTCGAGTGCAAACTCACCATGCCCACTAAACAGTGCCATCATCTTCCATGCCTCCTCATTTTTGGAACACTGAGGGCTGGTGACTCCACCACCTCCCAGGGCAGTTCCTTCTGTGCTTAACCACTCTTGCAGTGAAGAAATCTTTCCTAATATCCAGCCTGAACCTCTCCTGGTATAATTTGAGGGCATTTCATGTTGCCTCATCCCTTTCTCTATTTAATAACCAATTTCAAAAAGACAGAAGTGTCTGTGTGTTGTTTCCCATTAATTTTTGGAGCCTTTTGGATTGGCTCTGTGTGTATTGCAAGATTCTCATTTGTTTCTTGCTCTCTTGGTGGGTCAGCATGGGCAGTTGCAGATTCCAGTGCAGGAGAAAACCATGTGCAGGCTTCTGCTGGGATTGGAAATAGGGGAACTTTGGCCTCTGGGAGCACTTCCCATTGAAAAAGCTGCAAATCTGGGATTTGAGTGCTAATTTAATGAGATGTGTCTGGTGAATACTGCTGGGGTGAGATATTATACAGGAGAAGCTTGTGTTTCACTGTCAAGGGGAGCAGAGGGGAAGGTTTAGCCAAAGTTTATGGGTGGAGAAGTGATTTCATTAATTAACTAGCTCAGCTATGTGGAAGAATGGCAGGATTTTATACACATGCAGGGTTTCCAGGCTGCCTTGTGCCAGTGCTGAAGGGCTGTTGGTCATTGATCACTGCTGTACTCTGATTGAAGCACTTCAATAACTATATTTTTTTAAATTGTTGCTACTGACAAAAATTCTGGTACTGTTTAACTTAACTTGGAGACTTCTCTTTAATTGGTAGTTGTACAAAGTTCTTGTAGACATCAGAGGAACAGGAGAATTGTGTGTATATATCTATATATATATATATCTTTTATCTATTTCAGTATGTTAATGTGCAAGTACAGTAAGAAGGGTAAGAAGATGAAGACTTTGGGGAATGATTGCATGAGTAGGGCTTTTTAGCCTAGGAAAAAACCAACTAAACTGACAAATTTTCCACCATTTTAGAGCTGGTTAATGAAAGGAGTGTTGTCAGTTGGTTTTGACGTGATAAGGAGAAAGGAAAGGGCAAAATTTGTTCAGATTTGTAGCAAATTGGGTATTATTGCACAGTGTTTCAGCAACAGAGAGGCTTTGGAGTTTCCTCCTTGTGTCAGGCCTGCCCCTTTCTCATAACCCTTATCTCAGATGGAGAAAATGATCTAAATGATCCCCTGAGGTCCCTTGAAGCTTTACATTCCTTTATCATATTTTGAGGAATGTTCTGTCCATAATGATTTGCATTTGTGTTTTGGAAGAACGAGGGAGAAACCCCACAAATTGATGAAAATCCTGCTGCTGAACTGTAGCCAAGACGTTAGTTCAAGATACCAGTGCTGCATTTCTGCCAAACAAGCCATAAATAATTGTACTGAGATAGGGTTTTTCTCATATTTTTAATGTCATTCACTTACTTTAAACAGCAGATTTTGAGGTGTTTTTTTATTTTAATTTCTTTAACTTCATGTGAATGAATCATGGTCTTTAATGAAATGAGGACTAGAGAAAGGATCTGTCACTGCTAGAGATAGTTACTTAAAATTAAAGGAAGGCTTTGTGTGTAGCCACTCAGTGCTTTCCCTTCTGTCAAAATTGGGAAGGTACAAAATTCCGGAAATAATATGGGGAAATGTTTCTGTGGCAGGTGGGAAAACCCAGAAATACATTGGCTTGGACAAGACTAAACTGCATTTGGAATTCATATGTGGATTTTCATGATTGTCTTCTAGACTTGTTTCAGAAGTTTGGGGTTGTTTTGTTTGGGTTTTTTGCTTGGAAAGAAATATCTTCCTGATTCCTTTCTCTGCAGGTGTAAGATACAAATCACTTCTAAATCTAAATGATGAATTGAAATTATGAATCACTTCTAAAATGGCATGATTAAGGTGCCTGGCACTGGTATGTGTGTAATCAGAGTGTAATTGATTCTCTGTTGTTGATCACTGCCCTAGAATTAATTTTATTCTTTACAAAGCAGTTTGAATTTAGTCTGAGACAAAATATTTTCAGTAAATTATAAAATATTAAACTGTTCTTGCTGACAAAATCCTCCTTTGCTCCTCAAATATTGGCCTTTTTAGTGCTGAATTGCTGAACCCAACTGGTGGCTTTTCTCCAAGGTGCAGCAACTTGTCATGAGCTGCTTTTCAGAGTTGAGAGCACTGGAACTGAGGTCAGGTTTAGAGCTGGTAAAATATTTATTCTGAGTTACTACTTGGATGCTAGAATATCTTTTACTTCGTTTTCAAGGAAAGAAATTCCAGAAATTGTGCTAAGTCTGAAAACGATTAAGAGTAAGTCTGTTCTGCCAAGTTGGGTATTATTTATCTTCCTATTAGAGTTGCTTTGCATATTGTGGGAATGTGTTGTGGTGTGGTTTTGACATTCCTTGTGCAGCTCACTTAAACCCAGCTGATATTTTATCTCCTGGAAGAAAGCTGAGGACATTCCTGAGGTGACTTTCAGCTGCAAGGTGGCAATTCACTTGTCTGTAATTCAGATCAAATCTGCTTGTGTTTTATATTATCTAAGACTTCTGATTGCACTCTGTCCCCCTAGTGATATTCTTGCCTTAATGAAAAATTTCAGCTTACCTGGTTTTTGGGTGTTTTGGGATTGCCCAAGTGTCAGTAGATGGCAGCCTAAACCTGGAGAGAGGGAGGTTTTACTGAATTTTAATGGGGTGGATGGAGGTGCAGCCATGTACAACCAGCAGCAGGAATGGGCCATTCTAACAGGAATGTGCTGCAAAGCTGAGTTGAATCCTTGCCATGAAGACTTTACAAGCAACAGCCTTGATTTTACCAGAGTGGCTACTCTGAATGCTTGTGCAAAGGCTGAGAACCCAATCAGTGCTAAAAAATCTCACCATAAAACACACACAAAAAAAAGTTTTAAAAAAACCTTAAATAACATTAGTAGAACAAATTTTGAATACTTTAGACTGTGAGGTTCTTTGTGGCAATGAAATATTGTGGGGAGATTTAATATTATTTCTTTCCAGGTCCTGACTTCGTGGTGTGTGATGAAGGACACATATTGAAAAATGAAGCATCTGCTGTCTCTAAGGCAATGAATTCTATTAGATCTAGGAGAAGAATAATTCTGACAGGAACACCACTGCAGAATAATCTTATAGAATGTGAGTAGTTGTCTTTTATTTCCTTTGGTACAGTTTTGCCTGTCAGCCACAGAAGATATATTTAGTTTGATTGGAAGAAAAGGATTTGAAACAGTGCAGCTGCCTGCTGTATTTCTCTGTATTTAGATGTGACATATTTATTTTCTATTTGCATTAATCCCAGTACTGTGCTTTCCCTTTTGAACCACTCCATTCTGATGTGTTTCTTCTAGATCACTGCATGGTTAACTTCATTAAGGAGAATTTGCTTGGCTCAATTAAGGAGTTCCGGAATCGCTTCATCAATCCCATCCAGAACGGGCAGTGTGCAGACTCCACTCTGGTGGATGTCAGAGTCATGAAGAAACGTGCTCACATCCTCTATGAGATGTTGGCTGGCTGTGTTCAGGTGAGAACAGTTTGTCCCTGACTCATTTCTTCATTTCACTGCAGGGAAGGAGAGGAGTTGTTTTGTCTCACTCAGATGAAATCACCCAAAGGCCTGTAAACTTCTGATTCGAGAGTTCCATAAACCTTTTAACTTAAATGCTTTCACTGATTGCTGCATTATTTGTGATTAGAAAATCTTCATCATTTTTCTCCAAATAGCAATGTATTCTAAAATACAGGTATTAGAGGATACAGCTATTTCCTGCTCGGAGACAAGAACATCTTATGGTAGAGTAGGACATTAGTTGCTCTGAAATATTCCATTTTAATTCCATGTGCACATTTAAGAGCTTCCTTAAAGTCTGCACAGAAAGTTGCTAGTCCATAGTTTCAGTTATTTCTCAGTATGTATTTTTTCTGATCGGCGAGAATCAGATCAAGGGAAAACAAGAGAGAAGGAAAATTATTCAGGTTCCAAAGAGTGAAGAACTCTTGTTACTTTATAGACCTTAGACAAAAAAGGCTTTGGATGGAGTCCGCATGGATTTTCTCCCAGCCCTTTGCAGAGCAGATCCTGTCCATAGAGAGCAGCTCTCTCTTGTGGTCCTTGGGTGAGTGGAGAGACAGAGCAGTGTCAGAGTCAAAAAAACACAAAACAGAAGTAAAATCTGGTTTTAGTATTCTAAAAAAAAAACAACCCAAAAAGTAGTTAGTTCCCAGAGCAGCTCCTGGAGTTGCAGTGAACTTGGGCTTAGCAGGTCATAGTATTTGGCCTAAAAGCTGCTGAGTGGGGCAGGTGGGTTCCTGCTGCAGGGCTTGTAGTGAACTGTATTTCCTGATTTTCCTGCTTTGGGGCTGGAAAGCCCCCGAATCACTATCGTTGATCCATGGGGCTTTGTCCTTTGAGATGCCACAAGTACTGAAGCCCTCAAGAGTGGTTTGCCATGTTTCTGTGACTGAAGCAGTGTTTGTAAAATTGCAGAGGAAGGATTACACAGCATTAACCAAGTTCCTGCCCCCCAAATACGAGTACGTGCTCGAGGTGCGGATGACCCCGATCCAGTGCAAGCTGTACCAGTACTACCTGGATCACCTCACAGGTGTGTGCCTGCAGCTCTGATGCCATTTAATAAGGGGCAGGTGGTAGGTAAAAATCAACCTTCTGAACATGGTACACTAAAGGGCTTGGACAACAAAAGAGGCTGGGGTTTTGTAGTTTTGTTTTCTTTGTAGTAGAATACTGCAGTCTTACATCGTTACAGGTAACTCAGATTAGTTAGGTTCATTGACACCTAAATGCAAGTGGTATTTTGTGTTTTCCACCTTGGGCTACTTTTACAAAACCTAAATAGACATGTCTGTCTTTTTAAGAGGATTTGTGTACATTCCTGTACTGGGGAGCAGTGTGCTTTTAAAAAATATAATCATGTTTCTCATTATAAAGAAAAAGGAGAAAATCTAATTTTGACAACTTTAACTAGGAGAAAAAATGGCTGTGAGTGAGTAATTTGAGCCCTTTTACAAGAGATGTTGCAGTATGATGTGCAGCTGGAAAGAACACTCAGATCTGCATTGCTACACTCTCTTCAAAGGGGAGCAGAGTGTAGCAAACTCACTTCAGGGCTCACTCTAAAACCTGAACTTTATTGTCAGGTGTAGGAGGTGGCAATGAAGGTGGAAGAGGCAAAGCTGGAGCTAAACTATTCCAGGATTTCCAGGTGTTGAGCAGAATCTGGACTCACCCTTGGTGTTTGCAGCTGGACTATATTAGCAAAGAAAATAAGGTAAATTAGATATATCAAAATACCCTCACTTGAGAACTTTCCAAATAAGCTCTGCCAAATGCTAGGTAAAGTTTCGTCAAATTAATGGAAATCTTTGTTGCTGTGGGGTCATTTTGCTGCTGGTTTTGTCATCTTTTTCTTGCTGGGTATGCTGTCATTCTTAAAATATTTTGCAAGGCCGGGCCTTTGTAGAACTTACCATTGTTTAAATGAAGAGTAAGCAGATGGCTAAAGGTTTAATAAAAGCTACTGGGTGAACATAGTTAATAATTTCTGGTTTTTCTCTTTTGAGGGCTATTTCGATGAAGACAGCATGGATGACTTCATAGCTTCAGATTCCGATGAAACTTCCATGAGCTTAAGTTCTGATGATTATGCAAAGTAATTGACCTTTTACTGAGTTTGTTGGTGTTGTTTCTCTTATAGAGCTGAAGCCATTTCTATAAAGTGAATGTTTATTTTGTACTTTATGTGTCTGTTAGAATATGTTTCCTTTCCGTGGGATTTAATGTATAACGTTGCTTTTTAGGAAAAAAAAATCCAAGGGGAAAAAGCCGAAGAAAGAATGTAGCTCGAGTGGAAGTGGCAGTGATAATGATGTTGAAGTCATTAAAGTCTGGAATTCAAGATCTCGTGGAGGTGGGGAAGGAAATGTAGAAGATCTTACAAACAACCCTGCATCAACAAAGTCAGATGAAGGTGAGCATAACAGTGATGGAAATGTGAGGCAGCTTCTTTTTGCAAAAGGCAGATTTGGGAGGGCTGTCAGGAATTGTGCTGTATGACAGAATGGCAAATTCCTTAATTCATAGTTACAGCTCCTGCTACTTCTAATTATGTATTTATGCTGGAAAAACAAGGGGTATCAATTTAGAACTCGGGGGCTTTGAGGCAAGGAAGCTGCACAGTGAAATTTTTTAATTCAGAAGTACAAAATTATATAACCTGGAAGATTAATGGAAAGATTAGGAAATATGTCTGTCATAATTTGTTGCATCTGGGATTTGAATTGGATGCTGAGCAAGCAGATCCAGTGCAGCAGGAGCACAAGACCTTTTTAAAGTTGTTATTCAAACTTCTTACAGCTGCACACTTAATTTTTGGGTTTTTTCCTGTAATAATCCAGTTTTTGTCTTGTATCTGGTATCACAGAGATAATTTTCTGATTCTGTTATTTCATGTGTGTCTAATCTCTTTCCCTAAGTAATTTAAAATTTTTGGGACAGTTCAGGTGAGAAATCTTTTTTTTGCCCCCATCCCAATGACGTCAAGTAAATCTGCAGGGGTGGAGGGTGTGTATGTGAAACATTTACACACAAAGATTAAATGTGTGAAAGGGATTACATTATAGTCAGGATGAGTTTCTGTCTCTGCATCCCTTAAATATTTAACTCTTGTAATTGCTGATAGTACAAAGACTGTTTTGTCTTTGCCTCTTTAACTCTTTTCATACCAGTTAAGTTTAATAATGAGGGAACAATTCTGTAGTTCAGATATTCAAAGAATTTAAATGAAGGCTGTGTTCTCATCTTTGATTTTTTTATTTCATTTTCTTTGTTTTTTTTTATAGGCAAAGCTACATCCTCTTCCAATCCTGGTAGCCCAGCTCCTGACTGGTACAAAGATTTTGTCACTGATGCAGATGCTGAGGTGTTGGAACATTCTGGGAAAATGGTGCTGCTCTTTGAAATTCTTCGAATGGCAGAGGAGTTGGGAGACAAAGTGTAAGTTCTGGACATGTCATTAAAGACTTTAGGAATATATTAGTCTGACAGTGTTCCACATCCACTCTTCATTCTGCTGGGGCTGTTTCTTGAAGCAGACAAGACTCATTTTTGTCAGGGATCTTCCCACACCTGTATGGGCTTCACTGAAGTCTTGTTTTCTTTGTCTCAAAGATTGTATCAGAGGGAGGAGGGAACAAAAATGAAGCAGTACAATAATCAAAATAACTCCAGATATGAATTCTGTGTTTCCCTGTTTCTATTTTCAGCCTTGTGTTCAGCCAGTCCCTAATATCTCTGGATTTGATAGAAGATTTCCTGGAGCTGGCTAACAGAGAGAAATCTGATAGAGATAAGCCTTCTATCTACAAAGGTGAGTGTCTCCTGCAACAGCTGCAGTGCCCAGAACTCTCTCACAAGTCTCTGTTCAGTGCCCAGGGAATGAGACTGAAATCAGTGTTGTCATTAGGATGTGGCATGTTCTGGACAGTCCCTGGGGCTGGCAGGGTTCTGGGGCTCCCCTGCAGGAGGGCTCTGCTGCCCCATCATGGACTCTGTGGTTTCACTCTGTATCATCCATGCTTGTTGTAGCCTAAGCAGATTAAATGTTCACATCTGAGAGAAGGCATTTTGTTAAACTCTGCACAAAAAGGATGTTAAATCCTGATGCGTGGCAAATCCTGATCCTTCCTCCTGGGAGACAGAGTGAAGGAAAGTGAGGCTGCTTTAAGCAAGAGTGTAAAACATGGAAAATGTGAATTTAGGCTTTATATGCACAGCAGCAGGTTGGCTTATGGATTTCACAGGGAGCAACTATTGAATTAATTATTATCCTACTGATGATCAAATGGCATGGAATTCCTCACTAGGATGTTCCCAGAGCTCCTGAGGATGCTGTTCCTCCTTACCCAGAGTTTCATTTCCAGTACATGTGGATTGAAGAATTCCTTCCAGTCTGCCTTTCCAGTTTCTCATGCAACTCTTCCACATGTTTGCACTCAGAGATAAGGAAAAAGTGGCTCAGTGATGGTGGCTGGAGATCTCCAGTATCTGTCTCTCACAGATTTATTGTTCCTGCCTGTTGCTTCCTATTCTGAATTTTGTCATTTCAGACATTGCAAGGTGTCTTTTTGAGGAGCTGTGCCTTTATGTTAAATAGGTTGGGGTTTTTCATGTGTGGTAGTTTTGGCCAGCAAAATCAGATCATGACAAGATTCATCTTTCCTGACAGAACTCACCAATCTGCCTCACAGTGGATTGATTTGAACAGTGCAGCTCCCAGAAATGCCATTTCCTTCATGATTCATGGGTCAGGGGTATTAATTTTGGGTGCATATACCTTGATGGCCAGAGAAGATGGAAGGTTACTGTGAGCTGGGGAGAGAAGGAAATCCTCCATCAGCTATAGTTATTTTTTTCCCCCAATCTGGCAAGAAGTTGCTGTAACTCACAGGGTAATGAAACCCAAGGATTTTGCTGGATTTCAATTTCAAAATGAGTTTGAAATCTCCTTTGGAGCATTGACTTACCAGTGCTGGTTGCAGGGGAGACTGACTGACCTTGGTGCTGTAACAAGAACGTACCTGATCAATTGGAAGAGTGCAATTAGTGGTACAGCATCTAAAGATGAGATGTAACTACATCTTTGGGACTTTAAAAATTAACTTTGGCTCCAAGCTAAGGCATAGCTCTGCAAATATAAATACAGCTAGAAAGTGTGAAAAGTAAGAGGATTTCCACCTGCCAAAAAAAGCTCAGGTATTTTCAAATAATTAAATTTAAACTTAACCTCAGAACTATTTTTTTAATTAAAATTTTTTATCTTTAAATTCCAACTGGTTATCAGGCTGGTTATTTACACTGTCTACATTTTCATAGCTTGACTGTTTCATTTACAGGTGAAGGAAAATGGTTCAGAAATATTGATTATTATCGCTTGGATGGCTCAACCACAGCTCAGTCCAGAAAGAAATGGGCTGAGGAGTTTAATGATGAAACTAATGTGAGGTGAGATCACTCCTGAGATATATATGCTTTATTTTCCTCTTTTTCTTTCTTTTGTTCCCTATTAATTATTACTTTTATTAGCTTCATGACCTCAGGACCAGGCAAATGAGGATCAGAACTCACACAGAAGATGTGCAGCAATGTGTTACTGACTTCAGATTAATGCCATTGTACTCTGCAGTGTTTCCTTGCTCCTTTCATTGTCCTTCAGACTGTAACCAATTTAAATCAGTATTTTTATTGCAATTTCTTAAAGGATACAAAGACCTAGGAAGGGTGTGGCCAAGAGGCTGCAGTCCCTGGGCCACCCAGGAGCAAAATAATTCTTTTAGCTGCCTCCAGAATTGGCTCCTCCAAAATGGGACTTTCAAGTCTGATTTAGATAAACAGGTACAAACTTGTATTTGAATGAAGTTAAGGTGCTTCACCTTCCTAGATTTGTTTAAAAAATAAAGTATATAATCATGGTGCAGTCATTTATAATGTGCAGGAGGAAAAAAAGTTAAATTAGAAAGTGAACTAATCCAGTGTTAGTACTTTAAAATAGTTTATTCTCACAGGTGTCTGTCAAGAACTGATTGCAAGGTGAACCTGAGTGAGATTTTTTGAATCTCAAAAAACCCAGATGTATCAAAGAGACAGTGTCATTGGAGAGTTACACTGAAAGTTTGCAAGCCAGGAAAGAGTTTCAATGGCATGGAATCTGCCTGTTTAAAATTATGGTTTAATTTGATATAACTAATTTCATTAGAGCTTGAAAATGCAAACCCCAAAGTTTTTTTCTTCCCTGCCAGCTTTTGTTAACAGCTGATTTACAAAAGGCCTTGGTGTGTATTTTTGGGAGTGTATGTTTTGCTAAAAGTGTTGTTCTTGTAAAATCTGCATCTGTTTTATGCTTAATACATTATTTTAATGAAGTTTTAGAATTATTTCAGTGCATGAGCAACTTCTCAGTAACCCAGCAGCACAGGAACAACAGTTATTTTCCAAAACACTCAAATTTTGCAACTCTTCTCTGTTCCAGAGGCCGCTTGTTTATCATATCCACTAAAGCAGGGTCCCTGGGAATAAACCTGGTGGCTGCTAACAGAGTCATCATCTTTGATGCCTCTTGGAACCCCTCCTATGACATCCAGAGCATCTTCAGGGTTTATCGCTTTGGCCAGAACAAGCCCGTGTTTGTGTACAGGTTTTTGGCTCAGGTACGTTTCCAGCTGCAGCCTCTGGGCTGTTGAATCCTGCAGGCAAATTTGGGAGCTGGCATTCCCAAAAGTCTGTGGGGACTGTGCCTCTCTGGGCTGCTCTGGGAGTCTGTGGCCCGAGCTGGTGCAGTCATATCCCAGCTCTGATCTGGAGCAGGTGTGGCCGCTGAAGCAGCTGGTGAAGGAAAGGATGGTAAAATACATGACACATTCTTTCCTGTAAAGTCCCCCTTTTCTGATACTTTGTGTAACCCAAATTCTGGAACTCCAGCAGTGATTCACATGTCCAGACTCAGAACAGGAGTGTCAGCCTTTTTAATGTGGACACCACTGAAAGCTCTGAATGGAGCAGTGCCTGCAGAGCATGGTGCTGTTGTTAGGGAAGGCCCTACCCAGGGCAGCTCCTTCTGCAGACCCTGGTGGTCTAACTGCAGTGAAACCATATGGATACAAGTTAATTTTTATAAAAAGGCATCCAATCCTGACTTGAAAACTCATATCACACCCTGCAGATTTTAAAGGTGGGTAATAACTCGGGTGGACACTGATTTGTGCTTTATGTAAGGCCATTTTTTCTGTTAGGAAGTGCCTTTCTTCTGGTTCCTCAGGTGTGACAAAGGAGCCTGGAGACCTTTCCCAGTAGCACTTAACCCTTGTAACCCCAGCTGAAGCTGTTGCTGTCAGAAATGGGGTTTTTCTCCAGGCCTCACTTTATTTTTTGTAGTTTTCTCTGTGCACTTTTGAACTGTTGATATCCTTTTTAAATTACTCTGTTCAGAACAGGCTGTGCTGTTCTTGTTCTTCCTTCTCAGTAATTTTTTTTTTCAAAAAATAAGTAATTTTCCTTTTTTTTCATCAAAGATCTAATTTTTTTTGTACACAGCTGTGGTGAATTAGACTTGACTGCCTCCCTTCCCCTCTCCCCTCCACCACAGTGATATGGTATCTGTTTTCCTTTTTACAGGCTGCTCAAAGCAGCAAAATAAGGTACATGCTGTGAAAATTGCCATTTTTCGGTCATAATCCTACTTTGGGGAATTGAAGCAAAACAAGATCTCTTAAAAACACCACTAAAAGACCAATTTTCTTCCTCTAGTCAACAGCTAGATGACATCTGTCCCATGCACAGTTCCTGCTGTGCTGCTTCCAGCGGGGTTTTTTTCCTTACATTGCTCAGCAAACAAAGGGCTTGAAAGTGGTGGAAACGTGGTGGTGGAGACAGGGCAGACAGAGCTGCTGGGTTGTTAATTTGGCTGTTTGGTACCTGTGAGTGTTGCTGTGGGTGAGCAGTGTGTGTCTGTGTTCAGGGAACCATGGAGGACAAGATCTACGACCGGCAGGTGACGAAGCAGTCGCTGTCCTTCAGGGTGGTGGACCAGCAGCAGGTGGAGAGGCACTTCACCATGAACGAGCTCACTGAGCTCTACACCTTTGAGCCAGACCTGCTGGATGACCCCAACTCGGAGAAGAAGAAGAAGAGGGTCACCCCCATGCTGCCAAAAGTGAGTGGTGGCCATCAGCAGGAATTTAGTGCTGTAAAAAACAACCTGGGTGTGTTTAAACATATTCCAGGTTTTGGGCGTGGAGCAGTGCTGGTCACTCAGAGTGGAGGTTAAGAGCAGGCAGCACAATAAAATCCATAATTAATACAACAAACCCTCTAATGAGCTGGGTGAGGAGTTTCCCCTCAGTGTAATTGACACTATGAGAGAATGATATTCATTAAATAAGACCCAACTTTTAAGTCAGAACAAAGACACTTTTTCACACATTTTGTATGAATAGAAGTTTTACTGCATGAAACCATGGAAAATCCAAATTAGCATCGGAGTAGGTGCTGGTATTATCCAGCAAACCTCTGTTTGTGAGAACACATCTCTGAGGTGGCACTGGAGGTAAGGGCCAGCTTAATCCATGTTTTCCTTTGCCAGAACTTTCTGGGTTTTAGTTCCCTGTTTAACTTCCTGTGGGCACCATTAGTAGGGATATGGTAGAAATAAGGGAAGAGTTGCACTTACGTAAGAATAAACTTTAGGGGAAAGAATAGCTGGTTCCATTATTTTCTTTTTCTCCAAGACAGTTTATGTTTGAGATTAGGCTGTGAGTTTATATTTCATTTATAGTTTCTGTGTTTGTGGACTGCTAAAGACTGATTCATCCTTTATCTGTTGTGGAATTCTCTGCTTCTTGGCACTTGGCAGGAACACGTCAGGGAGTGGCCAGTAGTTCATGAACTGGTTAAATTTCTCTGGTTTGGTCACTCTGCAGTGTCTGGGCATTATATTACATAATTAATAGTATTTTATCCTGTTTTTCATTCTTAGTTATTTCAGCCAATGCATCACCATTTGCTAATGGCTGCTACTTATTTAAAAAAAATACTTAAATATATTGTAATATTTATTACAATAGCTCAGAAACTTGTGAAGTAACTGAAACATTACTTGAAACATTGATCAATCCAGTGCAATAATTATACTTTGAAGGTTTCTGAGTTTCTATTACAAAAAATAAATCAGTTAATGAACGGGCTTATAAACTCAAAACTTGCTCCATCACTCAGTTTTATGTATTAAATTCTGTATTAATCCCATCATCAGTGTTAGGTCTGTGTAAGTCACATTGAATATGAGCTTTTAACCATTTCCTGCCTGGAGAAAGAGCAAATCTGGGGACTGGAATGATTTTTTGTGTTTTCTGTGGTTTTAGCAGATGGTATTTTGTCCTTTTGGGGATGAGCATCTCAGTACATGCTGAGTGCAAATTTCTAATTCCTTTTCATTTGTTGGCTGAAAAGGCTGTAAATCATCAAGTAAATTCATCTGTGCAAGGTTCCTCAGCTGTGAACTTGGTTAACTATTCCTTATTTCAGTGGGATTTTAGCAAAGCTGCATGATTCAGCTTGGTTATAAATCTCCTTAACAATTAATGTAACAACACACAGCATTTTTTGTGAGTTGATTAAAAAAATCTGTTGATAAGAACACATTTTATTGTAACATCAAGTAATTACACAGCATTTAGAGATAAGAATTCTCTTTAAGATCCTGTTACATGAGGGCAGCATAAAAATACCACTTTTTGTGCTTTTACATTATTTTAGAGTGCAAAGGGAGATCCAGCCTGGCTTTGGGAGAGCAAAGCCCTCAGAACATGTGGACAGGGAGGTTTGAAAATGCACCTTTTAGAACTGCCCCTTTCTGGAGGGAACTGTGGACAGGAATTAGGGGAAATGTGTTCCATCCTTTCTCTAAGCATCTAAGCATGAATGTGGGGATAATTGGTTTTCTTCTCAGAAACCTGCCTGGCTCCAGTGACATCCCACAGTGGGAAGGGTTTTTGGGAATCCTTCAGGCAGGATTCGTGTGGGTAGAGGAGGAACAATTCAGAGCTGAGTGTTGGGGTTCTTCTAACTTCTTCCTTTTTAACTTCCTGGATGTAAGAAGAAACAAATATTTAATTCTAATGTTTTAAATAGGATAGGAGAATTCATTCTGTATTGTTTTAAAAGTCAGCGAGTGAAGAAACAAATCCTACTTGATTTTAAATTAGGTCGTTGAAAATTTTACAACAATCCAACTTTGAGCCCAAGACCAGTTTTCTTCGAAAGGGCTGTTAAGGGGGGAGAAGATGCTGAGTGCTGTGCTTTTATTTTCTGTGGAAATGACAGTGCAGAAGTGCAGTCCGTTGTTTTCCTGTAAGTTTATCCAAGTTTCATGTCCAGTTTTAACTGGAGCAGCAGTTTTGTGCCCTCTGTGTCCACCTCAGATGTGTGGAGATTCTCAGGGGAAAAGTGCCTGTGGTGCCTCCTGCCCTCCCCCCTCAGAAACAGCTTCTGGTTTTCAGCTCTGCAAGTACTGGGGGTTAACAGAATATTTGTAATATCAGTGGGGTTCACATGAATTATTTACTCTTAACTTCCGCTGCTTGATTTCATTCATCCCCTATCCCTGCCCAGCTGGAAAGGGCTGCTTTGGAATTTCAGGTGTCTTAAGGCTGAATGATCACTTGGTCACCTTGGCTGTGTCTGAGTACAGAAGTCAGGACATTATAATTGCCAAAACAGTTCAGTACAGTCCATGAGCTGGACAAAGCCAAAGTTGGGGCACTGGATGTCCCTCAGAACTGGCCCTGCTGTTGCACCCCTGCCCTGGGCTCATTCCCAATTCCCCATCCAGGAAATCAGACTTTAAGTCACTTTTTTTATGTGAGATGAAAACTTGGCCAGTTGAGGTCACGTAATGCAGATTGGAAAAACAGTTTAAAATCATAGTTCAGATTCAGCTGGATGTGATATGTCAGTATTTTATACTATCTCAGGACAGAGATGTGGTTTACTGTGGTTCCATACTCAGGGACAACTTTGTGAATTTTGATCTCAGGATTAGAAGAATTTGTTTCTTATTTAATGTTTTTGGTTTTTTTTTTAACTTTAGTCTTAAATGCTCAGCTGGTTGAGAAAAACCTGTGAATTACAACATTACTTGCATTCCTTCATGGAAGATTTCCTTTTCTAATACACTGATCTCTCCTTAGCATTTAATTTCCATCAGGATTTTAGAAAGACAATGCTATTTTTAAAATTCAAACCCCTTCTTCAGTCTCTTGATATTTTCATTCATCACCAGAATTTTGTCCTAAAGCTTACAAACCAACTGATAATCATTATTCTATCAACAAGCTAAACAAATACAAAGAAATCATTACTCTGAATAGGGTTTTATGTGTAAGGTGGATTTATTATTTTTTTATTATTTATTATTTTTTTAATTGTTTTCATTTTTAGATTGAACTAAATGTGAGTTTATTCCACATCCTTGTTTTCGAGCTCCTGTCATTAAAGTCAACGCAGAGCAAAGTTTAGGCAAAGAAAAGCAAACACCCCATTGGATGCAATTTAAATCACATTGAGAGGGCAGTGCTGGCTGAGGGAGGCTGGGTTATACTCCAGGGTTGTTTGCAGCCCTGCTGTTCCCAGGGCAATTCCTGCACCTCCAGGAGCCCCCATGGCTGGTGACACATCCTGGCTGCCTCAGCCACCTCCTCTGGGCTTTGTGTCACCCCCTGTTCTGGTTTGAAAGCAAAACCAGTGAGAGACTCCAAGTCAGAAATACAATTTATTAGAAAAAGAAAAAAAAAAAAGAAAACAAAATACATGCAATAATGCAAAGGAGAAAGAAGCCCACTGAGAGAGTCAGAATCCAGCCTGACCCCCTGTGGGTCAGGGTGTTGGCAGCAGTGCAGTTGCAATGGTGGCTGCAGCCCTCCTGCAGTGGCAGCTGTGGCTCTGGTGGAGCAGGGATCCTGGAGAAAGGTGCAGCCTCTGCTGAAGGTGCAGTGGTGACAGATGGGCCTGGTGTTCCTCTGGGAATCCAGTGGCAAAGGCTGCCTTGGTGTCCCAAATCTCGGGTTTTTATCCAGGTAGAAANCTCTGGTTACACTTTGCACTGCAAGCCATGACACCCCCATCCCTGGGGTGTTGCTGCTTCCCTCCCAGCACCACAAAGCCCCATCCTCTCCTCCCCCGGGCTGTTCTGGAGCTGGTGATGACAGTCATTACAGTCATTCACACCAGCTGGGAGAAGGCTGTGACAAAGAGCAGCTCCCTGATAATTGGTTAATGTAATTAGCTTTTCAAACACTAAGAAACAAACAGCTCTGTGTAGCTGCTGTGACAGAACCCCTGGGCAGGACTTCCACAGCAGTTCCCAGAGTGGTTGGGAAAATCTGTTTGTTTGTGGGTGCTTTTTTCAGCCATTGTTATGAAATGCCAGGGTGGGAGGGGCTGGGTTCCTGCTTGTGCAAGCCCTGGCACAGTGAGGGCAGGATGGGGAGGGGCTGCAGGGCCTCAGTAACTCCTGCACTGATTCCTGTCAGGAGTGGCTCACTGATGTTTTCATATTTTAGCCTGAATGCTGAGGTGTGTTGTTTTCCTTAATTCATGAAGCTCATCAGCCACACAAGTTGTGTAAAAACCCCTGCTTGGTACTGACCTTAGGAAAGGAGCTCCTGAGGTGCAGCAGGAGCAGTTTTTCATAGTCCTGTAGACATCTTTTTCTTCATCTCTTGCAGAATCACCTCGACTTTCAGACAGAAAGGTTTGACTTAAAAAAATTGGAGATGTTGAACCCAAAGTACTGCTCAGTGTTTGAAAGCTGTATAGATGCTGTTTATGTATAATAAATGCAGATTTATTGGTGGGTCCTGTCTGTTGTCCAGCCTAAGCAAAGGAAAAGCTACTGAGCACATTTCATTTTTTTAGATGCATTTATTGTTGTGGAATCTGAGTGCATTCCTGTGGTTTATTAAGTGACTGGACTGTCATCTCTGCAACAGATTGTTAATCCACTGCTCTCCCTCTGAGGAAAATTGTACTTTTAAATGCTTTTCAAGCTTTATTGTGCTGTGTGTGGAATGGGGAGCAAACAGGGAAGAGCTGCTGAGTGACTCCTCCTTCATCTCCTCCTTTGAACAGGACACAATCCTGGCAGAGCTGCTCCAGATCCACAAGGAGTACATAGTTGGGTACCACGAACACGATTCACTCCTGGACCATAAGGAGGAAGAGGAGCTCACTGAAGAAGAGAGGAAGGCAGCTTGGGCAGAATATGAAGCAGAAAAGAAGGTAAAGCTGTTTAATCTGGTTTATGTGTATGAAAATAACCTTTCCAGGTTTAGAGTCCCAATTACCTTTTCAGTTTGTCTTAAGATAATTAAATTCTGTTACAGACCAAGAAATAAATATGTAAAGCAAGTCTTGATATAGGAAAAATTGAGATACTGTGTCCTTTTTGCTCCTTCAATGCTGGTTTTTTGTGTTTGCTTGTTACTTTAATTACAAGTTACTTTTACACTGGCATTTTTGTTCTAATTTATGATAAAACTCAACTGATGTCCTTTGTAATCCCTCTTCATTGTGGGAGGCTCTGTGTGACAGTGTTACCTCCCTTAGCTAATACACACATTTACATATAAAACAGTATTTAATACAGCAGAAATCAGTAAAATGACAGTAAGGTGGAAGCTGTTCCCATTTTGTGGGCCCATGCCCTGTATTGTACAGCTGATGGTGATTTATCCCCACTGAGTGTGTGGGGTGCACCAAAGCTTGGTGTTGCTCAAACAAAAGCTGTGCCTTTCCCCTTGGCAGGGTCAGAAGGGGAGCTGAGATGCCACCAAGGTTGAAATCCTCTTTCAGATTTGTTGATGTTACCCCAAATTACTTTTGAATTTCAGTGGGTTGGGCACCCTCTAAAGCCTTCCACTAAAACTACAAAAAGTGGGTGTTTCATTTGCCACTGAGCACCTCGAGTGAACTGATGAAAAGGTTTGGGGAGGGAAAAGAAAGAGGGAGATAGAGTAAAATCTGAAATTGCTCTATGAGAAGTCCAAATTGCATAGAGCTTTACATTCCTGCTAATGAACTGTGCATTTTACTTCCTGAGAATTTCATTACAGATTGGTCAAACTCAACATTAAATAGTGGGTTTTCAATATAAAAAATGTATCTTAACCAACTTAAGCTGCACTAATAAGCTGTGGTCATTTATTTATCAAATATTGAGAAGCTGAACTCAGAGATGATTTGAGACTGGAACTTGAGTTCCTCTGTGACTGAAAGAGGTTCTGAGCTGGGGTTTGGAACCTCCCTGATCAATGTCCAGGGCCTGTGGCTCTCTCTAGGGCTGTGTGGTCATTACAGGATTGTCAGGGTTAGTGATGAGTGCCCTTGGTGTTTTTCAGGGCATGACCATGCGTTTCAACATGCCAGCAGGGACCAACACGATGCCCACAAACTTCAACTCTCAGACATATATTCCTTACAATTTGGGTGCTTTGTCAGCCATGAGTAACCAACAGCTGGAGGTAAGGAGCACAGCTTGCCTGTGTTGCTGCAGGGATTTTCTCTCACAACTTATGGATAATGTCAGACTGAAATAGCTTTAAATTTTTAATAGTTTGGAGGTTTGGGAATTTTTAATTTATTTTTTTTTGCATGTAGCTTTATTGAGGTTTAACTTGCATGTATATAAACCTATACCTGGGCAGATTGTCAGGATTCTGGAGCATCACCTGCATTCTTTGCAGACTTCAATTGCCACTTCAAAACTTTAACATCTTCAAGTATGGTAGAAAATTTACCTGGGTTTTTAGCATCCTCGTGCTGGTCTGAAAACCTGTGGGTATGAAAATAGGTTTTTACACATGCTGTCTACAAATTGCCAGGTTTATACATTGTTCAACTGCTCAGTGCTGAAATTCTGATTGGTGGCAGCTTAGACTCATTGACTTGTGCAAATTGAGAGCAGAAAGGTAATTGGAGTCTAGGTATGTACAAGAGAAAGATTCAGAAGGTTGGGGAATAGAGGTGTTTGTTGTTTCTGTGCTTTGTAACTGACGTTCTGGTGTTTTCTCAGGACCTCATTAATCAAGGAAGAGAGAAGGTAGTGGAAGCAACCAACAGTGTGGCTGCAGCAAGAATCCAGCCCCTTGAAGACATCATTTCAGCCATAGTGAGTGCAATGGATAACCCAGGATCAGGAGCTGGAAACATTAAACTTCATCAAAGAAAGATATTGCTACTGCAAATGGTCATCCAGCTAATGAATTGCATTATTAATGAGTATCATTTCCAGCTGGTAGTGACCTTTCTCCCTGCAGTAACCTTTGGTGGTATTTTGCTGGCACAGAGCCTTACAGGAGTGGCAGTTTAGATCCATAAGGATTTGCCGTGCTCTGAAAATGCTGATTTTTCTAGAAATCAGAATAGCAATTACAGGCAAGTAGTTATTGTGTTTTGTGGACTGCTAATTGCCAGTTAGAAGGACTAATAACTCCTAGTTCTGGTTGTGGTGAAGCAGTTTTGCATTGACTGGAAGCTGGGCTGGTTTTAACTCTTGGTGCAACTGTGAACATGACACAGGGCCTCAGTTACTGTCAGGCTTTTGTTCAGGCGAACAGTGCCAAGAAGATTTTGGGTTTTTTTTGCTTTTCAGTGGAAAGAAAACTTGACCCTGACAGAGAGCCAGGTGCAGGCCCTGGCCCTGAACAGGCAGGCGAGCCAGGAGCTGGATGTGAAGCGCCGAGAAGCCATTTACAACGATGTCCTTGGGAAACAGCAAATGGTAAAGCACCCCACGTTTATTTATCCACTGTCAGTGCTTGAGTGAGGATCCTCAGCTACAGGTGTGTGTTTAGCCATGTAAATATCCCTCACAGAATGGTCAGCAGTGTGCTGGAGTTCACTGCTCTGCCTCAGTGAGGGAGACACGGCAGGAGTTCATAAAAAAGCCACTCACCAGGTTTTGGAGCTGAAGGGCTTTGCTGCGAGGTCATGAGGCATAAAGAGAAATCTGATTCCCAGAGCTCAGTCAGCCACTTGGGAAACACATCTTAGAAAGTGTTGGTAATGTTGTTTTAGCTTAAAATTACTTTGCAGAATCTGAAAGTTGCTCAGATGACGTCAGAGGGAAGAGTTTTCTCTAAGGCAAACAAACACTGATAGTCCACAGGCGGGAGGAATGGTACCTGACAAATGATGATGTAACTTACACCTGGGAAGAATTTCACAGTAGAGTACACAGGTTGCCATGGCAACTCACCTAAATGCTGCCGGCAGCACAATGGCCAAGTCTTGGGAGAGCTGAGCCCTAAATGCTGTTGCTAAATGGTTTCTCCAGTAATGGGCTGCTGAATGCCATCACATTAGGGATGGTGATAACAATGGGGCTTTTTCCCCAGCCACGCTGTCCCTAACAAATTGATTTCAGCTCTGAACCTGATCCTCGGGGCAGGGAGGGTCGTGCACTCAGGCAGCTCTGCTTTCCCTCCACAGCTGATCAGTTGTGTCCAGAGGATCCTGATGAACAGGCGGCTCCAGCAGCAGTACAACCAGCAGCAGCAGCAGCAGATGTCCTACCAGCAAGCAGCCATGGGCCACCTCATGATGCCAAAGCCTCCAAATTTAATCATGAATCCTTCCAGCTACCCAACCATAGATGTGAGAGGAATGTATCAGTCAGTGTCTGGTGGGATGCAGCCACCACCCTTACAACGAGCACCACCCCCAATGAGAGGCAAAAATCCAGGGCCTTCCCAAGGGAAATCAATGTGATTTTGCACTAAAAGCCTAAAGGATTGTTAAAATCAGAGAAAGAACTTTTATTTTTTTAGGAATCAATGGCCTAACAGAACTCAACTGTAAAAAAAAAAAAAAATTAAAAAGAATAGTTTGGTTGCTCCCCTTAAATACCATGTTCCATATTAGTGTTTCAGCTTTGTTTAAATAGGACACAATGTTTTCCCAGTGATGTTGCCTAGAATCTTCTTACACATGTTGAGTACAGGAGATAACAAGTTGTTTTCAGTGAAAACAAGTCCTCCCGTTACAGTAGCATCTCCACAGGTTTCCTGTCTAAACTCCTATGCTTGCTTTTCGTGGCTGCAGAGCTTTGGGAAGCTTAGGAAGGACTGCAGGTCTGTATGTTCAGTCTGACATATGTGAATTGTAAACAGCTGAGTTCTTGATTAGAGTTGATTCCTCAAATTATGGAATACTTTTCTGCTTACCCATTTCTTTCTTTTAGAGGGAACGTTGTAACAGAAATAGTCTAGTTTCCTTCAGGGGTCACCTGTGCTGAATGGAGCAGGAGCTGAAAATACTCTCTGAAGCAGAAGTGAGTGCAATATTCATAAGTACTACTGCTCTGAACCTTGAGACACAGGGAACTGTGCATCCAGCCTTAAACGTGACTGGGCCTTCCCCAGTCTGCTGCCATTTCTTAGTTCCAGTTCCATGTGCAGGGGTAGCTGCTGATGGTCTGGGGGTGGGAGATGATTTTCCTTCACCGCCGCTCGCTGTGGAGTCCAGCACAAAGCACATTTGTGGAACTCCTTCCTGCTGGTGCTCCCCTCTCCTCCCATTGCTGGCAGTGGGGCCAACACAATCCAGTTCCTGTCTTTTGGGGGTGAAGTGGTGATGGTGGCCAAACCCTGTCAGAGAACCTCCTTGAACATGGCACGACCATTGCTGATTGAAAATGGATACAGAGGAAGTGCTGTAGCAACTTCTAGAGCTGCCAGAAGCGTGAAAGGACTTTATTGGTAGAGATGTGGTTATGCACTCCTCCCCATCCCTTATTGGTTAGGACACAAAGAGCTTGATTTTGGGTTTGGTTTTGTTCTGTTTTGGATTTTTTTTTTGCTGTAGGCCAGAGATAAATTTCGAGTTTATTCTACACCATTCCCACTCTCTTTGCCCACACTTGTTGTGCTTGTGAAGTTCTCATTAAATATGAAAATGGCTTTCATTTGCATAGAGTTTGGTTGATTCTTACTCCCCCAAAACACCCTGTTGATAATCTGGGGGCACAAGTTAGTGGCAGGAACATGGAGGCTGTGGTGTGTGGACAGCACGGGGCTCTGGAGACGGACGGAGGCGGTGGCTCCAGATTGTGCTGGACTCTTCTGATGCTGGTATGAACTAAAATCTTTTTGGTTTCTGGGAAGTTTCTTGCAGGAGTTTGAGTTCCTGCCCTGAGTGGACAAGTTTTGCATCTAAACATGCAGCTGTTCCATGGTGTGTTGGTGTGTGACTGACACTTGGCTCATGGCGTGGACAGAGGTTGGCTGGGCTGCTGCAAACCCAGCTGACAGCTTTCAGTCTTGGACTCTTTGATGACAAGATACCACAAAAGACCCTCAGTGTGTTCTAGTGCTCTGCCAGCTCTACAGTTACTCTGATCTGGAGGAGAGAGTAAAGAGAGATGTGTTGGCACTAGAAGAGACAAAAGTGAGACATTGAGACAAACGTTTGAAGGCAAATGTACTCTGGGGAACTGTCACGGATATTCCTACATGTTATGAGTAAGAGAAGTACTTTCTACCAAACCTGGGAATGTTAAATGGAGTTTTACAGTTACTCAAAGACTTAAATGTGGAAGTTTTAGGCAACATTGAAAGGCACATTTTATTTCATCCTGGACAAACCTATGGATAACAGAAGACTAATGCACAAGAAAGAACCCGAGAGAAGCATTGAAGTAAAACCTGGACCACTTTGCTTACGTTTCTCACTCAACATTTTAGCTGCATAACAATGTGCTTTGAGTATAACATCAGGCTTTAACCAGTACTTAAAGACAGGACATACATCAGTAAGATAATAAAAGGCTCATTTTTATATTTGTTTTAGATGTTTTAACTAGATAAAAATGGCTTAAGATGACAAATAAAAATGTTGCTTGTAATACAGTTTTGCCTGCTAAATTATCCACATTTTGTAACCTGTTTATTCCTTTGGATGTAAAGCGTTTTTGCTTAGTATTGTGATATTGTATATGTTTTGTCCCAGTTGTATAGTAATGTTTCAGTCCATCAACCAGCTTTGGCTGCTGAAAGCATACAGCTGTGAAGACTTGCCTTTGTTTCTATTAGATGGCTTTTCAGTTCTGTATTAAATATCTTAAGTACTATAGAAAAGGTGTCCCTTCTTCCTATAAGGCTGTTTTGTAATATATATAAGGACTGTGTTTTTAAAAGAGAAGCATTCGAGTATGATGATATACTATCTGTGTTTTCACCATTCAAAGTGCTGTTTTAGTAGTTGAAACTTAAACTTGATTTAATATCTCATTTAATAAAGTGACCAAAATACATCAACGTGCCTTGTGCTACATTCACAGTCCAGTGTCACCTCCACAGGATTCAGCCTGGGAAGGTCTTTGGAGAACTGTGCCGTGAGTTGAAGCTCTTTCTGTTTTCTACAATGACTTTAGTGGATATAGCCATTGATTTCATTTAAGGAAAACAGCTGTGGTCCAGATTTTCAAGTTACTTTATTAATAGCAGCCTCTGCCAATCTATCTGATAAAAATGAGATGAGTTGTCCAGCAGTGAGGTGGTTAAAAGCAAGGTGAAGTTCTACTTAGTCAAATCAGAATAAGGTGCTGCCATATTTTAACCTCCTAAGTAGTTGTACTTCTCCCTTCCTTAGTTATTAAATCCACCTGCTGGGCAAAACACCCCCTTTCCTATGCAAAGAAAAGTGCAATAATTGTGTTTAAAGGTGCCCTCTGCCCGTTCCTGGGAGAGCTGGGGCTGCTCAGGGGCACAGCTGCTCTTGGTAAAGCTGAGGAAGGTGGAAATGTTTTCTGAGGTGAAAATACTGGAGTTGTGCTCCAGGGGGCCCTGGGGGCAGTGTGGTTTTAAATATCCCTGTGACTTTTAACTTGGCTGAACGCTGCTGGAGGGCAGTGGACAGCCCAGGCTGGGTGTGGCTGTCTGTGTTGGGCTGGGAAGTGTCCTGGGATGAGTCCCATGTCCAGAATGTTGTGCTGAGGTGTCCCAACACTGCCCAGCCGTGTTGCTGTGTCAGCTGTGCCCAGCCTGAGCAGCTTTTGCCTTTATCTTAAAAGCAGAACCACTCTGCACACAGTAAATAAAACTAAATTCATCAGTTCAAGTAAAAAATAGTTTTGAAGTTGGATAGACTTTCAATGTTTATGGAAAGCCAAATGTCTTAAATGTTCCCAGCTGGAGCAGTCTGGAGAAATGCTGGTGTTGCAGCACCAGCACCAGTAATCACGTGGTGTCTGAACTTCCCAGACCTGCTCAGGTGTCAAATAACTCCCTGTGCACCCTCTGTGCTGTGGAACCCACCCTGGGGATGAGGTCTGGGATTAGAGCACCAGCAGAATTCCAGATGTGGCTCTGGGAAAGCTGTGCTGCTGGGAGGGGTCTGGAGAAGCTCCTGCCCTGCTGGAATGAGTGGGGTGGGTTCATCCTGTGACCCTTTCATGCAGCCACAGCTCTGTTCCTGCTTTCCCTGGGGATGAGATGGCTTGGGGGTCACTGGAGGAGAGTGTTGGGGAGGAGCTGTGGGGACACTGCCCTGGAGAAGAGCAGGGGTCAGGAAAGGTGGGTGCAGGGGGAGATGGGCTCACCCCTTGGGTCTGTGCTCAGCCACTTCCGAGGTGGGATCTCAAACACCACCCTGGCCTCTTGTGTGCACAAAAACTGCCTGGGAATGAGTGAGACAGTAACTGATACCTGAGGCACTGCCCGGAGCCAGATCCAGCCCCAGCAGCTGCTTCAGGAGCTCAGTGCTGCTCATTCCCTGGACCCTTGCCCATGCCCACGGAGGACACGTGCCTTGGCCATGCCTGGTGTGGTGACCTGCCCTGCTCAGTGACATCTCAGTGCCAGATAGCTCCTGGCACAGCGAGGGAAGAGCCTGAAAATCCTTGGAATTCGCTTCCTAGGGCTCCTGCTGAAAGCCAGTGCAGGTACGAGGTGCCACCCTTGGTGTTTTCCATGATGAGCATTCAGCAGCTCTGGGGTGGTTCAATAACCAGCACTACCCCAAGGGGTGCAGATGTCTTTGTGTCCACATCAACACGAGCTTCAACCCTTCTCCTTCAGGAATGCTCCATCCCTGGGTGTCCTCAGCCACAGTCTGGCAGCTGCAGCACATCTCTGGATGTCCAGCCAGATGGGACAACACCAGGACACCTTCACTGCCTTCCAGCAGTTTCTGGATTTTCTGGATTTTTTCCCTGAATTTCTGAATTCCCTCTGCAGTTTTGGGCTCTCTAGAGGAGGTGAGTCTTTGGGGCCTCCTCTCCTTTTTCCACCTTGGAGAAAGGAGCCCCAAGCCACACATTTCACCCAGAAGAGCTCCCCACAGGCAGTGGGGTCTCCAAGGACATGTCCCTGAGGGCATGTGGATGTTGCCACTTGTACGTCAGTCTCCAGACAATCCAGACAAGCCATCCCCGTGCCCTGGGTTATGAGCCAAAGCCAGGGAGAACAGCATTTACTGCTCTGCTTGGCTCCACACTGGCCTCTCCCCTCTGCTTCTGCACCCTCCAAAGTGAGAATCCAGCACTTTCCCCCTCTTTGCTGGAGCCTCCTCCCTCCTGCTCTGCACAGCTGCCCAGAATAATGTTCCCCACAGAACAGGCCCACCCCTCAGCTGGAGAACAGTCCAAGAGATGCCTTTTGTCCTGTTTGCTCTGCTGTTTCCAGACCCACTGTCGTGTGTGTAGAACAGCTCTGGGGTAGGGGGCACAGTGGGGTTTCTGGGGATCACAGCCAGCCCCTGCAGCAGCCTTTGCCTCCCCTTTGAGAGAAGTTTTCCAGCTGTAACTTTGAATCCCATGGAATCTACACGAGCTGAGACCCCAAACAAACACAGTTGCCTTTTGCTGACTTGGAAGATTCTGTTAGCTTGAAGCAACCCAAGCGTATTTTCCTCTCAAACTTTCCTAGCAGGGTCCACCTGCCAGCCCTGTAACACCTCCAAGCTGAAGGAGCAGCTGACATCTTCAGGTAACAGCTGGAGCAAGAGGGCCAGGATGGGGTGGAGAGGTGAGAGTGTCCACACAAACCCCCTGTGCATCACAGCCTGCTCCTGTGCCACTCAAGATGTGCCCCCCGTGTCTCTGGTGGTTCCCTCTGCTGCTGTTCAGCTCCCAGGTCACTCAGGTCACTCACACCTTCAGCTGCTTTCTTGAACCAGAACCAAACAACGTAAATTCCTGTGAAAGAACCATTTGGGTGGGATTTAGCAGTGCTGAATTCCCCATTTAATGCATGTCCCATGCAGGACAGGACACCAGCCCTTATCAAGAGGTTTCCAGTAAATTCTTTGTGGATTTTGCTTTTTGCAAGTATGGGTTTTTTGAACCCAGATCCTGAAAAGGTGTTTTACATCATCCCTGGTACCTGTGTGTCCCTTTGTGGCAGGAGGCTCTGCTGCAGCAGCTCTTTGAATTGGGTATCAGAAGAACAAGTCCAGTGTTGCCCCCATAGGCCAAATCATCTTCCTTTGGAACTGGTAAAAAATGTACTCAGCATTGCTGAGATCCAGTTTTGACCTTCATTTTGAAAAGGAGCAGGATCTTAACCACTAAATTAATCTTCAAGCACAACGGAAAGGCCTGGCTGGAGGGAGCAGGATCATCCCAGGGGACAGAGTGAGGCTCCAGGGCTGAGGGATTTCCCTTCGTGCAGGGGAAGGTCAGAAGTGCCCCTGAGGCCACGTCTCTGTCTCGTGAGCGGTGGGATCGAGCTCTGACACAGCAGCCGGGGATGAGATGTTTCAGCAGTGACTCAGAGGAAGAAGCTAAATAAACTCTTTTTATTTCAAATACGGGATTAAATTCCTTCATGTCTGGATCATTGAAGGTAAAGCTCCTGTAATCTCCTGATTGCCAACCCCAGCCTGTTGTCTGGTGGCTGCCAGACCTGCTGGGACAGCGAAGGGACGTGGCAGGGACATGGGAGGTGGGAGCAGAGCTGGGCTCTAGGGCTGCTGCTCCATTAGTGATGTAGCTCATGAAGAAGCCAGTGTGGATCATCTCTAGCTCAGTGAAAATGTCCTGGGAATTCAGAGGCTGAAGATAAAGGAGCTGAGGTTTTACCATGACTGTTTTGCAAGGAGGAGGTTAAGAAACAACACTGTGGACAAAGCAGCTGTGATAAGGAAAACCCAGAGATAGCACAGCTTAGTTCAGGTTTTTGCACACTCCAGAGAACCCTGTTTGCTGTTGGCCTCTCCTCATGCTGCAAAATGCCTGTGCCTCTGCAACCACACACTGCTCCCACCGTGAGCTGAAATCCCCCTCTGCTGATCACTGGGGACCAAACATGATCTGGCATCATTGATGGAAGCTGCAGGTCTGTGACATCCCAAGCAGGCAGCAAGGGCAGACGTGTGGCACAAGTGTCACTTGAGGGCCTGTGCTGGCACAGCCAAGCCTCCCCCATGAGTGTCCCTGGCCTGGCCTGACTGGAGGAGGGCTGTGACTCCCTGGCACTGTTGGGCACCAGCTGGGAATCTGGGGCTGGCTCAGGGCTGCCAATGTCATCAGGTCTGCTGAGCCCAGCTGGAGACACAGGAAAGGTGACAGGACTGGGACCAGGCAGCTTCTGCAGAGGAAAATGCCACACAGCCATGAACATCCAAGCACTGCCTGCAGGGATGATCTTCACCCATGGTAATTGCCTAAAAGTGAAGAGGTTTAGAATTGCTGTTGTTGATTTCTATCTCCCCACAGATTTTTCATGGTGCTGCAGGTAAATCTCATGTAAGATGCGCTGGTTTGACTGCAGGACTGATGGGTCCATCCAAAACACAGCAGATGCTTCAAATGTTTGTCCTCTTGGTTTTGAGCAGGACGGTAGATCCACGCCCCAAGGAGATTGAGCTTCCCAGACCTGTGATTTTATGTCATCTTCCTGCAGGAGTTTGGGCCTTTGATTTTTACTGCACAAAGCCCTTTCAGAGTGGATTATTGTTCATATTGCTGGGGAAATACTGGGTTAATTGTTGGAGGTTGCTAAAAAAAAAAAGGGCTAGCAAGAAATCCACAATATAAAGACAATTTTATTGCCAATAAGCTCTTAAAACTCATTTTTTTCCTGTTTCAGTAGGACCTTATTCTTCCTGATGAAAATCCGGTCATAGCATCTCTCATTAAAAATAAAATTATTTTGAAATAAATAAATATATAAAATAAATATCATATACATTTTATAAATAGTTTTGTCCTTATGCACAGTATCCATGCTTACATCTGAATAATGTTCCTCACCCCATTCCCACCCCAACAGCAGGAAGAACCCCACAAATCAGGACCAGTCCATGGAGCATCATCCGTGTAGCAAACTCCTGGGCTGCTTAAGCAGGGCACCTCTCAAAGGCTTTTCCTTAGCAGGGAGCTATCCAAGCTCAGCAGCAGCATCCCCAGCAGTTCTGTGGCCTTTGCTTTCTTTCCTTCTCTTCATTTTTAGGTTGTTCTGGGGCTTTCATTCCCCAGTGATCAGGTTAGCACACCTGCTCGTTCCTTTAAGCAACCATAACATTGAATATTCAGCCTCTCTTGTAGCAACCGGGCAAAGAAAGTGAATGAAAATGGAAGATTAAATGCAGGGTTCCCTCCCTTCCCCTACCCCCGCCCCATAAATAACCCAGGTTCGATATACACTGGAAACAAGGAGGAACAGCAGTGTCTGAATTCAATGTAAGTGCTTCCCTAGGTCATCTACTCTTACAGGAAGGATGGAATGACTATTAACAGAGCGCTCTGGGAAAAAGCTCGGGAGCCCAAGTATGTACACTGACACTGCAGGAGCCATCACCTGTAGTGGAAGAGGTCTCTGTACATGGCAGGGATTTTGGCAGGGTCCACAGGCCGGGGTAAGAAGTGGGTGAATTTCTGGTGTCTCTTAGTCCTGTACCCCTCGCGGGGGGAGCCGTCCTTGTTGAGGGCCACGTAGTACTGGCGCTCGGAGTCGGGGTGCTTGTACAGCGTCGAGGCGTACGTGTTGTACCAGTTCTCCTCAAACTGCTCGCGGAAAACGCACTCCCGGGTGAGCTTCTTCTGCCGAGGGCACACACAGACACTCGTGTCACAAAGGGAAAACAGAAAACTTCCTCACCCTTCCTCACTTTCTTTTTCTAGCGCCTTCCCAGCCACCTTCTCCTGGCTCCCCTGAGGATGAGGACTCTGCTGCTGGGGGTGCTTCCCCCGCATTAGAGCTGGAAAGGGGCACAAGTCAAGACTCAAGGCCCTCTGGAGTTGGAGGAGGAAGGAGATAAAAGCAGAAGGTGGGTGTGGATTTTGCAAAGGTGCTCCATGAATAAATCAGACAGGCACACAGCAAAGCTCCAGACATGTCCAGGTGTGAGTCTGAGCTTGTGGGGGTGGTCGTGCCACCAGGCAGGGACACATCCCCCTATACCAGCCCCCTCCAAGGTACCACGCACCCCAAATCCCCTCTTTTGGATGAGAGAAGCAGCAGGCAGCACATGTGAAGGATCTAAACAGGAAAACAGGAGCAAGCACTGCTTTGGAAGTTCAGGGCACACAGCTGGATGCACTGAGATGGGAATGAAAGCACTGCTCAGGATTTCACCTCCTGGAGCTCTGGTGAGCTGTGATGGGAGGCTGTAACAAGACCCAGGGGGACGTGGGGTGTCAGAGCCCAGGGAAGGTTCAGGGTGGTGACAGGTGATGAGATGAGGCTGTGCAGCTGGCACATCCCACAGTGGCATAGGGGGACAGATGGCACTGGTGTCACCACAGCTACAGCCAGCCTTTTCATCCAGCCTTTACAGCTGGGGGCTCTTGGCAGTGCCTGTTTGATGATGGATTTTTTGTTCCTGTCCAGTGCTCCTCCTCTCTCCCTCCCATCTCCATGTGCCAGCTACAGGGATGTGCCTGGCTGCAGTGGGGAGCAAGGCTGTCCTTCTGCCCCATGACACAGGTGGCTTTGCCTGCCCTGTTGTGCTGTCACAGAGGGTCCAGCCTTCCCATCCCATCCCATCCCATCCCATCCCATCCCACCCCATCCCACTGCCAGGGTGCCTGGGAGTCCTTTCAGCTGAAGGGCAGCCTGCAAATGTGGAGTGCTCTAATATTACAGCCCCTGTGCCTCCACTGTAAACTATCCGGGCAGGGAATGTGTCCCCTCCGCGGCACACCGAGTGCTCAGTAAATGTTACTGCCTGCAGTAGATGTGTTTTGTAACACAATCCAGGAGCTCACCTGTGCTCAGAACCTGTTTTCAATATTTTGCTGCTAATTAAATAAAGCCTGAGGTGAGTTATAAGCCCTCCAAAAGTCCTAGGCCACAGCCTTGGCCATCTGAGACCCAGGGAACCGCGGGCTTCTCTTCCCAGATCAGTCAATAAATACAGGCTGGGTTTTTTCCCTCCTCTCAGATGCCATCTACTTGGAATATGTTGGAACCTGATGACTGGCTGAACTCTGGCTCTTGCTTTGCCCCCATTCCCCCGTGCTGCACTGGGCAGTTTGGAGTACAGTGTTTGTGGAAAATGTTTAGCAAGTCTGGGGTGACTCTGCAAAGTGTCATTTATTCCTTTCCAAGCCCTGGGATGTCCCCACTGAACCTGACACCACACAGGCAGCAGGCAAGGTGCTGCCCATGACTTTTGCTGCCCTAAGTATTAGTGGCACTTCTGAAATCCTTGGGAAGCTTTACAGAAATGTTGGCACGAGGTCAACAGGGACAGGAGGAAAGGCTCTGTGTCCCGAGGGGACTCCACGTGTCGCTGTGGGGATGGCTGGCTCTGGCTGCATCAACACAGGCATCAGGCAAAATTGGCACAGAGGGAAATAATAAACTTGCTGAAAATTTAAAAATACCGCTGTACTGTGATCTCCCAAAATACCATTGTAATGCTAATGCTGTTGTCAGGCACTGTTTTATGGACCTTTAATTAAGAATACTGTAGTGGCTTTTGAGTTCCAAAAGCCATCATTGTACAACCCACGTGTCCCAGATTTTAAAACTCCAGGGTTATTTGGGGACCTGGCTTGTGACGCCAGCACAGTTTGGAGCAGCCTTTTGAGTGTGTCCCTGCAGCGTCCTGCCTGGTGCACAAGATCCCAGAATAGTTTGGGTTGGAAACAACCTTAAAGATCACCTCATTACCTCATTACAACCCCCTGCCATGAGCAGGGACAGCTCCCACCACTGTCCTCAGGTCCATTCTGTTCCCAGAGTCACTGCTGTAAAATGTTACCCTGGTTTTGTTTCTGTGTTGTAACATGAACACGGGCTCTAGAATTTAATTAATCCATCATGAAACTTGACTCACAATCAGAGCTGCAGGGTTTGAAGGCAAAGAGGGGGAGATACATGGGCTCATGTTCTCCAGCAGGTTCAAGTGAAAGCTGCAACTCCAGGAGCTGCTGAGCAGCCTTAGAGTTTGATAGGAGAGGTGCTGCTCCAGCCCTGCTTTCTGAAGTGTGCTTCAGGAGATTTTGTGATTTGTGGAATTCTGGTGATTTTTCTTTTTTCTGTTTTGCACATTATTAATTTAACCACTGTCTCTGCATTTAACTGCTGTGCAGGGTAGAAGCTGTTACAGAAATGAGGTGGGAAAAGAACAGTTATTGGTTCATGCAGTGTTTGATGATCAGGGAATCACAGAGTGGTTTGGCTTGAAAGGGATCTTAAACTCATCCCTGCCCTGGGCAGAGACACCTTCCACTATCCCACATTGCTCCAAGCCCCATCCAACCTGGCCTTGGACACTTGCAGGCATGGGGCAGCCACATCTGGGCAACTAACTCATATAAACATCAGCAACTGTGTCTTAAATGGTGGAAGGGTCTGTGGCAGTCTCAGGTGGAAATGGGACAAGGAATAATGAGCTAAACTCATGGTTTACTGTTTGCCAATCAAAGGCTTTCTAACAGCTTCTATGTATGCACAGTACATGAGCTTTAGCTTGGACACTGAGGCTTATCAGATCGTGAGAGGAAGTGCTGCCTTCTGCTTTGATTTAAAACTGGTTTATTTGATTTCATTTTATTTTTTACTATGATCCACCCTTAATTAAGCTAAATAATTAGGAATTGAATTAAATTAACCTGTAGGAAGCACCTCTGCCCAGCTGTTAAGACCTGGCATTTTGACTGTAAGTCATAACACTTAAAGAGTTTTCATTTGGGGTTTTTAGTCAAAACATGGAAAATTTTAGCCTGAAAAGGGCACTTCTAGGAAATCCTGAGCAGCAGGCCTAAACTCCTAAAAGGAGTTACAGAGAATTTTACAGTAACACTCAGGCCACAATTTCAGCTTCTGTTGTTTAAAGAGCCATAATACGAAGATAAGACCTGCAGAGAGGTGCAGACCTGACCACGAGGAGAATACAACTGATATGCTACTCAGGCTGTGAAAACACATAAACAATTCCTGCTAAATGCTAAACAATTCCTGAATTTATACTAAATGTCCCCCCTGCTTTACCTGGTCATTGCCACACCATTTCTGAAAGGCAAAACCTCGGTGTGGTGTCTGGAGGCTGGGCTCCACTGTGGGTGAATCCTCCCTCAAACCCGATTTCCTAGATGTCATTTATGACAAGACAGCAGCATCATCAAGGGTAGGATGGAGATCAGTGGCACCCTGAGGCTGTGGAGGGCCTGTGCCAGAGCAGCTCATGCCGTGGCTGGGGCCACAGGCTGCAGTGCTGGCTGTGGGCAGGGTGCAATCAGCCCAGCCTGAACTTACCGACCCATAGAGCTCGCCTCTCTCGTTCATGCCGAGGTAGAGTCCCGAGTCCACCCCACGGATGCTCACCAGCCCCACTGCCAGGCTAATAAACTCCAAAATCCCTACAAAAGAAAAGAACTGCAAATCATACAGAGGAAAAAAAAAACAACACCAGGCCCCAGCAACAAAAACAAACCAGTCATTCCCAGCAACAATACGGTTCTTAACTCCATAGTCCCATCTGCGTGCAACCTTCTGATTTCCAGTCTGGGCTTCTCCCCAGCATTGTGAATTTGAGTTGCCCAAGAGGGATTATCTTTGCTAATGAGAAAAGCTTTGCAAGGTTTCGTTGGTTTGGGTTTGGATTTTTTTCATCATTGTCACCAAGAAGACAGATGTAGAAACTTGTGCCTGGCCACTAGCAAGGCTGTTACCATGCTGGGTTTCATTCTTCACCCAAAGGAGTGTGACTTTGTCTTCTGGAATAAGATGATTGTCCCACAGGTTTTAAACACATGGATTTAGTAAAAAGAAGGGAAAAGCACTAGAAGAGATATCTGTGAGGAACATCTTCATCCTGGCACTCCAGTGGGATACCTGCCAACCCAAAATGTATACACAAGCCATAGGGATAAAATGGATAAAATTCAGCTTCAAAGCACACACGTAAAAATGCATTTTCCTCTGCAGCTTTCAGAGCCTTGGCACTGCCAGCACTTTCTCTGTCACCCCCTGCCACTGTTACTGCCAGAACCTCCTCCTGCCCCCTATGTCCTGCTGCCTGTCCCAGCCTCCTGCCAGCCTCTTCCCAGTCCAGCAGCATCTGCCCCAGCCAATCCCAGCCCTGCAAGAGCAGCTGTTTTACCCATGGGCTGCAGACTGCTATGATGGTGTCAGATACTCTTTAAAAATGAGGGGCAGCCTCATTTCCTCTGGAAAGAAATAACAGGATCTGGCTGCTGCACCCCCACAGCTGGCAGCTGTTTCAATGGGGGAAAGACTTGTAACAGGAGAGCCTTTGGTGAAGCACTTAAAAACAAACGGCCCCTACCCAACACTACAAGTGATGGGGACATTCAAATTTCCCAGGAAGATTCCTGAAGGCAGTGCTGGGACTGTGTTGTTATGGATTTCACACAGTACCTATGTAGAGGTCACGGGCAGTTTTGTCAGTGTCCAGTGCAGGATTAATTAGCTGGGAGGCAGAAGGAAGAGGGTTTTCCTCATCTCATCTGACGACTGCATGTCTCCATTGACTGGAGGGGAAAATTGCTCTAACCTTTAGCATGGCTCCAGCTCTCCTAATATAGCTCCCAAAACATCCAGCCCTGGGCAATTGATGCTCTGATCAGATTACCTGCCAGAGCTCCTCTTAAAAGTATTGCCTTGATTTAAAGCCACCGCGTGACATGCAGCCACCTGAGCCAGCTGACTTCGGTGGCAGCCACAGCTCTGGGTCACCCCACAGCCTGGGGCACGGCTGTGACAACTCTCAGACAGCACCCATCACTGCCTAAATATAGGACAGCCCCGACGGCGATGGACACCCCTGACCCACTTCGTGCACTCATCGTCAGGTGCTGGCAGCTAAGCTGGCTGCAGGAATTCCTGCCTTCCATCAGACCTTCTGTCCCCCTTTTCCCCTGCCTACTCTGGGGCTTGTGCATCTAATCCAGCCTGCCCTGAAACCAGCGGGTGCTAAGGGACATGAAATATGGACTTGGGAGTGGCAAGGCCTGGAGACAAACAGGGAAGCAAACACCACAAAACCCACTTTATGGACCAGAGGAGACATTTTACAGGCTGAAATACGCCCAGCTGAAATACGTCCTGCTCTGTGGACACATCCTGCCTGCAGAAACACCAGGAACAAGCAGCACAGGCAGGGAAAGCAGCCTTTCTAAGGCAAAGAGGCACAGACTCTGCCTCTTCTCTTCTCAGTAGTTGTGGTTTCTTAGCTGAAAAAAATCTCAAACAGGGAGGAGAGAGTGGAAGATGAAGGGTGGTTTCATCCCTTCACTACCTACCAGTTCTGACACAAGGGAGTTACTGAACTGCTAAATGCTTTTTCCCATCCACAGATCAGAAATTACCATTTCACTCTTTGAAAAGGAGGGAGTGAGGGAAGATGGACAGCTACAGCAAGTGTAAAAAATAAAGCAGGAGTAGAGAGATACACCCAGGAATGAGGGAGTCTTTCCCAGTTTGGAGACAAAGGAATATTCAAGTGAAACATATCAGGTAACTGGAGAATGGTAGATGGATCTTCCTGTAGGTATAGACACAGCCCTCAGTATAAGCATTTCTTTTGTCTCCTGTCACTTCTGGGAAGCAGAAAAATATTGCTGGTTCCATTGAGAAACTGAGGGATATCTAAGGCAGGGGAACCCAGATCTTTTCTTGAGTATACCCACATGCATGAGGCACGTGAATCCAGGTCTCCAAAGGCCTGGGAAGGACCAAGCCAGGAGCAGCATCAGCACCTTCCCTCTCTGAGCAGGAATGAGACATCTCTCATGTGGTGCAGGTTGAGTAGATATGGGTTTTGTAAATGAAATTTCTTCCAAGGTGTGCCCATGATAATCTCTTCTAACAACATCCCTTGTATTCCCTTTTTCTGATCTCTGAGTGGCACTTAGAGACATGCATGGAAGATGACTATGTTGAAAGAGCATTAAGAACATAACTTGAGCCCACAAAAGTCAGGAGACAGTGAAGGCTGAAAATATGTGGGCGGATATCCATCCTGTCCTTAACTCACTCCAATTCTAGACAAAATTGCAGCTTCATACATCTGATCTCCAGCAGCACAGGGAGTGGCCACTGGGGCCAGCTCAAGAACTCTCTTTCCAATTGTAGCGGTGTGTTTTTGTGGTAGAACATGCCTTTGGTTTTTTCTTTTGCTTTCTTTTTTCTTTCCCCCAGGACTTGCCTCCTTTTTTTCCTCACTTTGATTATTCATTCTCTTTGTTCCTTGAGCCCTTCCAAATAAGACTTGGAGAGATTCGATTAAGACTCTGACTGGAGTCATTTACCACCAAAGCACTGAATAATCTCCTGAGCTTTGCCATGGCCAGTCCCACACACTCTCGCCTTACTCTAAACCATCCCTCAAAGAATAATTCAGCTCCCTGCACCTGTCTCTTCTTACATGACTCTATTCAGGAGCTGGGGTGCAGAAACATCAGATGTTGTATTAAGGGCTACAAACCTAAAGCTTCGGCTAAAAACCTCAACAACTGTTCAGCAACAGGTGCACTATGGTCTGAATGTCAAAATTACAGCCAAACTTTCTCTGGAGATCTCAGCAGCTTCTCTAGGAGTTTGTGTAACATATACATCAGCAGGTTTGTAACCCAGAAGAGCTTCATTTTCTGCCTTTATTTGTCTGCAGTGCAACTTCAAGGCCTCTTTTTCTCCTCCACTGGAGTGAGTAGCATCGTTGGGTTTATTTGTTTAATGCTGCTGTAACAGAGATGTGAGACAGAAAAGGAGCAGTTCGTCCTGGCAGGGATTTGCCTGGCAAATTTCTCTCGGTTTTATCTGGGAAGGATTGTCATAGGGGTGCTAATGTCAGTCCAGACCCCCTCCAGATTTTGATTGTCCTTTATTTCTTTTTAGAGGAAGGTTCTGAGCAGATGCAATTAGAGAGATACATTTTGGAAAACACTTTATTCTTTTGGGGATGACCTTGCCAGAGCTGCCAGTTCAGAGAGTGAATTTGGGCACTTCTGTAGTGCAAGAATGAGCTTTCTTCCAAGAAACCTAGAGGGCTTTTCCACATCTTGCATTAAAGCTCCTCTAGGAAAAATAAGCTGCACTCCATTGTTCGTGCAAGAACCTGTGTTTTTACAAGTATAAAATATCACATTCCAGAGGACAGGTGTGATTTAGGAAGGCTCCAGTCCTTGACAGAGAAGAGGCAGTAGTTGCTGTGATTGCTCAGGAAGTGTGGGTGCATGATGCCAGTACCTCCCGTGTCCTACAGTCACACCACCAAACGCTGAGGTACAAAAGAATCCCTTCTTTCAACCCTCACTGTTGGGACTCTGGGACTCTGTTCTGCATCAGCAGGGCTTTGGCTAATTTTCCTCTCTGGAAGATGTGGATGTCTTGCACATCTGGTAGCTTTTGGGATGGTGGGGAATGGGAGAGTGCAGATACTGCCTGTCTGTTCCTGAATCTGCTCCAAGTTAAGAGACAGGGATGCCAAGTCTTCTACCCTACATCCCACCTGCAGCTGGACGCGTGCCTGGGCTGTGGCATTGCAGCCATCCATGGGGAACCTTAATTATCTGCTCATGGTACCAATGAGCACCTTCCAGACACGTGGGCTTGATCCTGGATTTTTAAGTATTTCTCCAGATGTCTCAGGATTTAAGGCAGCTTTAAAGTGCTTCCCTGAGCCCCTTGTCTACCTCTGCATCTCTCACCACTGCTTTGGAGTCCCCAGAATCGCTCAGGCTGCCTATTCCTAAGTTACTTCTTTCTGACTCTTGCATGCAAAATTTAGGAATGCATTGATACATGACATCCTAATACAAACCATACCAGAAACATTGGAATTTAAATATTCATGGCTACTGAACGCAGATGGTGAATACTGTGTGCCAATACGTTATTGCTTTGAGTCTCTGCTGAAGCAAGGCTTAGTCCAACTTGATCTGAACGCAAGGATTCCAGTCTAATCCTTTGGGGCTTTGTCTTGCAATTACAACAAATAACTATTTATTTTACACTGCCTCTGGGAAAACCCTGAAGCAGAAAACTATAATATCTGAAGTCTGGTCTAGTTTACGGAGCTGGATGCGGACTGCTAAAACACTTAGGGAATGCCAATGTTTCGATTTATTGAAAGCATCGTGTGACTTAAGCTTCAGTGTGCAAAATCCATGAAAACTTTTAGCTTGTCTAATGTGTTTTTTCCAAGTTTGAAAATATACTTGTTTCACTCAATCTGTACAAAAAATAGACCTGAGACAAATGCTGCCATTTGAAACTGGTTGTTTAGTTCTACAAAGGTAAGGAAAAAGAACTGATTGACCAGAAACACTACGTGGCAGCTTGAACTAAAACCAACCAGATGCGATGGGTTTGCTTTCAACTCTTTGAACATGGAAACCCACCGTGTATTGCAGCATGAAAGGTTAAAAGATGGGTGTTTTCAGGAGGCAATTAAAGAATGCTTGCCCCCTGAGCATATTAGTACCTGACTCTGACCCGCAGGTTATGACTATCTTGTTGATTTAGGCAGGGACATGCTATGCACACACCTGGTGTTTATGGAAAGATAAGCTTCCCTAATTGTTCCAAAAATCTGCCTTCCACCTCCAACAATAGCAGCGCTTCCCGGAGTATCAGAACTGACTGGTTGCAAACAAGTAAAGGCAAAAAAAATAATTCCTTTCACTGAGAAGTTAAATCACTTGAAAACTATAAAAAGTCTTGCAAGCACGTCTTGCAACCTGTCGACAACGCAGCTGAGATCACTGGCATGGGACTTGTTGATAGCTTATACAGACACCTGCACTAGATGCTGGAGTAGTGGGAATTTGTCTTACTGTGCTCAAACTGACTGTACTCTTTCGCCTGTGGCTTGGGATGCATTTTTTGAAGATTACATATAGTCTCATTAGAAGTCACTGCTCTTGTATGCCACTGATACAGGCACTGCAGTCTTCCAGCTGTATCCCGGGTGGCAGGGTAAATCCACGGTGCTCTGCCTATTGTTCCATCTTCTTTCTTTCCGAGGTCCCTTAAGTGTCTTCCCCCTTTCCTTTCCAGCAACCTTCCCAAACCCAGCTCCTGACACCCCTTTAGTCAACTGATCCCTGCCCGTTTCGGGGAGACACTCTTTTAATCAAAGTCATGCATGTAAAAAAAAAGCAGCTCACAAATGTCTGCAGATGAAAAAAAGAGAAAAAAACAAAAAAGAAACAACTAAAAAACCCAAGGAATTTCTTTTTCCAACCTAGGAATTTCCAAGAAATTCCGACGAGGAACGTCTCTGTTTTGCCTCCCTCACCACTAACTTCAGAGGCACAGCTAAGTCTGGTCACCGTCCTCTTTTTTTTTTTTACTTTATCTTTTTTTTTCCCCTTGCGAAGGCACGTTTTAGTGCACCTGCAGAAAGGCTGAGCGCCGGGAGAGTAGGAAATTGGAAATAAAAACTCCCGCATTGCTGGGGAGTGAGCGCATTTGTTTAGGAGGCCAATTATATCCGTCCCGGGATGATTTATATTAGCGGGGTAATTAGTTGTGCGCGTGGGGCACCTGCTCGGGCACCCCCCGGCCCCTTACCGAAGCGGCTGTGGTCCTGCCGGGTGCCCTGCACCGTGCCGTTGGGGAAGATCTCCAGGTGGAAGCCGGTGCGGCAGTAGAGCTGCCGCCGCCGCAGGATGCCCTTGAGGTGAGCGAAGTCGGTGGGGGAGCCCCGCTGCAGCCGCCCCTCGATCTGCCCCAGGCGCTCGTTGAGGAAGCCGGGGGAGTCGGCGAGAGGCAGCCCGGCGCCCAGCGCGGGGGGGAAGCCGTGCAAGTCGGGGTCCAGCGCGCCCAGGAAGCCGCCCACCTCGGCCATGGGCGCGGAGCGGAGCGGCCCCGGGGGCGCGGGCAGAGCGGCCGCTCAGAG
>VZTB01003924.1:418395-433942 GCA_013397245.1 Thryothorus ludovicianus | reverse complement strand
GCTCCGGGGCGCTGGGCCCGCGCGGCTGCTGAGGGGGCCTGGCTGGGCCCGCGTCGTGGCCCTGGAGCGGCGTGTCGCCCGCGCCCTCTGCCGTGACCCGCCAGGGGACAGAGAGCCCACAAACAAACAACCACAAGAACCTGAAACTGCCCCCAAGCCACCAGCCCGCTCTGCTGCAGCGGTTCCTCCGGGTGGCAGAGCTGAGGCATCGGTGATATCCACCTCGGCGGGTCTCCCTCACGGAGTATTCCCACCCCAGGGTCTCTTCCCGAGCGGCTATCCTGTCAGAGGCTCTCTCCCTTCAGCCGGTGCCCCCATAATGGGTATCTCCTCAGGGGGTTTGTCCTCTTATCTGGTCTCTTACTTCAGCAGATCTCTTTGCAGTGTGTCTCTCCTCTTAGAGGGTCTCTTCCCCCAGCAAGTCTCTCAGAAGTTCTCTCAGTAGGTCTCTCCTCAGCAAGTCTACCACATGGTGGAAGAGAGCTCAGCAGGTCTGATGCCTGAGAAAGTCTCTCCGTTCCTGTGGATTCCTGCCTTTGTGGGCACTCCCTCGGGGGTCTATCCCCTCATCAAGTCTCTTCCCTCAGCAAGTCTATCCCTTGGCAGATCTAACCCCTCAGCCGGTCTTTCCCCTTGGAGAGTGTCTGCCCTAGTGTGGATGTGCTCTCAGAGGGTTCCTGCCGTAGCAAGTCTCTCCCCTCAGGGGGTATCTTACCTACTGTGCATTGTGCCTCAGAGGGTTCCTGCCATGGCAGGTCTTCCCTCTGTGAGAAAGTATCTCCACCTCAGTGTGTTACCCCCTTTGTGAGCCTCCCCTCAGTGCATATCTTCCCTCAAAAAGTTTATCCCATGGTGATCCTGAATGTGTCTCTCCCCACCGAGTGTGTCTCCCTCACAGCGGATTCCTGCTCAAGGGGTCCTCGCCATGACAGGTCTCTCCCCTCAGAGAGTGTCTCCCACACCATGGATATGCTCTCAGTGGGTTCTCTCCATTGTGGGTCTCCCATTAGGGTGTCTCTCCCCTTATCAGGTCTCCTCTAAAGCAATTCTACCCCATGGTGAGTCTCCGCACAATATCTCTCCCCTCAGACTGTGTCTTCCCCACAGTAGATTCCCCCTCAGAGCGTTCCCGCCATGGTGGCTCTCCCCTCAGCGTTTCTCCCCCTCAGTTGGGTTCCCGCCATGGTGGGTCTCCCCTCAGCAGGTCTCTCACCTTGGAGAGTTTCCCTCTCACCGTGGATTCTCCCTAACTGGATTTCCACCATGGTGGAGAAAGTCTCTCCCCCTCATCAGGTTCCTGCCATGGTGGGCCTCCCCTCAGCAGGTGTCTTTCCCTCAGTAAGGTGCTGCTCCCCACATCAGCCCAGAGGGTGGGTTAAAATGGTCCCTGCTTGCAGTTCCTTTCCTCCAGAGCCAGGCAGAGTTCTCTTGTGAAGACATGAAGGAAACTGTGATACAGTGATGTGAAAAACCCGCCCGTGTGTCTGCAGTGGGTGAGAAGTCTGGTTTTTAAATGGCGTTTGGGGTGGTTCTTCCTGTCAGAGCTCTGACTATAAAAGGGGTGTTGATGCAGAACTTAACACATGAAGCTGAAACTCATGGTTTTTATAGAAATATAGGCTGTTTCAGAGGTAGTAAAATCTACTGAAGTATGTTTGTTGACTATTTGTTTATCGTGTTTGGTTACGTGGAGATAGCACTGTCTGAAGAGTTCAAGCATCCCACTGCAAAAATTAAGGGTTTATTGCTGTAGTATCTATATGAAGACTCAGGTGTGATGAGGTAACTGAAAGAAATAAATGGTGCTTTGGTGAAAATGACAGAGGTCCAAGATGGGGAGGGGCCAGACACAGCTGACGGGATGGCCCAAACCTGGAATTACTGTTAAGGATGTAACCCTGTAAAGGCTGTGAATTTAATGCATAAAATTAATGTAAAGTGAATGATCCTGCTACAATCAAAGACACTTTCCTGTGAAACCTGGTTTTGGTGATGTAAGTGTGAGGCTTGCCTGTGGATTCACAACAAATTCATGTTTTTGAATCCTTATTTCTGCACATGTCTGAGGGCTGATCCCAGAGGGGTTAAGAAGCGAGAGGAAGACCTAGTTTCTGCGGTGGAGGACTAGCCAAACTCTCCAGAGGCCTCTACAATGGATTTCAATCTCCTCTGGATGTGTCTACAATATCCTTAAACTCAAATCCACACAAGCACTTAGTGGAACACTTAGGAAACTGAAAAAGGTAACAGAGTTCAATTACACTACAGTAAAATCCAAGATAAAGTAAAAACCCACAACTAATGTATAACAAAAGCAGCACAATCCCCCATCCAAGCTGACATTCCTCACTTAACTCTCCTGATTATGGTCAGCTTTTGAAGTGTCCGAAATACATTTTATTGAGAAATTGTACATGCTGGTACAACATGTTCTATTTAGGCAACAGGATGTGGAAAAGGTAGCTTTTTTTTTTTTTTTTGTCTTTAATTTCCTGGTTTATTTATGTTTTTACTAAGCTGAGGAAAAAAGCAGAGATTTGTACCCTGTGTTTTTGAAGAAAAAGAGGGATGTATTTTAAGTACTGAGAGCTAGAATGAGTCCTCCAAAAGCAGAAACAAGTTTAGTGATTTTTTTCAAGTATGACAAAGAACACAGTTCTGCACTCAGTAATTTCTCAAAGGAGGACAAAAACTCATGTACAGTTTGTGTCACAGAACATAAAAGTGATACTAAATTAACTTTCTGCTCTTCTTTGTTTCAGCTGATTTTCAGTTCCTCCAAGTTTATTCTTTGATTACAGTTTGTATTGCCCACCTTGGGAACTAAAATGGTTACTGCCAAACTTCTCTATATCTCAGTTTTCAGAAGAATTAGCAGTGATTTTTATACCCAGTTTGCTAAAACAGACCTTGCAGACCCCTTCCACATGCTGTAGAAGTACATTTAGTGAGGTAGTAAAAATATTAATGGCATTTACTGTCAGAGTAATTTCTATCCATGGAGAGCAGCCACATTTTGTATCTGGCTATAAAATCAAGGAAGAGCAGGACTGGGATCAGAACAGTAAATAAATTAGAAAAGAGTAAGATAAATAACTTCAGTCAGCCAACTCAGTATCTGAGCTACTAGATACTGCATATCCTCTGCCTGGGGCTATTCCACTTGGTAGAAAAAAAAAAAAGATCAAGACAGCTGAAATAATTTGAAGTAGCAATGGCCATGAATGCAAAAACAGAAGTGAAGAATATCTGAGGATAAAGAAACAACTGTGCCTTGAGCTTTAATAAGTAATACTTCTGCTTCCTTAGCATTTCCCACCTTGGGATCTCATAACAATCTATGTACACTAATTAATTAAGACTCACAACCAAGGTCACTGTGCAGCTCCTTTTCCCTGGATGGTCTCCTTTTCCACTACAAGATGTTGTCCAAAGGATATTGATGGCTTTCTGTATTTGTCTGGGGTTTTGGATGCATAGCAGCCCTGCTGGAGCAGAAGCTCTGACCAGGTTTCTGTATATCCAGGAACCAGACATGTCCACTGTGAGCCTTTCTGCCTTTTGTGGTGTGGTGACCATCTGTGCTGCACATGCAAGGAATGTCTGAGCTCTTTGGGCAGATAAATAGGGCAACCTCCTTTGTGAGGGGGTGAATAAACAAATTTTCTTAAGGGGAGCAGAGGATGGTTTATTGGTTTTTATCTTTGATTGGTTTTACTTAAGCTACTATTATTATTATAATCTTTTGTACTACCACTTCCAGGCCATAGACCCTGTTTGTGCTGGATACTGCATTAACAAGCGTGTAACAGACCTGAGTGCTTGTCCTGAGGAATCTCACTGCTTTGCCTTGTGGAAGGATTTCTACTGGAGGGCAGCAGAATCTCCATCAAGGTATAGAACTAGATATAAAAGTATGGGGTTTTGTCACGTTCAGAATTGGTGGCAGAATGAAGGTAAGGGTCTAAAAGATAAAGCTCTGAATTTGTCTACCTGGGTCTTGGAATCAGATACCTAAATAAATGATGTGACTTTCAAATGGGAAAGTACCCAGCTCTTCCAGTTATTGATGGTTTGGTGTCAAACATGGATCTGCTGGTTTTAATTATCCCAGTATGGATTAACAATAAAAAGCAGAGCTGTTCTGGCTTGACTCTGACTCATGAGAACTCCCATTTGGAGAAGACTGTTGTAACTGTGATCTGCAGTCTTTAGGGGAACAAGTCAGGGACAAATATGTGCAAATGAACATCGTGTGCTAATGAACATGGGAGCTTTGGTAACTCTCAGGAAGGTTGTTTTGCCATGGTTCTGTCCCATTTGAAAATTACAGGTTCCTTGGCATGGCTAAGGACAGGTTTAAATCCTAACTCAAATTGTTCACATGAATACATCTCCAAGAGCTGGATGCTGACTGAGGAATGGGGAAGGCTCCTTTATTGGGGTGCATAATGCTGTTGTCTCCACTTGTAACTTTTTTTTTCTGGAGATTTGGGCTAGAATTACAGGACCACTGAGCCACTAGGCCTAATAGCTGACGTTTGGAACTGGTTCTCTATTGGAGCTTGCCTCTTTTGCTGTAATTAGGGAATAAAAAGAAGGTTAGCACTGCAACTCCTCTCTGGAAAACACAGAACACATCAAATTAAATACCAGAACTGATTCTAGTCTTCCTCAAATAAAAAAATGCTGTCCATTAGAATGTTATTCTTTTAAGTGTGCACATTTTAACTGTAGTAGCTTCTTATGGAAGTATCCATGACCATGGTGGGGTGTGTGTTTATATTTGCATCAATGAGTATTAGTAAAAAGAAAGAGTCACAGCAAAGGCCTGTCTAGCCCCATATCCTGCCTCTTTATAATGGCGAATAACTTGTATATGGAAAACAGGACGAGTATAGCGTGATACTTCCTTTGGTAAACCCTCCCAGCTTCCAGTGGTTTCTGGTTTAGAGACCTTCCTGAGGTGGAGGCTGCAGCTGTATCATTGTTTTTGATATTCCTTGATAGACCTTTTTCCATAAAATTGTCAAATTGTTCCTTTAAAAACCCACTTGTATTTTTGGCTGCCATAACATCCCGTGGCAATGAGTTCCACAACATCATTAGGCATTGTGTGAAAATGAACTTCCTCTTGTTTGCTTTTGAACCTGCTTACTGCCTGCCAGTTTGAGTTGGTACCCTATTATTTCAGTTAATAATAATTTAAAATAATCATTGCTGTTTACTTTTCTGTGCTGTAACAGCTTGTCTAGAACTTGATTGTTATTATCCTTGTTTTCCACGTTGAAAGGCCCTGGCTTGTTTAAGTTTTCCTTGTGCTAAGGCTTTCTAGCATCTTGTGTGCAGCTTTGTGCTTCTTGCCCTTTCTGTGGCTTTGTATTTCCACAATTACTAGAACTGAGCTCAGTATTAAAGAGATAGGCATACTGTGGGTTTATTCAGAGGAATAATACCATTTTGTTTTGTTCTCATTCTTCTAAAAATTCTTAACGGGATCATTTTCCCCAAATGCCAACAGCTGACACTGCATTGGTCTTTTTGGAGAATGATTCACTCCTCCAAGATTTCTTTCATTGCTGGTAATAGAGGATTTAAAGTACGGCAAGAATGGGTTTTTCCTCATCCATTATTTTTTATCCATGGACTTTGAGTTAAATTTACTATTTTAACCCACTAGCTTTGTATCATCAGCCACCTACCCACAGCACTTCCACATCATTTATGGATTATGAAGCAGCAGGAGACACATCACAGACCCTATTCTGAGTCTGTAGGGAGCCCCAGCATTTCTGACGTCAAACATTTTTTTCTCTTGGTTATGATCACCAGTTATGTCACTTATTCTCTCATTCTTGCAGTTGGGCTTGTTTGTGACCTGGATTTCATACCGAAGTTAATGGCCTGGCAATTTCCCTTGTGATACCTGGGGGATCATCCTCATATCATTGTGTTATTTTCATTGGTGCTGCTGCCTTAAATTAATTTTCTTGCAAAATAGCTGTAGGTCTCTGTATTGAACATCAGTACAAAGATTCATTGAGTTTTCTTGCTATCACCTTTTCACCTGGGACTGTCTTTTCAATGCCTTAGGAAACTTGGTGCTGTGACTGTTCAGATTGAGGCACAGATTTCCACAATGGAACAGAGTCTGTAATTTTCTGTGGTCAAGTTGCTTTGGGACTTTTGGCCCAGTATCTCATTCCCTCTCTTTAGAGATGACACTGGTTCTCTCACTGGAGACTAAAACTGAAATATATTGGTGTGTGAGGTGGAGTTAGGAATCTGAACTCAGAGTTATTCTAGAAGTGGATGAATAGATGGAACATCCTAAAATAAAAAATAGAGGGACAAAAAAGAGAAAAATAAAGTAAAACAAAAAAAACTTTCTCCTATTTATTCTGAAAGGCTCCAATTTGTGCATTTTTTGATGACTGAATCTTTTGAGCTTTACTGCTGTTCATTGTGAGTAACATTACTCAAGTTCCTTTTTACAGTACTGGGTTAATTTGTAAAGCATGCTTGTAAAGAGACACATAAACACTTGAAAAACATAAATAAGCTGATTTGATAATAATTCTGTAATTATTCTTTTCTGTATATTAATTCAGTATACCTTACTAGGTTTGTTTGTTTCTCTAATGAATCAGGTAATTAAAATGCAGCATTATTCTCCTGCAAAAAAGCATCTAGGTACATTGCAAACTTGTTTAGAGAAATGATAATTCCACAATCAAGCAACCAACTGCCCCACAAATCATGATGCTTCATCACTAGATCTCTGTGGAGAGAGGAGTGAATAGGCTGAGAAAAGTTCTGTAAAGGTATATTTGTGATGAGTTCTGCAAACAGCCAAAGGACAGGGGAGACTCAATAAAGACCACACAAACCCACTTGCATCAGATTGACACCCACAGAAATGTTTGTTTTCAGAAGAGCCACTTGAGTTTCATAACATGAATTTCCTTAAAATCTGTCCTGAGAAATCAGGAGTTAACAGAGCCCAGTTTCTATGGCCTTAACCTTTCACAAATGCAGTATTTAGTAATCACAGTTCTGGTAGATTGATTTTCATGTAAGATCTCAAAATGTTTATTTTACAGCATCCTTTGCTGTGTTTGTGCAGCGTTGCTGTTGCCTTTCTCCAGACGGGAACATGCAGGAATGCAGAAGCCAGGTGGTTTGCTCAAGGACATGAGGATCTGTCTTGAGTGCAGTTAACTGGTGCCTTACTGGCACTGTGTTAGCTGTGCTTTGGTCTGAGCAGTCACCTGGATTGTGTTTACTTCCCTTAGCATTCCTTAACTCCGTGTCCTGCAAGGAAGTTACCCTGAGGATGTGTAGGGTCCTGAGCAACAAGCAGAAGTCTGGATTCTCAAACTTCTGCTTTAATAGTATGGGATAATGAAAGTCTTGGTAAAATTAGGGAAGAAAGATGAGGGACATCTTCTCATGCAGTAATGTTGAGAAATCCTGTTGCTGAAGTTTTCTAAAAGTTTAGAAATTTCTCAGCTTTCTCCCTCAGCATTAAATGAGTCAAAATATGAAAATTCAAGTATCCTTCTCAAAACCTTGGGAGCATCAATGTGGCAATGACTTCGAAGATCATGCTGGGGCTATGATTTTGTGTAGTTGGAGTCTGGTTCTGTCATTAGAAAAGTCAGAATGAAATGCAAAAATTAAAATAACGCTTCTGCATCTTCCTTTGTAAACAAATCTGAAACCTTAAGGCCAGGAGAAGAGCAACTGGTATAACTCAGGCTTGATAGAAGGAAATGATAGATCTCAGATATATGCTGCCTCACATAAATATTGTAATGAAATCCAGCCAGCTTTAAGAGAAAAGCAAAACCTATTGATTTTATTCTAAGGGTAGAGAGAGAAAAAGAACAGTGTATGGAGTCTTCTGTCCACTTGGTGCAATCTGCAGTGCCGACTAGCCATTGTTTCTTCTATGCTTCCTCCTTAGAAATGCCTTAGTTTAGGCACCAAATGATTCAATTTGGGGTAGTAGAGAGCAGGGACCTCACGCAAGAACTGACCTAAACTCTGAGGAGGTTTGTATAATCTAATTTGCAATAAAATGGTATTTACAATGTTATCAGACAAAGCTTAGCAGTGTTAAGTTAAACAGCGTATAATGTGATTAAGTGGGGGAGTCATGCCCATGATGTCATGCACATTCTCTGAACTCTTGGAATGGGCAGATAACGTCTCAGGCATTTATTCTCCTGTGACACACACGGAAAGCTCCGTAAGGGTTTGGGGGCTGGGAGGGAAAGGCGCACATGCTCGGCACCGCGCGTGGAGCTCGCAGCACCACAGACGGCTCCTTCCTTTGGCGCTGAGCTCGACCTGTGGTTGCACCCTGCCAGCACAGTGCTGTGTAGTGGTTAAAACAGGCCTTTGGGAATAGTTTAGAAGCTTGAAATTCTATTCTTGACTCTGCCGCAGACTTGGGTTTTGACCGCTAAATCTTCTTTGCCTCTGGTAACTCCATTTTTAACTAGCGAAGGTAGTCAGCCGTGTCTGTGGAGTGCCCGGAGTGAGGAGCTGTATGGAGATGGAAACCACTGGCATTCTGTTCATTATGCAGAACAAATACAGCTAGACCACAAAGAGCTTTGCTGTAGATAACAGTGAGCAATTTCACAGCTACTAATGGCCCATTCAGAGAAAATTAAATCTTTATCTCTGTCTCTCCGAGGCATGCAAAATGGTGTTAAAAATTTTGGCTAGTCTAATTCATACGGATAAGCAATATAAATCTCACCTATAGGTTCACATCAAATATAATCTAGACTATTTATTTTAATGTTTTGCTTTAAAAAACTCTTGCTAAAAGCTGCTGAATCTGACAGAGCTCCCTTTAAACTTTCAAGTTTTTTTAATGGTTGTGAAAGGACAGATTCTGCAACATTTGAGAGTATTTTATTCCCTCTGTTCACCAGGGACAATGAGCCCATATTGCTTCGTGCATGTTAATGTTTTATAGAAACACAAAGATTGCAGAAACATTTTTTTCTGTTATGGTTTGAAGGCTGCATAAACTGTTTCACTCTGCTGCAGAGATTGACTAGGTAGTATTCCTGTTTTCAGTGATGTGAGGAATTAATATGGACTAGACATGAGAAAAATGGGAATTGCAGATGTGCAGAATGAGATGGGGGCTGCAGACAGAGCTGAAAAAACTTGAAGAAAGGAGGTGGACAGGAGGGAGCAAGGGAGCTTGGAAACTATGGCTCATGCAATGTCAAATCTATTATATGTTAAAATCAACTGCAGCACTTGCATGATCCCCATCTTTTATCAGAACAAGTAGTCATTGTCTTGGCTGTAACACTCATGTCAGTTTATGGCATTGGTGTGGATTTGTTGAGAAATGCATACAAGGATTTTATTTGACTGCAAAGGGGATACCATCAAGAATAAATCTTTGTTGTTCAGAAAGGGGAAGCCAAGCTTTTGTCTCTGTGGCTGATAAATGAGGAACGGGGGCCAAGTGAAATATGAACAGAGCATTGGCCAGTCTGGTCAGACATGTGGGATGTACTAACAACAACAGGGAATGAAAGCAAAGCCTGCAGGTAGACACCTTTTAAATAATCAAGGCTGACAGTTTTACTACAGTAGCACTGTTTAACACTTTGTAGGTATGTGCTGCATCACAGATGCTGCTTATATTAAGTAGCCTGCAAGCATTACACAGCTTATTTAGAGGATAATTTTTATTTCAGGCATTTTTACGTTTGTTAATGTAATTACAAGTGAAATATCCTATTGTTGCAGATGCTATTGCCAGTGGATGACTCTGAATGATGTACCAGAAATACATTTTAGATGACCTAGATTAAACTCACAAAGGACTGGGCATCCCAGTTATATCTCAAACACAGAACATTTCCAGGAATGGGTGTTTCTGACACTCCTTATTGAAGCCATGTACAAACAGTTATCTGATACCTGAGTAACCAAAGAAGCTGTGTTGAGGCAGATTGCACACAGTGCCTTGAATCTTGAGGGCTGGATCATGGGCATGCTGCACTACCATGGAGAGATGCCTGGCCTGTGCCTCAGTTTACCTATCTGTAAAAAGTGGGTATGATGCTGTGTGTAGAAACTGGCCTAGGAACAGTATTTTGAATTGCTAGTGACAAACACCAATTATGGATATACACAGTCCTTAAGGCAAAAAACTTCACAAACTGTAGAGCCTGAAATCTCAGTGAGCAAAACGCCTTCCTCCCAGCTCTCACAGGAAGCAAGTTAATTGGGAGGCCAATAACTATAATGAGGCAGAACCTGGGGTTTTGCATGTGTATGGTGAGATCCTCCCCTTGGGGCCAAATTCCTGTTCCATATTATGAAAGCAGTAAAAGGTCCCCTCAGCAGGTGCTGTGTAAAGGCATTTCAGCTTTGCCTTTGCAGTGCTGGAATTACCAAGCTATTGCTTGCCTGAGTCTCCAAATGAATTCCCCAACTCAATGTGGAACAGCTGTGTGAGAGATACAGCCTTGAGAAAAGAGGTGACAAAGGAGCACAGCAAATGGAGATTTAATCAAATAGCACATGGCTGTGAAACAGCATCAGTATCTCTCTGCTTAGCTTTGCTTTGGGTAAGGGAGGAACTCTCTGTATGAAAGCTCAGAGGAGAGGCAATGTGTGATCACTGTGTGCTACTGAGGGCCTTTTTTGTGGTGAGAGTGAGCCAATGGCACTGGCTGTGTTCATTCATGCAGTGAGTAGCAGCATGGCCTACCTGCAAGGATGCCCAAGAACTGGAGAAAGATCTTTCTTTCACCTGCCTGAGTGTGGCTGCTGCCTCTGAGAGGTTTCCCAGAGCACCCAGGCTTTAGCTATTGGAGCCAGGAAGTGAAGTGGGACAAGTCTGGGAGGGTGGAAGCAATTTTTGTATTAGGGCAAAGAAGCTTTTCCTTCATATATGATTGTGGAAGTAGTTGTTTTCTTCCTTCTGAAATATGGTTTGCACCAAAAATGAGAGCAGTTTTTCAGCTGAGTTCTCTCAACTGAAAAAAAATCTTGCTAAGGGCCACAAATGATGAGAGTAACTGATTTCCCCTTGAAATGATTTTATTTAATAATTTTTTAAAGGAAAGTTCGTTGTGTGTCAAGTCTACCTACCTGAATTTCTGGAGTGCTTCATAAGAGCTTTTTGGAAATCTATCTACTCTGTCAAATACTGACGGTGCCTGTTGGAATGATTGCTTAGTTATAAGTGTTATGTCTGAAATATAAAACAGACAGGGGAAAAAGGAAAATGAAGGAGAGTTTGTAACAAGCAGAATATAGCTGGCTAATTACTGTGGCAGGATAATGTCTTAGAAAAAAAACACCATTATGAAACTCATTTTTTTCTTGTTTCCATGACATAGAATTTCCTTGAAATCTTCTGCTTTTGAGTGTCTGTGCACTTTCTAAAGTGATCAGAGCTAAATGGCAGCATCTGTCAGAGAAGATAAATGACCTACCAGCAAATCCTCTCAGTTAAAAGGAGGACAAAAATCTATGGAGTAGGGGAATGAGTTTTAAATTAGCCATTTCACTTAACTTTGCCCTAATGAAGGGCTAATCTTTGGACCCCTGCAAAACAAATGAGAGCATCTCGTTAGGTCCAACGGAAACTGGTCATTGAAAAGGCTTTTGCCTTATGAACCTAATTGGAAACAAAGTAATTCCTTTGATAGCTGTCTTCATTTAACAGTATCTTTCCTTTTCCTGATTTATATACAGTAAATTAAGGACTCTGTTAATTACAAACACATTTGCCTGTTTGCAGGTTGACAACTGAATATGTTTAGGTGAAGCTGGAGCAGTCACAAGCCAGGCACAGAGGTCTGCAGTAGCAGTTCTTCAGGGATTGTCTGAGCAGAGATAGGAAGGGAGCTGCTCTTCAAAATCCTTTCCTGGATATTGAGGTAGCCACGTGCTCAGGGTAAAGCAGACTGTGGGCCTCTGTGGAAATCAGCTAAATTTACACAAGCTAAAACCTGACCTGGGATTTCAACAATATTTTACTTATTAAATTAGATAGTTCATCTATTTTTGTATGTAATGGTAAAATAGGGGGGCTTTCCCCCTAAAATCCAATGAATGATAGAAAAAAATCATTGGTCACTTGATTGCTGTAGAAGCAGAATTGTGCCTTTAAGGCAGATGGAAGGAATGTGTCAGTCATGGCCCCTCTAAAACTGGAACTTATCTTGATTATAGTGTTAGCTTGGTAGTAGAATATGATCTCATCACTGTGAAAGATTACATGAAATATCAGTTTGACTTGCCTTAAGCCAGCTCTCTTCTCAGTCACATTTTCAATAGCTGCAGCTGACATAGGGTTTTGTAAATTGAAGAGATGGCCATAAAGATGGTTTGTAGGATTTGGCCCATTTATTCAAGTAAAAAATTAGGGAATGGATAAAACTCATGGCTGCTTCTGATGTTTTCTCTTTGACTGTTTATTTTTTTTCAGTTTTGTATTTGAGAATGTCAAGATTAAGCAAGGCTTGAATACTCTTAATTTTACAGTACTTAGAACTCATATCAAACCTGGGAAGATACCAATCTGGTAGAAAGTCACTGAAGTCCATCTAGGCTAAATTGTGATTTATTTTCCACCTTCAAGGAATTATATTCTTGGGGAGAATAAGTGTGTAAGATAATCTTGAGCAGTAGGTGTTCTGGGTGCTGTAACAAGGGGAAAATTCAGAAGGTATATTAATTTGCTTTTTCTGCATATGCAGTGTAATTCCTTTGGCTATTGAACATTATACTTTATGCCCAAATTGAGAGATAAACTTTTTTTTTTTTTTGTTCTCAGTGTGACTTCTCCAAGGGTTTAGTAGATGGCATGCACTAAATGAAAGATATGTCAAATGATGGATGCCATTTGGGCATGATTGGAGCCATGGTGTGAACCCTGGCTCTGTGCAAATAAAACATCAGTAGATCTGCCAAGCCTAAGAAAAATCATTGTATTTCTAGGAATGTATCCCAGAAACTGCATTTGGAACACTGACACATTATACATGACTGTTGTAGAGATAGTGATGATACAAGGTAGCTCTTAGTCCTGTATCTCCAATAATCCTGGAAAAGAGTGCAAAAAGGTGAACCATGAGGAAAGTTAATGCAGAGCTTTCCACTAGTGTGCAATAGCTGTTGGCTCAGAACCACATTTCCTTTGACTTGTCTTTTGATGTTCAGAAATTTCCGTCTTTGTCATGATGCTCAGAAATCCTGGGAGCCTAAGCTGAAGCTCAGAGGTGTTTTCTCTGCTGCAAAGCTGCAGTGGCTCTCAGGAGGTGCAGGAAGAGGCATGAGGTTGTGGTGAAACACTCCCCTACAGCTCTGCAGGGTCTCACAGCTTTTTGAGATGAAGGAGAGTTGTGCATTGAGTATCTCAAATTCTTTCCAAGGAATCTCGAAGATAGTTGGGAGTGAAGACAATGAGTCATTTCTGGGGAGAGGATTTTGGTTTTATGTCCTCAATACAACGTGTTGCCATAATAATAATAATTATTACAGATAGAAACGAATGCATTCAGGCTGCAGTTTTGACCCAGTCTGTTTCTGCTGCTACTTTGCATTGGTGTTTGCTGGTGTGAATTGTGCGGTTTTAATTTTTTTCTCAGTAGCAATATTTCTAATTATGCCAAGTGGGAGCAGCAAGAAATAGCATGACCCAAACCTGTGCTTATGGTAGGGCCTTATGCCTATTTCATATAAGCCAAGCCTATGCTGTAGATTTTTATTTCTTTGAGGAGGTTTAAATTTTGTCTAAATAAACCCTGAAGCATCTAGTTTTTCATTCATGGGTTAGAAATGTGCAGCATGTGTTACACTGGCTTAAGGGAATTTGCTTTTCTTGAGCTACTGAGATAGCGTACATTTCTCATTAGATTTTTTATTTTTTCCCCCCATAGTTTTCCTTTTCTTGGTCTCTGCTAATCAAATCTGATCTTAATACTTGAATCAAATTCCCAACTCAGATGTTCAAAATAGGTTTGTGACTGGGCTGAAATAATTCATTCTGGCCATACCGAACCCACCTAATCTACTTGCAAGTTGTATTCTTGCCCTTTGTAGTGCAACATTTATGTCACCCAAGCAAGAAAAATAGATCTTCACATGCTTGGCTGATTCGTGTAAGCCACTGTTTAGTGAATAGGCCCTTTGGTGTGTCATTTTTTTTTTCTGCTTGTTTGATAAACTTGAGACATAGTTACTTTGAAGATTGGGCATTATCTACCTGCTCTGGGAACAGTTCCATGAAAACTGAGATTGGATCTCCGGGCTGCTGACAAGCTAATTCTGGACATTATTGGGAGGCTCAAGATCAGCGTGCTTTCAACAGCAGAGTAGAATTTCTGGTGTATTCATCTCTCATTTTAAATAGGTCTCTCTAAACCTCAGCTATGCTTTCCCGGTGCAATGAGAATTCAGGCTTACATACATTGTAGAGAATTTTAAAGATACTGAGATAGGAAAAGAAGACGACCTTCAGACCCTAGAGAGGTTATTAAGTAACAGTGTGAGTTTTCACCCTAATGAACCTCGATTCAACCTCTTGGCTGAACAAAATCACTTTACTGTGTTACAGTGACTGATGTGAAAAGAGCTGCTGAACACATATATGTTTTCTGGGAGACAAATGCGAGGGGTTTCTTGAGTGCTTGTTGCTGTTATTCATAGGCAGAACTGCAATAAGCCTATTTACCAGCAGTTTCAGGGGGGAGGTGAAAGAGCTGAAAGACAGAGATGCTGAGCTTGATTTTTCTGAGCAAAAAGAGGGTGTTGATCTGAGGCCACAAGGACTAGTGTCGTTTGTAGGTCTCACTCTTCTCTGACTGTCTCATTTGCCCCCAGAATTCCCCCCTGGCACTTGAGTGCAGTTAGGGGACTGTACTGCTGTCAGAAATGATTATTGGGTGACTTCTGATGTGCTGTCAAAGTCTCCTTACCTTTTCCATTGTTGCCAATTAGTCTGGATCAAGTATTTAAGCAGAGTAAAACTCTGGTGTGTGTTGACAGTGTACAGAAATCTGGCAAAGGGGCTACCTTGCTACAAATAGCAAGTGATAATTCAATCTCTTTTCCATTGTCAAACACAGTTAATGCTGTTACCTGCAGACTGGCGGGGTTTTTTGCCCATAGAACAGTTTGGATTGGGAGGGAATTTTAAAGGCCTTCTGGTCCAACTCCCTTGCAATGAGCAAGGGCATCTTTAACTAGATCAGGTTGCTCATAGCCCCATCCAACCTGACTTGATTATTCCTGCCTTGAATATTCACCACCTCTCTGGGTAACCTGTGCCAGTGTTTCACTGTCCTTGTCATTAAAATTGTCCTCCTTATTTCTAGTTGAGGTCCATCCTTTTTAATTTAAAGTAATTGCACCTTGTCCTATTGAACAGGCCCTGTTAACAAGTCTATCCCCAACTTATAGGCTGCCTTTAGGTGTACTGAAAGGTCTTGGAATTTTCTCTTCTCCAGGCTGAACATCCCCACGCCACCCACCCATCCCCATCCAC
>VZTB01003924.1:379581-418353 GCA_013397245.1 Thryothorus ludovicianus | reverse complement strand
GGACACAGTTGGCTCTCTGGGCGCATGGCCAGGGAATGTCCAGCTTTTCATCTATGAGCACACTCAGAGTCCTTCTCGGCAGGGCTGCTCCCAGTCTCTGCACACCCCAGCCTGGGCTGATAGCAGGGCTTGCCTTGACCCAGGTGCAGGACTTTGCACTCTTTGGTTCTGAGTTTCTGCAGAGAACCTGGAGTAGATGTTGGAATTGCCAGCCCTTACAAATCTGTACCGAGGCAACCTCCTCAAGGAGTGTCAGAAGATGGGCTGGCATCTCCTACCCTGTGAGATCAGTGTTCCTCAACAGGTGTTGGGTGTGCCACAACAGAGGATACACCTCTTCCTTGGGAAGTCAGCCAGGAGGCCCTGCTGCTTCACACCACAGGCTTTAGTGTATCTCTGACCAACAGGTCAGCTCTGGGGTGTAAACACATTCCCAGCTAGTTGGAGCCAAACAGCTTTGTGACTAAAAAGACTGGCAGTCAGAAACACTTCGGTTTTCAGGCAACAGTGTAACAAATATAAACACAGTAACATGTAAAGCAGGAGATTTAGGAATATAGAGCCTGTAGTCATTCCTTTCCAGGCACTAGAGAAACAATGAGGATGTGTCCTGCAAGAGATACGTGTTCTGATACACTCTGTGCATGAATGTGTGCAAATTGTTATCTTTCTCTGTGCTTTGGTTTGTCCAGGAAATAGGGGAAAATTGCAGTCAGATGAAATATGCCATGCCAATTATTTTTCTTTCTTATGAAAGATCCTTCCTCTTTATCCACACCCTGCAATGTGTGCCATGTTTTGCATGCTCTCTCCGAACACTCTGACTTGCTGACCTTTGGGCAAATGAAGGTCTGATGTAACTTCCCATGAGTCCCATCTGATACAACTTCCTCTTGAACCCATCACAGCTGGTTTATGATGACTGGAGGGAATGCTGCAGAACTCCCAAAGTTCAGGTTCTTGTCTGACCACTGTAGATCCTGACTGTCTGGAAAATCAGAACTGCCTCTGGAGACAGTCCCTTGGCTTACTGCAAAGTAGCAGAGAATGGCAGCTAAATTTAAACTTTAATAAAGGTTTTCTGAGCAGGATTAGGTGTTTATGGAATGTCTGCACTAGTGCATAATATGAAAAAATATCTTAACATTATTGCAATTGCATTTGAGCAGAGGGGAAGACACTGCAATTTTCAATTAAGTGCTTAAGGCTTTGTTGATTGCAGAAGTGTCCAGTTCCCAATGCTGTGGAATTGCAGAGGTCCTGAAGAGGTGGTGTTTAGCTTGGGTCTGCATACTCAGACTGATGTGGCTGAATCTGGATTACTGGCTGCTGAAATCCTGCCTTTGACCTTGCATGATTTGAGTAGAAGTTGGCAGAAATCTTGCAGGAGTAACTTTCTCCCTTACAGAGGATCCTGTCATCTTGAGATGAGATTTGCTAAGGCAAGACTGGTTTGGTCATACTGGAATCAGATCTGTGTTTCTTCTGAATTGAGGTCTGGATAAATTAAAACCAAAGAAGCATAGTACTTGATTCAGAGAGTTTAAATCCAGGCTCTTCATCCCCTGTTTTTAAGAGATTCACATCTGAGGGTTAGATTTTAGGAAATTTTCGTTGAGGGAGTAACTATTTAAAGAGTTGCAAGAGGTCTAGAAACCATAGTTCTTTGTTCACAAGCCATGCACAGTGCAGACAGCAGCAATTGCAGCAATCCTTTTCCCCAGGAACTGCAAACAAGCTTAACCCTGAGTTGGAAAGACCATACTCTGGAGAGGTGAAAGGAAATTCAATATCTGAGCTGAATGTGTTCTGACTTCCTTGCAAGACAGAGTGCCAAGTGTATGAAGTTATGATGATGTGATGGGGACCCAAGGTCCTCACTGAGGCCTCCATCAGCCAGGGATGATCATGGAGGGCTCCAGGATCAGCAGTCTCTTGGGGTGGGGGACATGGGGTCAGCAGTAGGCCTATGTTATTCTTATTCCCACTTCATTTGGATGCCTTGGGCATCTGCAAGGTAAACCTTTTGATGTCTCTTTTACAATGATCTGTTTCTCTAGATATTTTGAAATATCTGGTTCCAACGGTACTAAAACTTTGCTGTGACTGAGAACTTTTCCAGTGCAAAGTACTTGTTAAAATACAACATGTGTCCAGAGCAGCCTTGAATAAAGATTGTACTATTCATCACATTATATTGAAACTTTGGCAATTTTCTTGTGCTTACAATGTAACTTTCCATTGAAGTCAAATTATAGACTTGAAAGTAAAAAGTCTTCCTGCCTTATAAAGAATAATAATGACCTTTACCAAGTCCAATCTCTATTTTTGAAGTCAGATATTCAGAAATGTTGCTGTTTGTGTTTTTTCTTCCACTTTATTTTCAACAAGTGATTCTAAGAAACAGTGTTATCTTCCCCAGCCTGTTTTCTGAGCAATGCCATTTCTGTTTGCAGCCCAAGCTTTGTCACTGTCTGGTAAAGGTTCCTGCTGGACTATTTATGTCCCCTTTCCATGTGCTGCTTATGCCCCTGTTGGTGTCATCTTGTTTCTTTATCCTTTCTGTTATTTGGCCCTGGGCTGTGTTTTTTCCTCAGCTGGAGGTGCATGGTGCTGCTCCTTGGGGATCTTTCTGTCCTGTTAAAGGGAATTTTTCTACAATAGCAGGTGGCATTTTCTCATGAAAGGAGGGTGCTCTCTTGTCTTGAAACCAATATTGTCTTCTCAGTCATCTGCTTGGATTTTGAGAGTGGGAATATTGCTTTTATTTTCATATTTCTCATAGTTTTAATGCAGCTACATGTTTTATTAATCTATTTAATTCAGTGAAAGCTCTGAGGTAAAGAGATACTGTGGAAAAACTGCTATATTTGATTCTGAGGATCTTCACAAACTTCTTCCTGTTCAAGTTAGTTGATTATTTTATGATTTTCCACTAGTGAGATTTATACTGTGCAACTGTGTCCAACTAGCACAAGAGCTCAAAGCCTTTAGTACAAAATATTTTGACTGAGAGCTTAATATACCAGATAAACTTAATCAAAAGCAGTTATTTAAATCCTTCTGTAGCAAATATCAGCCAGATTTTTGAAGGAAGGCTTTTATTTTTTAATTTATTCATGTTTTCTTTGCCTGTCTTTCTCTACCTTAAATATGACAAGCCAGAAATTGTATTTTTGTTGATGGCATGGAATTTTCTTCTTGGATCCATAATTCTTTATGGCTCTAGTGAATTTATTCAGAAGCAAAATCCTTGGTCATAATTATAGAACTGGATAATCAAGGATTCGTGCCTTCTGACATAATATGGCTGGACAGATACTTCTCATTTGTTACCCTTGGATTCAGATCTTGAGTCCATTATTCTGCTCAATAAAATACTTCCTTGCAATGAAATAAGGTTTTGCCATTACTGAAAGAAGAGAAAAAAATAGATGGAAAAAAGCAGGTGAGGAATATACAAAAGGTAGGCTGTGGTATCTTCTTCTTAAAGAACCTATAAATGTTGATGTGAGGCTTCTCCAGCATGAGATATGTAAAATATTAGAGATGTTCCTTCTCTATCAAAGTTCATTTTTTGCTCTCATAAATAATCTATATTAGGTTTTGAAATCTTACCTGAAGTTTGCAAATATTGGAACAACTCAGTCTCGGGACCCTCTGCAGAGGTCAATTCCACAAAGAAATACTCAGTCTGATTTTCAGAACAAAGGATGTCAGATCAATAATGGAACCATGGAACCATCTGAGGTTGGTAATCACCTTTATTTTCTCACATTTGTGTATGTTACACATGTGCTATGTGAAACTGTACTAACACCATTAGAGATTTGTTATGATTTATTATATAGTGGCAACACCAAGGGGCTGGGATTCCCATATATTGAGAGCTGGGCAGGCAGAGGAGGAAGCTGGATCCTTCAGGAGCCTCTTTGGTTTTGCTTCAGTCTTCCCTGGGGAGGAGGTGGCCTTGCTGCTGGAGTCCACTGAGGGGATGCAGGTTTGTGTTGTCACTACTTTCAAACATAATCTTCACTTGGCACAAACCCAGGGAGTCAGCCCAGGTGGGTTAGGCCAGATACATGCTGGGAGTGACTGCCAGGGACATGGGGATGAGCATGGAGGGTGTTTGTGTGCATTAATCCTAAAATTGTGCTGAAACGGTGCTCTAGGGTAAATTCCCCCGTGTCCTTCCATGTTGTACTCATGTCTGATTTTGATTTGAGCAGGTGAATGACTCGAGAGCCCATTAGTGAGCATTTGACCTGCTGTGTTCCCCATTTCCCTTCCCACTCTGACACTCCCTATAATTTATGTAGCTATTACACTTCAGCTGTAACTCAATTCCCGGATTTGTTCCGTTTACAGAAATTAGTACTGAAAGGCATAGCAGTGATGGAAGGTTTGGAATAGCCACCAAGTTATTTGTCTATTTAATATATATATATTTAAAATAGCATTTTAATGTTTGGGAGAACACAAGGAAGCTGACTGTACTTCAGAAGTTCAGGACTGATTTTCAAACTCTCCAGATTTGATGGTGCACCGTCAACACTGAGTGATATCACTAAAGAACTGTGAAATGCAGAGCTACCCTCTCCCCCCTTCATATTCCCCTTGCAGAATAAAAAGCAGGGCAGAAAAACAATTCGACTCTGACTTATTTATCTTTATCCAGTTCCTCTGTCAGTAAGAGGATGAAGCGAAAAATTCAGAACAAAGTAACTTAAAAAATCAAAGGATTAAAAGCCCCATGTATGTGATCCTGATGAATTGGATGATTCAGAAGATGTTAACCAGAGCAGCAGCTGTAATGGAAGGAGAGTCTGTAGCAAACAGGTTTTCTGATTTATCGGGGTAATCAAGCATAGAAGTGGGCAGGCACTGGGTGGTACAGAATACCAACATTTTTTTGTGCTGCCTGGGAGATATATTTGAACCTCTAGGGAAGAATTGCCCTCCCCCCCTTAATTCTCCTGAAGATTTTTTTCCTGAAAATTAAAGCAGAAAATGAGCATTTCCCTCAATCTCATTTTAAATCTCTCTAAGTTTAAAATGGTTATTGCTTGTTTATTATTTTTGGCAATGTAATGACCCTCACTAATCCTGCGTGGTGAGGGCTCCATTCCCTAACATAAGGGAAATAATGAGGGTGGGGAACCTGGCAAATACAAATCTAGAGATACTGGTCTGCTTAGAAAAATGCAACAATTGCCCTGTGCTCTTTTTCAGGGTGGTTTCTTCTGGTAGCAACTAATGATCTCTGGATTGAAGACTTTTAAGAATCCACCCTAGAGTTACTCTTAAGCCCATCTCTAATGCTATTTTCCTTGCTTGCTAAGGCAATATCCCAACCTCTCTTTCATGTGTAAAAGCAATGGGAACAGGATGCAGACAAATTTTAACATGACTTGACCGTGCTCAGGTTCTTAGAGATAACAATCTACATCTAGTGTGGTGGGACAGAGGCTTTCCTCCAGTTTTGTCCCTTTAATACCCATCACATTCTAACAGGCCGTGCAGGTTTGCACCCAGGGAGCATGTCCCAGGCTCTCTGGGGTACTCCCTGAAATCCCTTGAGTGGTGTATTTGCTTGTCCTGGGTTGATGCTAAATTGTATCTCTTCCCAAATTTGCCCTAAACCAAGACATTGCTGAAAAATGACAAGTCTTGGAATTTCTCAGCCTGGAAGTTTTCTCCTGCACAGCCATTTTCTTCTTGAGATTCCATCCCCAAAGAGAATCCCTATCTAGCCTTGACTGGGCACCTTGAGCTTTTACATATCATCTATTTCTTTGCTTTTATTATTTGTGGGTATTTTCCAAGGTGTCCCCAGCAGCATGACGGGCTCATCTTGGTCCCTTCGACAGAGCACCTTGCAAAGTGGCCTCTGTGCTACACCAGCCATAAATAATCCATATGTACCAATTCCAGTCACTCCTGAGTGGAAGGAGGAAAGCTTTCTTTTTCATCAATATCACAGGTTTTTTTTCTTTCTCTTATGATTTTTCTCAGTAGTGCTTTTGTCTGTTGAATGTTTATTAAGAAAATAATTTTTGAATGCTTGTTACAAGAAGAAAGAAGATCTCTGCACACATGGGACAATATTTGTTTGATTTCCTGATGTGGCTCCTGAAGCCAGGGAGCAAAAGCATTGATACTGCCTCTTGAGACAAATATCAAAGGAAAGTAGTCTTTTCACATTGTGTGTGCATACAGTTGCCCAGATTTACTTACATTTTTAAATTATTGCTATTATTTTAGTATTACAGGTCCCTCAGAACAGGCTATTAGTGGTTGTTATTGTTGGTTTTAATATGATACATGATTTTGTGGTCAATAATTTCTCTGCAAGACTTTCAGCAAAGCCTTTACCAAGTCATGAGTTTGCTGACATAGTTGAATTCTCTTTATCTTCCCCAACTGGATGCAAGTTCAAAACCATTGCCTACTCTTAGCTTTGGCCATTCACTCTTTCCACTGCTGGATTTGCTGCAGTTACTACTTTGAGATTAATTTTTCTGTGAGGGAAGAACACTCAGAGGCTGGGAAGCCATTCCATTAGGCTGAATATAGTGTCTCCTTAAACGAGAAACCACCTAAAAATAATATTGGAATAGTATCACAGAGCATCCAAACAAGTAAAAGAAATAAAAAACAAATGAAGAAAACAGACTGCCTTCTGTGCCTTCAGGTGGAGCAAATCTGGCCTTTAGTAAATATTTTCTCTGGGTTTGTGATTTCATAGCTGAGCGACTCCCAACAGAACCACCTGTTTCCTAGCTTTTTATCAGCCCCAAGCTACTCCTTTCTCCCTCCAGCCTCCCAAAAATGTTCCTGCTTTGAGCATCCCTAAAACAAAGCCCCTGAAACTGCTGGAGTAGCCTGCCTGGTTGTCACATCCCCTCTTCCCTCCCATGCTGGTCTTAGCAGCAGCTCTTGGCCATTCTGGTCCACTGAGTCTACCCATTTTTTCAACTTTCACAGCAGAAAGCAGTTCCCTATCTTTTGGGGCATTGCTCTGGTAGCAATTTAGCAATTAGCTCTGGTAGCAATTTAAGAAAACCTGGACGCCAGCTGGGACTTCCAAGGAAGAAAAATAAGATGTGTCTGAGAGAAAACAGGTGCACCACAGCTCTGGGTTTGGTAAGCTCTAACAATACATCTGATGAAGCAGCAAAAAAAGTTTTGGGTAACCTTAAGAAAACCTGTCTCCTGCACTACATTATCATTAATAATGGCACATTCCTGGTTTCAGTAAGTATATCAAGGATGTTTATTTTAGGGAGAAAGGGCACAGTTTATTTTGCACAGAACCTGCTTGGGAATGTTTGTCTTGATGTGTCAGTGACAATCCCAAAGACCTGGTGTTGCCCTCTTTGCCTATCATTGCCTCCCTTGGCTCCCATCAGTTTGCATTCTTGGTATTGAACGTGTCTCCCCCAGTGAAACATAGGTAGTATTTTTAACAAAAAGAGCCATCATATAATTGATATCTGTAAGAAACTGAGCTCCTAAAGCATGTTTTAACCTGTGTATTTTGTAAACACAACATGAAAAAATTCACAGAGAATTTCTGTTACATCCTGGGGCAACTGTGAGTCTTTTCCAAAGTAAAGGCTAAGGAGCTCTATGGTGTATGAGGAAGAGAAAGTGTACAAAGAGATGCCAGAGAGATGCCAGATGGGAGTCTAGAGGTAGAGCTTGCAATTAGTATGTCTTGTGCACCCAGCAAAAGCTGTTGTGCTGTGGCTGCAGGACAGACAACCTCATGGAGGAACAGCATAGTCTGCCACCGTTTTTTTTGGTGGCTTAGGAACTTCACCTTCCTGAACAGCAGAAGGTGCACTCACCTGGACTTTGCTGCTAGCCAGGTAGTATCAAGTCCCTGGAGTCCCAGCATTGTAACAGTGTCAGCTATAGGATGTGTATTTTCCATGCCCTGAGTTGACCTTGGGTGTGCAAAACTTTGGCGAAGCATTACTGTGTAGACACGGCCTAAGGCAGGTAGGATTTGCCAAACGTGGTGTTTAATGAGACAGCCAAGTGTGTGTAGCACACAGCAAGTTCAGTAAAGCCCCTGAGGGCTGGGGTCCGAGGAATGTGCTGTGATGGAGCAAAAGAAGCCAATGATCTTTTTCATCCCCCTCCCTGCTTAGGCTGGGGCTGGCTCCTCAGGGGTGCAGCAGGGCGGGGCTCAGAGCACAGGGACACCGGCAGAGCCGCTGTGTGCTGGAGTGTTTATTGGTGCCTCTGCACTGAGGGGGCTCTGTCCTTCTGTGCAGGTGCTCCGGGGACAGGTCCTCAGGACACTTCGCAGGCAGCCAGAGGAGTGCCCGGCCGCGCTGTACCTGGCGTGGTGCAGAGCCCGGCAAAGGCCATGTGGTGTCATGGAAGCGCTGCCCAGCCCAGGGGAGGGTGAGCCCAGAGGGAGGATACCAGGCAAGGACTACAGATGGCTCAGCTGTGAATTTCCTCCCTTATGATGAGCTCCTGGTATAGGATATTTTATGTAGGATCCCCGTATGAGGATGCTGTAATTTGGTGCTACTACAGAACAATCAAATACAAAATTTTTTGGTTAGAAACATAGTTATTCTGAAAAGCATATTTGCTGGTTTGAACAGTTTTTATCTCAAGGACTTGAGGTACAGCAGTTGCAGGTTATTGTTTTCTCCTAAAATGTTGTGACACTATCATTACAAATTCTGTACCTCTGTTGTAAGTAAATCTGCACCTCTGCACAAATGAGTGCATCACATCACACACACACAATTCAAACCTGCTTACTGCCCAGTAATTCTCAACATTTCTACAATTGGAAACATGAAAGAAAAAGTAACAAGTGGATTTCTAAAGGATTCCAAAGGACAAGTGAGGTTTTTTTGCGAGGGTCTATTTTGTCTTTTTTATCTTTATTTTTTTAAGGCAAATTGTTTCATGTTTTCTGCTAGAAGAGCTGCTCACTGGTCTTGTGGTTTGCGGATGAGGAGCAGAACCCATTACTCTGTACACAGAAGGGAAAGCACTGATCACTGGGTCAGGCTTTTCTGTCTTTAGCACCTGCTGGGAGATGTAACACCTTTTAAATCTCAGAAAACGACACTTGATTGAATTTTCTTTCATTTCTAGATAAAGTTCTTTTCTCCTTTCACGCAGCTCTTGTTCTTTTAGATTGATTTAATCGTAGGTTAGAAACATTAGAAACATATGGATTGAGAGACCTCCTGGACAGGCATCAGACCACACCCAACAGATTTGTCTGTATTTTGCTGGCAAAAGTTTAAACTGTGAGGAGAATGTAATGGGAATGTTAGGAGTTGCAGTTCTAAAAACGGAGCTCTCTCTGAACACAATCTCTTTGAACGTGAGAGAAATTAGTTCTGTTTCATCAAGGAGATAAGAAAATAAACATGATCATTCCTTGGCTCTGAAATGTTTTTTATTCAACAAAGTGATCTCTGTTTGGAAAGACATCTAGAGCTTGCCTGCTAGACAGTAGCTTGCCCTCTGACACTTGTCTGTAGATTTTAGGAAAAAATAGACTAATGCTGCTTATTTTATAGAATTTGGAAATGTTTTGCAAGGACACTGTGAAGCAAACAGAAGTTTTAGGCCAGAAGAAAGGCCTGAAGGGTGGAAGCATAGCCCTGGAAGGGTAGGGCATAGCAGAGATGAGGAGGAGAGAGACTGAAGCGCTGCCTGCTTGGCTCCCCCTTCTACCATTTCTCCTCTGTGAGCACAACCTGAAGCAGCTCCCCTGCTGATATGGAGGTCACACAGTTTATTTCTGTCACATTCATGTGGCCTTGCCAATACCAGGGGAAGGTGAATCAGAAGCTTATTTTAAAACCAAAAATATATGGTGTCACTTTGTATTCTGATAGCAGGCAAGGACCAGTTAGGATCAGAGCTTCGCTGTTACATGCTGAATCTATTACAAGGTGAACACGTGTGGTGTTGTTGATCCTCTGAGAAATTTCAACCCAAGATGCAACCAGCTGTAGGAAGAGAAGGGAGGGCAAAGGAGTTGAGTGTTGGGTGGTCTGCATAATGTTGGAAAGGAGGCAGAGAGCTACATGCAAAAAACTGTCACTTAGAACTATTTAGGCAAGTAACTGAAAGACTTGGAACAGGGGAAAAGATCTTCTTTGTTTAACTGAACATGAAAGACATCTGAAAGATCTGGGGTTGATGTGGGGCTGGGGTGGGAGGAGGCAGGACGGGCAGGTGAGCAGATTAATTGCATTGTTGCAGCTTGCCCATATGGTGTTTGGGCTCTATTTCCTCAGCTATATTTGTCTGCTGGGATATTCTTGATACAAGGTTGATGTGGAAAAATAAAATCAATTTATTTGAAAAGGTCAGCTTCATGAGAATTGTATGATTGAGTACCTACTTTTGTTTTTCAGAGCTTGTGACCTGTGTGTGCAGGTAACTGATGACAGCCATGATTGCCAGACAAACTGGAGAAGAGATGAAGACATGACTTGTGCTGAGGACGTAAAATGGGGAGGAGAGAGAAGGAAACCGGTTTGTCACATGTTGCAAAAGTTTCTCTCTCCCTTTGTCACATCTTCCACTTATTAATTATTCTCTCCAGTGGCTCAAATGAAAAGGCAGAAAGGCAATTAAGTGATCTCTGCATAGATGCTACTGCCATCTCCAGAAGAAAAAAATTAATGGGCTTAATCAGAACAAGAAATTTATTAAACTCTGGCTAATGATACTCTCCTTCAACCTAAGCACTGCAGCTGGAATAGGATATTCAAAATCTTCCTGTCTCCTGGAAAGTCCATGGAGTTGGAAGCAGTATGATGGAAACCTCAGCTAGGTATGCAGCATTCAGCAGCTTCACATGTGAGCTTCCAGGAAATCTTTACAGCTTTTGTAATAAAAATAGCATTCATATATGACTTTGTTTATGGTGAGGCCCCAGGGTGAATTGTTTGGGTTTTGTCTGTAAAATTTCTTGCCAGTTGGTCTTGCAGGGAACAAGTGTAAGTTGGAGCCTGATGGAGTTTAAACTCAGTGGGAAGGAAATAATATTTGAAGAGGAATCATATTTTGGACCCAGCAAATTTGACACTGGCTAATGCTGCCAGAGTTTGAATATCATTGAATTCAACAATCTTTTCCATCAAATTCCAGAATCATCTGGAACATTCCCTCTAATGTGAAAGAAATGCTGCCAGGTGATTAACTCTGTTAACTGAGATGTGAGAGTGTCTCAGGAGACTCTGCTTTGTTTTGCTACTGTAATTTCCAGTAAAGATTTGGTCAAGACTTGAAACTGTCTCAAATGATGTATTTTGCAGCTTTAAGTTAAAATTCAGACCTGCCAAAAGGTTCTTGATTGTTAGTTTTTCTGGCTGAAGCCACCTAATTTTTCCACTGTGCTTTGTCCTTGAAGTTATGTTTTATCTCTGGCTTCAGAAAAGACAAACACTGTATCATCTTCTAAGTGTGAGGGGAAAACCTACTAAAATATTTAGTAAGAATTTTCAAAGGATTGCAAATTAATCAGATATTGTACAAATAAACACTGAAAGTGTAGGCCTAGTGGAAAGATTTGAAGCCTAAAAGAGACAAGCATTGGTTGCATTTAAAAGAGATTGTAGAGGTGGAGAAATTACTGGATTTGAGGAGGAATCTAAATTGAGAGGTCATTTGGCAGACAACATGAAAAAATAATCAAGCATAAAGAACAGCAAGAAATCAGTCATGAAATAAAGCAAGGAAGAAGTAAAATTACTTAAATAATTTGGTAAAATTACTTAAATAATTACTTAAATAATTTCCAGTTTAAATACAGTTAAACAGATCTAAACATTCATAGAAAAGAAATTAATTTGAAATGAAAAAAAATCAGATGCATATGAACATTGCTGCTTTGTAAACTATAAAATACTATTTATAAAGAAATGGTGACTGATACTAGAGATTTCAAGAACCATTCCTTCTAGGTAGTATCCTTCAGCTGTATCCCACATCAAGGTAAAGGGACAAGTCTTGCTCTTCCCACACTAGTTAGAGTTTGGAGATTCCCCAAGGTAAGCAGATCCCAACTTTCTGAGAGGAAAGGCCCAGGATAGGATGAAACTTCTTTCTGTATTAGAATTCAATATTCAAGAGATGAGTTACTACGAGGAGACCTTAAGAAAGTGACATTGAAAAGACAACTCCATTTACCTGGAAAATATATTGACAACATGCAATAGGAAAGAACAAACTCCTGAAATTCTGCCGAAGCGCTGCAGTGTCAGATAACCTCCAGCACGGGGCGCGGGTGGCAGACGAGGTGATCTGGAAGCCAGATAAACTGAGGCAGGATCTCAAATAGATCCTTCAGGGAAGAACCAATTGGGTTTTCCAGGGCAGAACACGAAGCTCTCAGCATCCATCATTGCCTAACCTGGGCAGGAGATCCTGCAGCCTCTTGGGCGTGAGCCAGGGTGGAGAGCAGCAGTGCAGGAACCTTCCCTGGCAGGAGCAGGAGGAGATGCAGGACTGACCTAGGATGATTTCCCCCACTCATCAAAAAGGAACAGGCACGGAGAAGCCACGGGGAGCACAGATTGCCTTCTGTGCAGCTCGAGTGTCTCACCTTCTATTTTTAACTGTCTTGTGAAAGCATTTAGAAAAAGCAATATAAAAGAAAAAGAATGTAAATATTATGGTTTCAAGGATATCAGCCCCAGTCCAAGTGCAAAAATCTGCCTCTCAGTGAAAGCTTTGAGGGTCTCCTAGTTCAAAGGATTCCAGAGCTGTGGAGAGGCAGCTATGCACATTACTTTCTTCTCTATCAGTTAGCTCTTATTGATGGCAGCCAAGTTAAAATAAGGAAGAGTATCCCTCTTAAGCAGTTCTGAGAGGATAGAAATACTGCCATGGGAAAGAGCAGCTACAAGGTGGTAAATACTTTTTCAAATGACAGAATAATTTTTCTGCTGAGGCTGGAAATGTCAGTGTTGAACTTTTGCTCATGCCTCAGACCTCCTGAAGCAATTGGTTATTTTAGTGTGTGGCAAAATACTCAGGGAAACTCCCCACAGTTATAAGACTTTGTTTTAGGAGGGCTTTTTGCTCTGCATAAATGTAATGATCTTATTCTGGTTTTATCTTTCAGGTTTAAAGGACTACTGGCAGATATTTTAGGATTAAAATGTGGGTTAGACTTGGCTTTTTGTTTTGTTTTTTGCAGAGTCTGATATGAGTGGGAATATCTGTGAGCTGGAAAATACATCCACAATACCCATGGAAACCGCATGTTTTTATTTAAATGCAGTCTTGCTGTGTTTAGTGTCAGAGCTAAAAAGGGAACCTGGTATGAACAGAAGTGAAGCAGTGAACTACAATTTGGCTTCCCCAAATCAGTGAATGGCAAAGTCAAGAGACTGTAAAAAGTGGATGCTTAAAATGTTTTGGATTTAGTTACACTTTTTGTTGTTAAAGACTCACTTTTAAAAATACACTGTTTGCTAAAATAGCATCTTACATATGCACAGGCTGGAGAGCAGCCTGCATCAATTCTGCCCAATTAATTCTTCTCTAAATTAGCATAAGCATACGTTCAAAGATTTTGTAACTTTTTTTTATTTATTTCTCATATCTGTATTCACATAAGGTCTCTGTGTTGACAACATGAAAATGCTTTCTAATTTGTGATTAGTGCAGAGCAGCAAGAGGAAGAGTTGGCACGAATAGCTCTTAACAAGTAAGGTATGTGATTCTTTTTTATCTCTCAGCCAGGGCTTTTTCAGAGCAGAGGAGTGGAGATTGGTTAATACTCAGACAGGCTGCTGAAGTTCCAGTCTGGTTTTCTAATTTAGGAGTGCTACTGGATGACATAAATGGTAGGAATAATTGTGAATTCCATGTGAAAAAATGAAATGGGAGTCGTGGACACTGTAGGAATAGGTCTAAAGTAGCCCTTTAAAAGTGAGAAATTGCTTAAAAAATTATTATACTCTCAATGGGAATGTTTTGCTTATATTTCAAGTGAATATTTTTGTCACTGATGCATTGTTTAAGATCACATTATGATATTTGCAATCTAGTTCAAATCAAGGAAACTGATTTGAAAGAAACACTGAAGGGTAATCAGTGAGCTATCCTTGAAAAAACACAGGATTGAGAGACTGGATAAAGCCAGCAAGAAAAAGGGTGTTTAGTCTTTTCAGAGCCCTTCTCATCTCTGGGAAGACTGAAAGAGAAAAAGGTTGAGGGCAGATAATGGTACTATAGGTTTGGGGGAAGTGTTGGTCCTATTGTGTTTATTTTCTTTTTCTCTATCTTGCCTTGTTTTGTCTGGTCTTATTTTTCTTCTTTTTTCTTTCCACTGTGCAGTTTGAACAGAGAGGAGCATAGAAAACCCAGCAGGAAATCAGTAGCCAGTGTCCTGCAGCTTCAGCTCAGACTCTTAGGAGATGCTTCCCTTTCCTCATCCCTAAAAGCAAAGGTAATCTTAGTTTATCTTGCTTCTCAACTAACCTGTCACACAAGGCAATATTTCAAAAGTACCAAGTTTATTTGAAAACCTTCAAGCCTTGCAATGGATTACCTGGGCAGAGGGGATAGCTGGCCTGGAGATGATGGGGGACTCTGAACAGTCTCAGAGTGGTGGTGGTGAAAGGAAAAGATTGGTGGAGAAGGAAAAGTCTCCTGTGCCTACTAAAATGCCACATATCTAGGACTGGTCCTGTGTAAACTGTCAGAGCTCCCAAGTCCTGGCTTTTTATACTGTACTTGAAGTGAGACCAAAGGATAGAAAACTGGTTGTCTGAGCTATTTTGAGGTTTTTATTATGTTCAGGGATTAATTTGGATGACAACAATAGTGTTTTCGGGGCAACAAGTAGAATTAAATAAGCAGTCTGGCAGAAGATCTGAGAAGCAGATGGTGAAAATAAATAAAATGGAGCAGTGAAGAATGCAGAAAGAAACAGAAAGTGTTCAAAGGCATGTAAACATCATGAAGGCTGAAGCCAAATTCATATGCAAATACCTAAGGTATAAATCCTCTTCCCTCCTTTTCTCCTTGTCCTGACCAGGTGCCTATGCTGCCCCTTGCCCCTTCTTGTGTTTACTGTCATGGCAGAATTTAAGCAATGAAACAGAGGAAAAAGGAGGCAGATGTGACTATGTGGGAAGTTGCTTTGCCACTCAGATGTGTATGGGAACCACATCTTTTCCTGTAGTTTGTGAAAGGGGGATTTATTCTTTTAGTATTTTGAGAAAGACTTATGATTCCACCTGGATTTATGCACAATAGCTGTTCTGTTTGTACTCTTTATCTTTCCTTGAGAGCTTTCTGACTAAGTTATTTTCCTCCTGGGATGTATAAAGTATACTCTCACCTACAATGGGATAAAAGACTGTTGAATACAAAGGCCTCTGCTGAAGGCCTTTTGCAAGCATTGTCCATTCCCATCTAATTTCACCTGGAGCTCATCTGTTGGGCCTTACTCAGGTTGGGCCATGTGGTAGGGCTTTATAAACTCAAAATGGAGTAGCTGTGTGCTGTGGTACTCACTCTAGGAAGTTCACACCAAGGCTCTAAATTAGCAACCCATTTAGGCTTTCTATTTGTAATGGTTTTTAAGTCATCTCACTCCAGGCAGTGGTAGAGTGAAAGCTGAAATCATGCTGGAGTGCTTTTCTGGCTAACAGCCCAAGCTGGCTCTCGGTGTGTTATAGGCAGCCTTTCCTGGGATGGTGGTGAATTAGGATTGTGGTAAAGTATTTCTAGCAAGATGACAAATCACCTCACATCTAAAGGTTTTATTGCTTTTTCCGCTGTCTATGAACTCAAAAATGAGGCCATTTCTATGAAAAATGGCACTTGAGAATATGAAATTTCCAGAAGAATTTGGGATCTCTTTTCGCATAGAAGCTGAATGCATGGTGAACAATCCCTTTTGTTACCTCAGGAAATAGTAGTCACACAATTGTATTCACCTTTGGACCTGCAAAATTAACCAAATTCTGGGAAATACATCTGGTTCTAAATTAAATTTACCTTAGTGCCCAGTCCTGCACCGAGTTCTGCCCAGAGCTGATATGAGAGGGCTTCAGAGAAGCCTGTGAACCTGCATGTCTGTGCACAGCTCCTGCTAATGCTTCTCTTCTCAATTCCTCAGTACAGAGCTGCTTAGTGAGTCCACCCAACGTCCTACTCCTGAAGAAGAGACTGCTGTTCATGAAACAGAAAGTAAGTAATGGCCAAGAGTTACACAGTTCTGAGAGTTTCTGCTCTTTGTGTGTTTCTGCAGACACTTTTGTTGTGCTCTAGCAGGTACCCCAAAGAGCCAGAGCCTTCTGTAGTCTGTAGTTGCAGAGTGAGTAATCTGAAACCGTGTAATTATTTAACGCCATTTCACTACTTAGCTTGCAGAATCTCTGTGAGAAATATTCCAGGTCTCTTGACCTTATTTTTTTCAGATTTGTTTTGAACAGCATGTCTGGAACATGTGTTTAATGTGTTATATTTCCTCTGTGGATTCATCTTTGACATTCAATGTGTGAACTTTTCTTATAATTAGTTCTGATCAGTAGAGCTAGTTCAAGTACCACTGCAGATAGTTTAACTTGGATTTCTTGTTTGCAGTCACAAAACACTCACAGGATGCAGTGCTGTAGCTGTGCAGGAGTGGAATTCTGCCCCAACTCGCTTTGTACTGAAGTCAGAGGATATTCAGGCTCACTTTGGATGCCCACAGCAGGTTTGCAAAGCCAGTGGTCAAGTATATAGTAAATGTATCCAACACACAAATTCAGTCAGATCTCTTGGCTTTTTTAGTTAGATAAATCTGTCTCTCAGCTGGATAAGGTTTTATTCCATGATTTCATAAGTACTTGCTTTACAAACATCTGTAAATGTAAAGCAGACTTACTTTCAATACCAGTTGGGTTTGGTTGCTTCAAGTGCCACCTGAAGAGAAAACCAAAAAGAGCATTTCAGTAGTTAGAGCAGACTCATTGAGTATTGAAATATTCTTTTTATTCCTTTAGTTGCTTGGGGTTTTGAGTAGATTTTAGGGAGAGATGTGTTAATTGCTCATGGGAAAAAATTCAAAGTAGCAAGAGCCTAAAACTCAGACTGCTCCGGAAACGGTGTGAAATTTTTTCTTTACCTTTGATTGTATATCTTGCCTGCACTACTTTTGCCAACAATTGCAGAAGTCTTGCCTTTCAGGAAGGAGATGAGGCCACTGGAGAAATGTTGACTATTTTAGTCATGATTCTCTTAGTATCATTAAATAGTTCACTGTGCTGTCCACGCTGGTATCTGATGACTTCTGTGTCTCTGACCGGGCGGGCGGACGGAGCCGCTAGAGCAGAGAACGCGAGCTGTGTTTTGGGAGCGCCTTTTGCCAGGGAACCTGCTGCCCGTGGGCTGGGAGGCTCTTCCCGGCCCCCAGCTCTCGGCCTGCCCGGCACACCCTCTGTGTACATTCTGCACATTCCAGCCGGGAATTTGCTTACATAACCCCGGCTGCCCTGCCTTCCTCTCCCCACACAGGTGAAGTGCCGGCTGCCCTGGCTCCGGCTCCCCGCCCTGACCCACGGCCGCGCTCGCTGCCGGCTCCGTGCTCGGGTTTCTGTGGCCAAGCAGAGTCCTAGGCTCGGGGGATTTCCTTCAGGACAGAGCCGAGGCACAGTAAGAGTTGTGTGGCAGCTGCAGGAGCCACAGTGGCTTTGAGTGTTCATTCCTGAGCTGAGCTCCTCAAAGCTGCCCACCCGGGAGATTGGAGCAGTGTGGGTGCTGCAAGGCTGAGCCCAGCACACGAGGCTGCTGCTGTTTGCATTGAAATGCCTCATGCTGAGCAAACCTGGGCACTGTCCTGAGCCACCTCTTCCCTTCCCACAGAGAAGGGAATGCTAACTCAGCTTATTAAAAAAAAAACCAAAAGCAACCCCCCAAACAAACAGCCCCCACCAAACCTCTGAGATCCTTGTAAGCAGATGTGCTTCAAGTACCAAGAATACCTATACACATCTAAAATATTCATCCAGGACATGAGTTCAGGTTTCAGCTTTTCTTGCCAGGTGCTGGTGATTCCACAGAAGTGAGCATTTTTCTACTTGGATTGCTCTACACATGCTGTCAATGTTCTATTGGGAATAATTGGTTACAAATAATTCTAATGATAGTGTTGTAAATAGCAATACCCTGAATAAATAAAGAAGTTCCTGCTCAATGGCAGGTTGCACATGCAAAGGGAGTAACAGTCTCAGAAGACTCTGTTCTATAAACAAGCTTATTGTGTTTTACTGATTTAGTTTTAAAATTTGATTTCCAAAGATTTTAAGTGCCCCATTTTAACCATCATTGGATTCATCTATAAAAGTCCCTGCTGGAAAGGACCCAGAACAGCTTTCATTTCCAGACCTGCAGAGCATTTCTGGCTTCCAGTGCAGTTGTGGGCATGCAGGAACTTTAGGAATGAATTGTTAGTCGTTGTTCTTAATTTATTTGGGAAACACAAACACTGTGACTCATTACCTCATGTCTTGAAAAATGCTGTACTCTTTCTTCACAATCAGCTAACTGCTAGAAAGCTCTCCCTTCCAACCCTGACATGAAGTAGAATCTGAGCAACAGAATTATGAATGTGGACTTACTTCAGTAACCTAAAAAGCCCTGGAAAACTGGTGATATACAACATAGACAAAAAACCCAGGAGTTCAAAATCATGTGCTTTGGATCTTTATGAATGAATGACATAGGACATATATAAATATGATGTCACCAGCTTGAAAGCATGTCTTCCTGAGGTCAGTGCATTGGTGCCTGATCTGGGTTTTTAATTTGATGTCATCTATTTGATCCTTATATCCTGTTTCTTTTTAAATTCTTGGCTAATTTACTTTCTTTTGCTGTAATTTCCATTTCCAAATTCTCTGATAAGTGTCAGCCAGTGCCTTTTCAGACATTTCCTCTGTATATAACCGAAAGAGCTGCTTAATCATAAGTCATATGTGCAGCAATATGGTTTTATTATTATTCATGTCTTTCTAAAAGCTGAAGCCAGATCTTAATTTGAGAGCAGAATAGCTAAGGCTTCAAAAAAAAGGGAAAGAATGAGAAGTCAGTCACTGTGGACCCAACAATTTCCTTAGCAGCCTTTCATAATACAGAGCTCTGTAAGGCACTTTTCACTCTTAGATTGTATCTCCTCTGTGTCTCTGCATCTGCCCTTTTGCTCTCGTGCCAGTCCTTGCTCAGGCAGGTTCTGTACCAGAATTGAAGGGATGTGTTTCTGAAAGCTGGGCTTCAGAAGGAATCTCCTTCGTGACTCTTCTTTGCAGTGCTCCTTTTTGGAATGGTCCCCTCTGGGACCCTTCCCTGTATGTCACCAAGTCCCCAGATCACGGTGTCATCTTTGAGAGTGGCAACAGTCCCTGGACCTCTCAGTGCCAAAAGTACTGAATTTCACATCTATGTTCTTAGCAAGGAATATGAATAGAAATCAAAACCAGTCGGGCAAATGTGCTCTGTAAATAAGCTGCAAAGAAAGACCTCCTGTCTTCATTGAAACTCCTCTGTCTGTACTTCCATTGAAACATTCTGTTTGCTGGTTGTAAATAAAAATCACTGTGTCTGAAGATACTTGCAAACAGATCATCTGGTGTAGAACTATTAAGAGAGAGATATCATCTAGCACAGGAAATATTTTATTGGAATGAAGAAAAAAATCGAGAAATTGACTAAAAATGCATTATGTTTTGCATGTTTAGCACTCTAAAAATAAACTGGGAAACTCTTTTCCTTTGTTCTTCTCCTTCCCAGACGTGTACTCATAATATTTAATGGAGTGGAATTGCCTGAAAGAACTGGACCATTAATACACCTTTCTGTGGCTCCTTGGTACATATGTGAACAATTTGAATAAAAAAATGTTGATTTGTAGTGATTCTTAGACATCTCGTGGTAGATCATCTGTACTGGACAGATGGATTTGGTCACTGTAAGCCAAATAAATAAATTAGTGCTATCTTTGAAATGTATAGCCACAACTGGCATCTCTAGTTACTGTACTCCCCTCCCTCAGCTCAGATGCCTTCCCCTACACTGCTGAACTGGCCTAACTTTACATTCTGCTTGGCCTTGAGTCAGAACAGAGGACCACCTGCAGGAGAGAGATGTGAAATGTTATGCGTGCCTTTGCAATGGGATAAAGCACCAGAGTACCAAGTCTGCAAATATTTTACTGAGCAGGTCATGTATTAAGTAAAGCAATGAAAGGTAAAATGATAAATGATGAGGTCATCGTTTTAAAAGTGGTGTCCAGGTGGTGGAAAGCCAAAGGGCTGAGATGTAGAAAAAAGGGACTTCCTTTCAACTTGCCTGACTTGGTGTGTTGCCTTCATTGCATGGGATGAAGCTGGACTGTCTTGGGGAGGGTTTTGAGCTGTTTGTGTAGAGATCTGCCTATAAAGCAGGAATCTTGTAAAGGAAGGATATAAATCTGCTTTTGACTGTCTTGATTCATCTTTTCAAGTGCCTCATAGGCTGCAAAAAATGTATTCTGTATAATGCTAGATTTTTACCTAGTCTAATGTAACTACTTGTGAAATGCTTTCATTAATTCTGCCGGACAGGGCTGGTCATGAAGGCTGAATTTAGACATTTTTCTTCTCCTTCTTTGCCCCATTTTTAACCCAAAGCTGTGCATTAACTGGTACCTGCAGTCTCTAAACCAGCCAACTTTCCAACCCATTGCAAACATCTTCAGGTGAAAACTTTCTGTCCTGTGTTTTGAAGTTAGTTTTCTGCCAAATTACTCGGTTGTAGAAGACTCTAATAACTGCAGGAAATGGGGTAAAAGGTGTTGGATTGAAGCAGGGTATTTCATGCAACTTCTCTGTCACTTCTATTACCAAGAGGTGTTAGTGTATCCTGGAGGGAGATGCTGTTTGATTTGAAGCTGCCTCTCTCAGTTGGGATGGTTCCTTTCCTTCGGTGTGTGATCTGGGTGCCTGGGTGTGAAAATACACATAGAGACTGATGTGGGTAGCACAAAGGTATGGGGTGGAGGGCCCATCAGTCATTTTTCAAAGCACTCATGCTTTGTCAACTATGCAGCAAGCTGCTTTATTCTCCTCCTTCTGCCTGGGGCAGTGGAGCATCAGTCAAGTATTTTCAGAGTGAAAGTCAGTTGTTTTCTGGTGGTCTGGAGATCTCAGTCTGCTTCCTAAGGGTCACTTCAAGCCAGGCCTGAGGTGAAGGGGGAAGTGAGAGGGCTGGAGAAGGGCAGGCAGGGGGACAAAGCTGATCTTCTGCGGCAGCAAGCTGGGAGCAGGTAGAAAAGATGGTCCTGTAAACTGGCACAATTAAAAGAGAGTTTCAAGAAAAGAATTCAGATTTGAATAACATGCATACGTAATTTTTGCCCTTTGGCTCCCTACTTAAAGAATAAATTGCACTGGTGTTCAATGTCTGAATTTTCTTATTTCTCAGGGACTTCGTTTCTGAGGGGCAGAATTCATCTCCTCCTTACTTGTCCCTGCCCTAAGGGGATTCCCCTTTCAATAATGTCATTGCCTCCTTTCCTGAGTGGAAAGCTCAGCACAGATTCAGGGGCAGGAGTGGTGGCCCACTGCCGTCATCCTGGAGGTCTGTACTACCTGCAAGGTGCTACCTTGTTGTATAAAATGTTTTCTGGTGGAAATATATCCTGGGGTGCCCGTGGCCAGGGCACAGCAGTNCCCACTGCCGTCATCCTGGAGGTCCCGTGGCCAGGGAAAAGCAGCGTGAAGAAATGAGAGAGTTGTGTCCAGCCTTGCTCATTGCCAAGTTCTGAACTCTGTCTTGTACCTCCTTTCTGTTTGGAGAGAGGAGAAAGTAGGAAAATGCACACCTTGCCTAAATGTAGTGGAGAATTAGTCCTCAGGCAGGAGAATCACACAGTTACCCCACGTGAATTTATTTTTCTTTCTGTGTTTGTATGTATGTAATAACACTTGGAAAGCACACAAACACTAATGGCTCAGCTCTGAGTGAGGCAGTGCTGAAGCACAAAGTAGGCAAATTTGAAATTATTTGGAGACTTTTCAGAGGTTCTCATTATCTCATTTGTGCATTTAATGATGATTGTGGGTGCAGTTTTTGAGGGTTAGATGCCACTGGCAGCAGTTGGAGGGAAGAGTCCTACCTGCAGCAGGGCACAGTGACAGCATTGATAGCCTGGGGCATTCTGTGTGGCCAGAACAGGTGGTCTTGTGTGGGATGGGAGAGCTACTCTCTTATCTTGGGGAGGCAGGAGTTTGGAAAGAGCTCAGGTACATTAAGAGTGAAAACATCCCTGAAAAACAGGGGGCTTTTATGATTTTAAGTCATCCGTGAGCTTTTGAAAATTACGTTGTCTCTGAAGTCCTCAGCAGAAGCTCTCAGCTAATAGAAGTGTTCAAAGAAGAAAATGCTCCTCACAAAGCAGGAGTGGAGCCCAGGTGGGTGCTTAGCCAGGGGGAATTTTGCTCAGACAGGCTGAGGTGGTGCTCAGGACAGGCTGAGGAGGTGGCAGGGTTAGCTCTGTTGTAAGGCCATGAAATCAGTATGGAATTCTCATGAATGCGTCAGAAACCCAAACCTAACTGAAAAGAGAGACCGAACAGTAAGGTTTAGAGGTTTTTACCTGTAATTGCTTTTATCACAATAAAATATGAAAGTATGAAACTGAGGGCTGCTTTTAACTCCTGCCCAAGGCACAACTTCTTTCTGAGTGAAGCAACAGGATGCAGTAATGTGAAGAAATTAAACCACAATAATTGAGTAAAATTTTTGATGAATTAAAAAACTAAATGAAAACCTTATGTAAAAATTCTACAGATAAATCAATTCTTTTTTTTTCCCTGTCTTTCTTTTTCTCTCTTTCTGTCTTTCTTGGAATCCACCCTGAACCAGATGTTGGGAGTCTGTAGTTTAGTGTTTTTGGATCCCTGCCCAGACTTTTACCTATCTTTTTAGCTATTTACATGGGTTTTATTTCTCCAGCTGTGCTTTCACTGATACTGTACAGTCACAGACCTCCTCAGTCACTAATAGAGGGAGTTACTGGATTTTCATTGAGATGAACAGTATACCAAACATCAAGTGGAAATAATTTTGTCTTTACTCAAATACTAAGAGGATCAGGAGTAATGAAGGGTGTGAAGAAGTCTGCTGTGGACAATGATAACACAGGAGGAGGGAAGGGAGTGGTACAGGAATTTTCTTTCCAACACCATCATAGAGAAGGAGCAGACAGCTACTGCTGCTGTGTATGGGAAAAGGTGCAGGAGAATGTCTTTTGTTTAAAACAGTCTCAACTTCCATAGTGTCATTTGGCTTTAAGTGATTTTTTGTTTTGATGGTCCCTAAGTTTTAATTTCCATTAAAATGATTTTCTCCTTTTTATACTTAGCCATTATTAAGGATTTTTTAGTTGGATTATTGATCTATAAAGATTCAATGGAGGAAATTAAAGCTTATTAGTATAATTGCTCTAAGCATAGAGAACTGCTCTCATTTGTCTCTTGTGTTATAGTGGGACTATTTTTGAACAGAAAAATCATGAACCTACGCATCCCTTCTTTGAAAGACCACTAAATCTACTTCATGGCATTGCTCAGGCAGTTGCACTAAAACTTTTATTCTGCGTTGCCATAACATTTTGCACATTTCTGAATGAAAGCCTTCCAACCTGTTTCAGCTGTGAGGTTCAGGCTGGAGAGAGGAGAAAGTTTCTCAGCAGAGGGCTGGGGAGGGCTCTCCCGAGTGAGGCTCTATGATTTTTAAAGGTGTTGTGTGGCAGCCTGCCTAAGAGACTGATGCTTCTCGTTTGGTCCTGACTCTGGATTGGAGCCAGTGCCCTAGAGATTAAATATTCCACAGCCTGTTACCAATCCCCTGAGCAATCTCCTGTCTCCAGGTGCTGATCTTTTACATAGACTTCTTCACAAAAGCAATTTCATTGGCAGGAAGAATTGGCTCGTTCAGTGCAACTAGAATGTTTTAATGAGGTCTCTCATACCAGTCAGGCTGAGGATCTTCTAATGGAGGGAAAGGCAAGGGAAAACGGGGATATTCTGGAAGGCTGGTTTGCAGTGCTGTGTCTAGGAAGAGGTGGCAGAAGTGTATGACTGATGCCTTTTGACATCAGACAAAATTAAGGGAATAAAAACCACTTGTATTTATTGAAGGGCCTTCAGGTACATTTAGTGCAGATGAAGCTCCCCAGGGGCTACACCCAAAAATGGACAACAGGTCATGAATTTTCACACTTTTATAAGTTTGGTCCATTTGCATACTGGGGGTTGATCTTCCCATTACAGCTTCAGGTAATGAAGTAATTTACCCCAAGTTTGCTCCCTCCAACTCACTTTTGTTTACAGTTTTCAGCTCCTGAGACAGTGAGGTGTCCTTGATTGCCAGGCCTGGAGAGGAATTGTTGTGTCAGACCAAAATGTGAAGACAGTAGCTAGCTCTGTATATGGAATTTAGAGTTATCCACTGAAGAATTGCAGGATTACAAATAGATGGAAAATATAAAAGCTAAAATCTTAAAGCATCGTAAGAACGGCTGTGAGGAGTCAGGGTGTCTGAGATAGCTCAGGACAGCCATGCTGTGCTGGGTTTGCTATGGGAAATACAGAACTCATTATTTCCCAAACAGCTTTAGCAGGAATTATTCATAAGAACCCCCCCTAAAACACAGCTTGTCAGGATGGTTATAAATTGGGGGCCTGAGTTATTGTGACCCAGCACAGCTGACAGAGGTGGCCCTATTCTTTAAGGGGATTATATCCCACAATCACTGTGTTTGTCCCCTGCTGGTGGCTACTCTACAAATATCCAAAATTTATACAAATCTAGATACTTATGAATGTTAATGGACTATTAGTAGCTTCCTTTAGGACAGTATTTCTGAAGGCAAGTTAAAATGAGACAGATTTAAAGTAACCAACTTTAGTGTCCAGAGACAGGAGGTGATCAATGAGTCAAGATTGTATTTTGTAACTGAGACTCTCTCTTTGGTGCTCCTAAGTCAGTTTTATGTTCTATTTTTAGAGGTAAATTTTGGCCCCACAATTCCTTTTCTTCCACACCATTTTCTACCAAAGACAAGGTCTCTCAGCATGGCCATTTAAATTAGTACATTTTTAGCATGTGGGGTTTGATCCCTTTGATTCCTAAATAGGTTGTTGGGAATTTTAAAGTTTTGCTTAAAGATTGAAAAAGTGCACGGTTTATGTGTAAGAGGTACGAGGGGATCAGTTTGTGCCAAAGTGTATGACCACATGAGCCAAAAGAGACTGTTCAAAGAGCATTCTTTATTTGTTTAATTTATGCAATTTGTTAATGCTCTGTTGCATTTTAAGGCTCTCTCGAGACTGCCCAATTTGTGCCTTGGAGAGATGCTTCGTTGCAAACATGGCTCCTGTTAAAACCCAAGGCTCTGCTTCTCTACTTACATTGTGATTGTGGTTCAATCCTTTTTTCTACAACTCACATTTCACCATTTTCTTCCCTTCAATTTTTTTCCCATCCCAGCAGCCATCTGGTACTTTCTTCCGTCAGCCAAGTTTCTGTTCTTTACCTGGAGCCTTTCAAACAGCCACTCTTGAAGAGAGTGGATTAACAGTTGTCACTGGAAAATGAGTTTACTTCCAGCTGGAAAAGCTGTGAAATATAACTATTCATTCATTGATATGTTATGCACTTCTGCTTGGACACGCTTAATTCTGTTTGAAGGCAAATATCTGGGAACAGTTTTCCTTAAAATTCTGTGAGAAGACCATTAGTACATTTAAAGTGAGTTGGCTGATTAGACTTGCTCCTATTATGCATAGGGTCTCAACACAACAAATGTGTTCTTTATCAGGCAGGTATTTGGGATTAGCCAGAGATGAGTCTTGATGCTTCAATCTGTGTCAGATTTAGTCCAAATGGAAGAGATTAATGAGCATTCTACTATGCTTATTTTTCTTTTTCCTTCCTTTTTTAGTAAAATCTGAAGTTTGTATTTGTCCCGCATAATCTTTATTCATTCTGTGATAACAGTAGAAGGGCATGGGTCACTTGAGAATCAACTTACTCTCTTTTCTCTAGTTTATTTTAAGCATCCAAAGAATAAAATTTGCTTGTGTACTTCTAAATATTTTAAGAACAAAACATCTAGGCTAGTAGTAAAAGTGTTATGAAATTACTGTAAGGTTGTATGAGTTTTGGCTGTAAATCTTATTCACCTTGACTAGATCTCATACTTTAATTCACTGGGGTATAAAATACCATTTACATTAGTTCTTAGTTCACTTAATCATAATTAAATGACTTCAGAGGCCAATAATTCTTAGAGACTCTTTCTTTGATGTGACACAAATAACAAACTGTGTTTGTAATGTGAAGGTGTTGTACTTCACTTTTACATTTGTCCCAGCCTTATCCAGCATATAATGTTCTCTTTAGGTGCAGACATATGCTCTTGTTACATGCACCATATGGGTCACAGATGTGGCTGACATGGCTACATGACATCTTTTTTAATTTCATTGCACTATACCAAGGCTGTGCACAGACCTTTTCATGATGGTTTGAAGGGATTTCTGCTCAAGATTTTAATTTTTTTTTTACCAGAATGATGAGTGGGGGGAGGGAGCCCACTTTTTCTGCTATCAGGTTATATTGTAGTAATAAAACCCTCAGGAAGGTAATATTTTGTGGCTGCTGAATTCGTTGTCACCTTAAGCATGGCTTCACTGCAAAGTACTTGTAGTTCCTTTTTCTAACACTTAAGCTTTGTCTTGCTTAAGAGGAAAACTCTTCTGATCACAAAGGACAATTTTTGGAAGGGAAAGCGCATGGATTCTCCATAAACCTAAAAAAGTTTGAAATCCAGGTTTAAATGTTGCAACTGCATTTTGATTTAAATGTAACTTAAGAAATAGTTTTATGGTAAGGAGAATATTTGGAAGTAGGGGTTTGCTGTAGTGAGTGGAACATTTGGAAGTTACCTCAGTCAGAATATCCATCTGACTGACTGACTGACTAACTAACTAACTAACTAAGGCTAAGTGAGCTCCCAGTTTTGTTGTGAGGGGTTGGAGGAACAAAAGTTATCTGAACAATAGTGCTGGTTAGGAAGTGAGCTAATAAAATTCCAGAGCAATACTTGTTAAAGGCTCTCATCATTTATTAATGGTTTTTTTATTGTTGCCTCCAGAGGAGGCTGGGTTAGTTCTGAGAGGAAACATATAATTTATCATTTCAAATTTGAACAGGAGATTATTTGTGTTCTCCCAGCAGCAGCAAACACAGCCATGGAGGAAGAGTGCCCATGTTAGGTTAGAGGTGAAGATGGGTAATTACTTGATTTGTCTGATAATCAACCATGGACAGGGAATGAGCACAAAAATAGATATTTGGATTAGGCAGTTGATCCAACACTAACCCTCTTCATCCAGTGAAACTCATTCTTGGCCAGACTGAAAATTGTCTGTTTCATCCACCTAAATTCTTTTTTGTCAGTATATCATGTAGCCTACTGTGAGGATGAGGGGACTGAAGGGCACAAAGTCCCAAAGGACAGGGCTGGAGCACTCCTGGCTGGGAGAGAACCTGTCACCCTTAGAAACATTCTTTGCTGCAATTTGAGGTCCTGCTGAGTGACTGATGGCTGCAACTTGGTACTTCTTGGGGTAGAAAAGTCATAATTAAGCCAGAAGTTGTTTCATGAAAATATTTTATACATGTAAAAAAAAAAAAAATTTCTTCTTTTCCAATGCATGAAAAAATCCATGAGATGTGCAAGTATGGCTTTTGTTTTTAACAAAGTGACCACACATGAAACCAGACACTGAAGGGACAGGGAGTGATGTGGAGCTGCTTCAAGTGCTCAGACAATCCAAAAAGCAAATTTTGTGTGAGTGTGGTGGAGCTCAAGAGATCTCAGTGCACAGCAAGTTCCAGGGCATGTGGTGGCTTCCTGTCATTAATGCTATCTAGGAGATCAGGGCAATTCTTTTTATGCAATTTGGAAAGTTTTCATCTCAACTTTGACCTTTTATTTGAATGTACATTCATTTAAATTTGAAAAGCAGAAGTAGATTGCAATTCAAAGGAACTCATTTGTTCAAAATATTTTGGAAAGGACACTGGGACAGTTTGAAAAGATTTTGGCTTTGTTTTAATGGGAAATTTGCCCAAATTAATTTTCTTCCACAGTTTCTGTTTTGCTGAAAAAGCAGAGAGTCTTCTTGTCCCTCCCCACCCAAATACTCTCTTCTTGATAAACCTCCTTCTAAATCTCACTGATATTGCCAGAAATCAGATATAAATGATATTCATGTGAAAAAAGTAAATTCAGAAATGGGTTTGAATTGACATTTGTCAGTGTTGGCACAAATAATCAGACTAATTATACCAAATTTGCCTCTTTATTTTGCAATCCACAGAGGCTGAGTGCTGCAAGTGGAACCACCTCTGGTCTGGATCTCTTGTTTATAGTTTTTCCATCAATACATTAAATATATTCAAGGCCTTCCTTGATTCTTTACATCTCTTAAGGAATTGTTGCAGCTCACAGAACTGCACCTTTTCCCAAGGTTATTTTGTAAAACATTATGCAAAGAGAACTATAGTTCTCTTTCTGCAGAATAATTGTTGATGGTCATGGCCTTCTCCCTCCTTCTGAAACCTTAGGAGAACCTGAGGTTTTGTATCCCCTACAGACATTAGGAGGTCCATTTCAAAGCAGTGGATGTAGGAGGTGTATACACGAATCTTTCTAACTAATAACTAGATTTCTTTTTTGACTTGACCCTTTTAAGCATAACTCTGAAAACTTACCCAACAACATTCAACTGAAAAGTCTTCAGTCACTCTCTAGAATAGAGAATTTATGGGCAAGAAAAGTTTGAGCTTTGATTACTTTGATCTGAGTGACTGGAAGCAAAAGATAATTGTCTCCTGGCCATTTAGATTCCATGGGGCAACTACTGCCAAAGCTGACCATGGCAAGGTCCAGTTGTACTGGAGCCTACTGATATCTTTAGAAGAAGGGCCTCTGCTGCTGGACAAGGAATTCATTTCCCAGCCCTGCTGCTGGCCCATCCTGACACCCCATGCTGGTAAACTGGCACTTCATCCTGTCAGCTGCTTCTGCATCAGCTTTGCACAGCAATCTGGAATGCACTTTTTTTGGGAGATTGCTTCTCTATGTCCTATTAAGGTTCAGACAACTGAAATTCAGCTTTAAACCATGCACATAGAAAGGTCAACTGAGAAGAGAAACTGATGGCTGCAGAGGAGAAGTGAGGGAGGGAGAATATTCCTTAGAGCAGGGGGTGTGAGAGATGTACAGACAGGCTGGGAGCTGAGACTGAGGTACAGCCATTAAAATCCATGCTGAGTATTGAAAGAGAAGACTGAAAAAATGACCCCCAGGTCTATTCCCAGGTTTTTATGCCACAGGAGTCCTTAAGGTGAATGACCTGGCACATTTACCTGCTAGACCTGCCTGAACCCAAATGGGCTGATCCTCTTCTCCTCTGCAGAGTCTGTGAAGTGCATGGCAGGTTTCTTGTTGCTTTGTGATGTTGTCACTCAAACCCAGGCATTTGGCAAGTCCTGTAGAGAGGAATTCTACCTTGGATTCAGCAAGGCAGAGATCAAACTTGTACTGAAGGTGTTCCATGGATTCAGGACAGGAGCTGCACAAAGGCAGCTGAGACCTAACAGGACCATTTCCTGGAGTGCTTTTTGACTATCTGTGCCCTGAGAGGCTCTGAAAGAGGAACCGGCTTTGAGCCAGAAGCAGTCTAAGGAAATAAAAAAGCAATTGGATGAATTAGATGGAATAAGTCATATAATTATATAAATGGATACAGTCAGAGGTAATTCTAGCAGGTCAGTTTTTGACTGTGCTCCCAGACATTAAATCTCCAATACCACAGCATAATTCTGTAGTCTAAACACAAGTATGAGCCCAGAATAAATCAGTGGAAAAAGCTTTCTATTACCTCTTAAAGAATGAGGGCTGTGGGTTGTCATTTTTATACAATGAAAACCAATTGCACTTACCCTTGGATGTAGCTGCAGATGAGGTATTTCTTTAATAGTGTGTTGCTACTGATCTGTGGCCTCAGAAGGTATCCTCCATCTGGATGATTCATTCAGCTGAATTACTTATCCAATCCTGGGATCTCTGGTAGAAAAGCAAGCAATTAACCTTTCCTAATAAGAGTCAGAAGTAGACCTTAAGGAAGTTAAAATGAAGGAGGAAGCTGGTGTTTAGTTTCCAGAGCAAGTTTTAACACCAGCAGATGGTGCTAAAATGTCCATTAAAAGAAAAAAAATACCCAACGTCTCCAACATCTCAAATTTCCTTAAAATCATAAACTGTCAGGGAAAGATAAATTGAGATCCTTTAGCTAATTGCTGTGAAAAGTTGAATCTAGGGTGACATTAGCCATCTTTTTACTTAGACTAGCTTAACACACATGAAGATGTGTGTAGCCCTTATTTTCTAGTTTGCTTTCAAGATGGATCAATTTTCCTTGAGTCAGGTCTTTACCTTGAATAAAGCAACTCAAGTATTTCAGGAATTTTCATTCATATTCAAAGCAGGGACTAAAAGCTTTGTTGTATAATTTTGCTGATTAATTATAGGAAGGATTTACAATTTTTAGACTGATTTTCACTCTGAACAACTACTTGAAACAACTGGCAGTTGTTTTTCAAAGGATATTGCTGTATAATTTTGTTAGTCACTAAAGAAAAGCTTTGTGGGTTTTTTATATACAGAAACCCCTAAAATCACACAAAGAATAATCTTAAAAATACATTGTAAAGGAGTTGTATGGTTAAATTAAGGAAATTGGCATAGGAATGAAGAAATATTCTGTTCTAATTCAACATTGGTCCAAAGCTGGTAGCTACTGAAGGCTGCTGGCCATAGGAAGTGTGTTAGGAGAGTTTAGTGGGGCAGCCTGCAGCCACCCCAGGCAGTCTGCAACCAGAACAAGAAATTAAAACCGTCTTGACGGCCTCTGCAAAGGGGGAACACCATGAAAATGGCTTTTCCTCTTAGCTCTAGATGTAATATGGATTTGCACATGTGGTAGCAAGGAGAAAAATGGGGGTTGAGGGGGCAGGTCATGGAGAGGAGTTGGTCTCAGAACTCCCCAGCAGTTTAGGGAGTGCCCACTTTTCCTTGGTTCTCTGCTTGGATCTCAGCCCCTCAGGTATGGAGTGTGTAAAAATGGAAATGCAGGGATTAATAATGGGGGCATTTTGGGTCAGCACCAGGCACATTTTTTTGAGTGGCAAAAAGAAACTATGCTGGAGTTTCTGAGCACTAATGCTGCAGTAGAGGCCGAAAGCTCCTGGCAGGCATTCCAAATGCCATATTCCATCTTAAAATGTACTGCCCTGGGAGATTTGGGAGTTAAGGACTCTGCAACAAACTTGGTTTATATTCAAAAGTCCTTGGCTTCATGACTAGTGACTGTTCTGGATGAGGATGAAGAAAAATGTAAATACTGCAAGTCTGGAAAACCTGCAAAGACAATCCTACAAAACACCTTTCTAAGGATCTTGAAGTTATTCCTAGCAAGATAAGTACTACAAAATTATTTCTAGCAGAATAATTTTGCCTAATGTATCCACACATTATGAGCTACATTCTGGTGTCTCTTACATGCACTTGTGACAGTTGTGCCTGAATAAGGGCTGAGAAACACCTTCTAAATGTTCATTAATTGTGTGGCAAATTGGGACTGCACATCTGCACCTCCCTGCTGCTCCCTTCATGAAAATTCCTCTGCAAGAGTCATACAGGTGACCAAGTATGCAAGGTGTAGGTGTACACAGTGATGCATTATAATATCCAATTTAATTATTTTTTGGCAGGGATGGTGCATAATTATTTACCGACCTGTGGAATTGGTCACTAAATTACTGAAATTCAGATTCTTAGCAGCACTGTCATTTTGATAATTAGAGGCTCTACCTTATGAGAATGTGTGCTTGTTAAGTTGTAATTTGCTTAAAAAAATAAATTAAATACAGAGGTTATTTAGGAAGGAAGGCTTAAGACCAAGATTATATTCAAAGGAAATTAAAGACAGGAAGCCCCAGGGTATTCCAGCCCTGCCATGCAGCTCCTATTAAGGAAAATGAAGTCTTACAAGCAGCACAAATCGTGATGTCTGCCATAAGGCTGCCCAGCACTTTCTATTACAAGGTCCTGTTTTCTATTGCTTATGGCTTTGCCAAGCTTAAGTCATTCTGCCAAAATTTTCCATGCTGTCTGCCTTGGGAAAATATTTTTTGAGAGTTTACTCTAAAATCCTCAGCCATTTCTCCAACCAGAATTAGGAACAAAAAAAAAAAAAGAGAGATATTGTTTACTCATGTTTACAGGGCTGTGTGTAGAGGTATGAAGGTAATTATGGCCATGTGTATGTATATGTAAGAAACTGAAGAAATTTTGAGAAACATTAGTGCTTCCAGAGTCTGCAGTGAGGAGGTGAGGACTTTATTTCTCAATCTGAAAACTGGCAATTTTAACACACTCAAGAGAGAGTGTTAATCGGAATTTTTATCTGAATTTTTCACCTGTATTTTTGGAAGATGTCACCAGAGCGCTCCAATATGGAATCAGCTCACACGTGGCTCCTTTTGCAGAAAAACAGAGCATCAGCTGGAGAGGCCTTGGCAAGCATTTGCATCTCCTGGATTGCACTGTAGCTGTAATAAGTCAGGTCAGAAGAAAGAAAAATAGGAATGGCTGGTGCTCCTAAGTTCCCTGTGCCCCTCCTGGCTTGTGCTAAAGCACTGGAGAAGAGGAGGGGTCTGCCTTGCTGAAGTACAAAAATTGGAGGGCAGTAGATGAGGGGAAGAATGGCAGGGCAAGAGCAGAGTGGTAAAGGAAACAAAAGGAATTTAGGAAGGCAAGGGTATAAAAACAGTGGAAAAATTTGTGAAAAATTGGAAAGGATGCTCTGGAGACAGTGCAGAGAAACAGGGACAGAGGTGCTTTATAATCATTACACCTTTGCCTTTGAAACCCAGAGAGGAGGTTTGTTTCTCCTTCTCTTTCTAGTGGCAAATCAGGCAGAGTTTGTTGTGTACCCTGGGCAGGCCGACCACCTGAGGGGGTGGAATTCTGCCTCGTGACATTTGATTTGCAGTGTAAGCTTTTTAAAGGATTTATTCAAGTCCATAAATACCCCCCTTCTCTACAAATTATTAAAATAATCCTTACAATGCGAAGTCAAAGGTCTTATGATGGCTAATTAAGAACTCTGGCATTATTTTAGTATCTTGGGTGTGTAACTGTTCATTTATGTCCATTTACCATTGACCTACAGCTTTCACCCTGTGCCTCCCACACCATATTCCCCTCTCCCATCTCATCAGTGCCCACTTCAGTGAACTCCTTTACTACTCTCCTCCCCTCACACCCTCGATTTTGCCCATTTTGTTCCCTTTTTAGACCATTTCCCTCAAATCCTAGTCCCTCCATTTACAGTTTCTATTCCCCTTTCCTTTCACTCCTGTGAGCAGACAGAGCATTCTCCCGTTGCTGAAGGCTGGATCTTGGTTTGTATTTTAGCCTGGTCATGTCCTCTCTAGCCTGGCACAGGCTACCTCTGGGAAAATCCTTCAGTCTCTCCCTGTCCTGCCCTGTCCATCAGCAGGTGCCCCCATTTGCAGAGGTGTTTCTGGGCTCCTCTTGGCTCAGATTTTACCCAGGCAGAGCCCTCCCCTCTGCCCTTGCTCTCTGCAGCCTCGCCCTCGCACAGTCCCTTCAAACTCTGCTCCTTAGATCATTTTCCTGGCTCTTCATCCAATTTCACACGTTCTGCTATCTTGCTCTTCTCTCTTGCACATGTTCTGTGTTTCAGCTGGTGCTGCATCATTTACAGCTGTCTTCACTTTCCAGCAGTGTGAGTTTTCCCACACAGGAGTCTGCTCCTGCAATCATTTCCATGTTTTTTTTGTGATCTGAGGTGTCTAAGAAAGCCTACAAAGCTCACAGTTTATTATTTGAAACTTTTAGAATTACCTTCTATCAAAATGCTTGCTGAACAATGCTGGCATGCCAAGCTGCACAAGCATCTCTATTCAGATTTCTGCTGCCTTGTCTTTCCATTCATATTTCTCAGCCATTTTTTCCCCTTCATTCCTGTGTTTCCTGAAATTAACCCAAAGTATAAGGTATGACCTCCCTTTTTTTATAAGTTATGTACAGATCTTACACACTATGTCTTTTTTCCAATCCTTGACAAGCCTCAGGCCATTATGTTGTAAATAATTTTAAAAGTAATTTATATGATTTTGAAAAACACCAAATAATTTAGAGATATGCCTTTTGAAAAATGGGTCTTAAAGGACCCCGTATCACGGCAGTAGCACAGTCTCATTTTATGTAATTAAGACAGAGTATCCTATGTTGTTGTTGAGCATTGTAAATTTTTCTGGAGGTCTTTCTCTTTAATCTTATGTTGTGGTGTTGTCTTTGCAACAATACTTTTTGCTATGGTAACAACTCTTTTATTGGAATCCAAAGCATGAGCATGTAACGCTGCATCAACCCTTTTACTCCTGAGACAAATTAACTTTAAGAAGGTTTGTTTTGGCCAAATTTTCAAGGAGGAAACAAAGTGTAAAAATGTGCATTCATTGAAAAAAAGGCTTGCTTTTAAACAATATTTCCCATTATTATTGCCATTATTGTCCTTTCATTAGAGCCTTAGGTTTGAGGTCATTAGCAATTTTTTGGTAAATCACAGGGTGGGGAATATGATTTTGCTCCTATTGTTTTATTCACATAATTTTGCACATCAGAAAGTAAATGATTTTTTGAGTCAAATGCACAACAGCTGGATGTTCCTGTACCCCCTCCCATTCTTCCAGTTGAGAATCAACATCAGCTGTAGCTTTGTGCAGAGGCACAGAGTGGGATCAAGGCTGATTTAGCATCTCATTCAGCTGATATGAATATGTAATTATAATTAGGGGCTCCAGGGTCCATCAGCACATGTACGAGCCTGGAATTTAGGTTGTGTTTTGATGTATTATACCTCTCAACTCCCTGGTGGGTGATAAACCTGCAAGCCAAGAAAAGCCAGAGGTGAGAACTTTGTCTGGAGGTACTGCAGGGCTTCCCTGGAGGTCCTTCAAACAGTGAATCATCAATGTTGAAATGCTTGCAGCTGAATTCCCAGCTCAGGCTCAGCTACAGAAAAAAGAAAATTGAAGGCAAATTGGGCTGTTGAATTGTCTACTCAGGGTGCCTGGTGCTTGACAGACCTCCAAAATTGGGATAATACAAAATACTGAGGGCACAGAGTCTGACTGGCCCTAGTCCTGCTGTATGCTAAGGACTTTTTAAGATCTTCCAAGTATCATCTTTTCTGCCCAAAGTCAATGGGGGACACTGCTTAGTGATCAAGGGAAGACAGGAGAGGCCAGAGCTGTTCACCTGGCACTGAGCTTCCAGGCTGTTCCTTCCTGAGGCAGGAGCTTGCATTTCATGAGGGTGCTCAGCTCTCATTTGGAACAGACACTGTTGTGCCCCATAATACAGGTAAGGATTTGATTTTATTTTTTTTTAACACTGAAAGGTTTTCTAAATTCAGTATATTCTTTACCCATATCTATGAACTAGTAGTTATAAGACCATTTTGACCCCAAGCCAGCTTTCCAATACCTCTTGTTTTTACCACATTTCAATGTAAATATCACTGAAAGAGGCCAAAACTGCTGGGTTTCACTCAGACAAAACTCCATATATATCAGTGGGTTCAGATCTCATTCATAAAAGTCCTCCCCGTTCTCTATGAGGTTTGCACAGGTTTGAAATAAATAGCTTGAGGGGCAATCCATTCTCACAGAAATTAGGAAATTGAACTTCCTCTCTCCTATAGACCCTGCAACTCAGCCTTTACAGGAAGGATCTGCCTTCAGTTCACTGTCAGCCCTTGGTCCTCAGAGGAACCAGGAATCAGTTGTGGTTTGAGATGTGCTGGTGGCCACAGAGCAAACTTTGGGTGAAAGTGCAGTTAATAATTTCACTCCACCTGTTGGCACTAGCCAAGGTTTTCTGTGTGGTTTAGTGCCCAGAAGAAGGAGGTTACACTGATCAAATAAATTTTGCACTAATTTTTGAAGTGACTGATTAGAATGTAAGCTGACCTAAGGCAGCATTCCTGGCAATCCCACTCTTCCAGCCACAATGTCAAAGTGGTTGGGATGGACCTGGACAATCATTTGATGTGACCATCAGCCAGGGCTTTGTGGACAAGTGACCCCTCACAGATTCAGAGACTTCTTTCTGCTGCAGCCCCTTTGATCTCGTGGTCATGCTGAACGACAGCTTCCTTGAATGAGAGTTATCTACCTGTGGGGAAGGGGCTATTAAAGGAATAACCTTTCATATCCACTTGAAGAAAGGAATTTCACAAATGCCAAAAGAAAAAAAAGTATGTGTAAATGAATGTGTGCTAATGGGAACTGTCAGCAGAGGAATCTTGTGCAAACAATTCCCAAATGGATGCAAGATATTGTGGATAACCAAGACTGTCCAGCTCTGGAAATAAAATAAAGCACCCAGAAAGGAAAATGTGTATTTAACACACTTGCTAGAAAAATCTTCAACTTCATATAAGATAGAATGAATATTCTTCCTTCTTTTGAAATTCTTGGGTAATCTATAGAAATGTTTGTTACTCTGGAATGCTGTCCAGGTTTAACATCTGTCAAAGCACGCAGTACAACATCTTTAGGTGAATGCCAGATTATAGGAATCACACTTATTTCATAGTTACAGAAAAAAAAAGAGACAATTTTGCTGTCCCTTTTAGATTTGTACCAGTCTTTCCACTCTGGTAGTCCAGGTTTCCTTTCACTTGGATATTTAGGTACAAATCAGACGCTGATGTGAGCACTTCAGAGTCCTGCCTGAGGGACCTAAAATGCACCAAAGCAGGATGAAACAAAGACCAGTTAATATCCAGTGAGGAGGTCTGGTGGGACAGGGATTTTTGGAGAGGTACTGAAGGATCTGAGTTCTGCAGTTTCATTCTTCTGGATGTAGGAATTGAGAAAGTTATATTGGTTTAAGGTGGAGGACTGGGTGAGAGCGTCTCTAACATGGAAAGGATTTTGTTCAGAACTGTGCAAATAGGAATGTTGATGTCAGGCTCACAGACTTCATAGCTCTGACTATTCATGCCACTAACAAAGCAGAGATTATTTATAAATTTTCAAGAATCTTAGGTGTGAGTGTAAATTGCTGATTTTTTGTAGCTTTCATGTTTATTTTGATATTTCAGTTACTAAAGAAAATGGGGCCAATTATCTATATTTGGCAGCCCCAATACATGTTTCCTTACTTCTCTATTTTTTCTCTCCTAATTTTATTTAATTAGGAGACTTTTTAAAATTGTGCTGTAATTACCTGGTCCTAGGCATTATGTAGAAGGATGTTGAGAGACGTGTGATTATAAAATCCAGACTGCTGTGTGCTGACATTTATGGCTTTTTCTCTCAGCACTAGCATGAATAGATGTTAAATTTTGTCAAGCTAAAATGTAGCTGGTAAAAAGCAATTTGCATTTTTGGACAACAAACAGAAAAAAGGACAGATACAATTTTCCAACACCTGCTCTGGTTTTTAACTTCTTCCATTGAGTTTCTGTATTGTTCAGAAATGGTTTTCTGTCTTTCCCTGGAATGCCTAAAATTGGCCCCTGACAGAAATAAAATATTAGAATAATTGGATTCTGTCCTTTTTCATTATATCATTTTGTGTTTCCTTCAACATGAAATCCATAGAAGAGATATTTCTAACATTTTCTGAAAAATGTCTTTCAGCATAAACTTTTTCCATCTGCTTTTGGAAACTCAGAATATTTTATAGTTATACAATCATCTTGCTAGAGTTACTTGTTTTCTATTAAAATTCGAGGTGTCATCTAAGAAAGATTTAGGAAAAGTTAGAACTAAAATTCACCTTTCTTTCTAAAATCTCTTCATAGAGAAAGATAACTGGACAGACTTGCATTTTTAAGAATGATATCAGAATTTCCCTCTAGATATCAATTATTTATTAACTTATGATGCAATTACATAATTCATCTTAAATATTGAGTAATAGAAGCCTTTGCTAACTGTTCCCTACCTGTGGTTTAATGGATGAAGCCCCCACCAGTTTCTTAAAACTGTTATTCCAGCTTGGAGCTGACACACTTGAGATAAATTTGGACCAGTAAGTGAAAGTTTCATAGAATCATAGAATGGTTTGGGTTGGGAGGCACCTCGAAGCCCACCCAGTGCCACCCCTGCCATGGGCAGGGACAGCTCCCACTGTCCCAGGGTGCTCCAACCCCAATGTCCAACCTGGTCTTGGACACTTCCAGGGATCCAGGGGCAGCCACAGCTTCTCTCTCCACCCTCACAGGGAGCAATTCCTTCCTGACCTATAGGCTGCTGTGAGTATGAGTCCAGTTAAAATAAAACAGTTAACCAATATGGTAATTGGAACCTGTTAAGATGTTTGAGGCTGAGATAAATTTGGGGGTGGAAGACTGACTAAATCTAATATAGTTTTAAAATTTTTAACTTCTAGATAGTTGGAAATCAGGAAGGACTGAAGAAACCTATAGCAATAAAATAAAATTTAAAAATGTATTTAAATGTATATAAAAATGATCTAAACTGAGAAAAAATAAATAAAGTAGCTCATTTGAGACTTGCTCGGAATAATCCTCATCCTGATGG